>OZ007569.1:35580742-35745879 GCA_963931925.1 Onchidella celtica
CAACAAACCAGCACTGACTTCAAGAAAGCGCCCAAAATTATCACAACAATCACCGTTTCTGAAAACCTGGCAGATGTTTGACCAGTTTTCACCTGGTCAGTCTGGGTCAAGTGACTTCAGAACCAGGGCGATAATGTAGGACACTGACTACCGGTAATGTCCATCTTTAATGGTCAAGCGCAACCTGGACTCTTTTGTGTCCGCAGTACTCACACAATGGGCACAGTTCAGAGATAGACATCTTGAGGGGCCTTGGTGTTGACATGGCTGCGTCCGTGTGTTACGACGAAAGACCGTATGTTTCAAAAAGAAGAATTTAACGAAGGCACAGAAGTCGTTTCCTGCTGTACCCTGCTCTGCTCTTTGTTCGATTTCATCAGGGGCGGATCTACTATGAAACTATTGAAGCTTAAACTTCGGGGCCCCCAATCCCAGAGGGGCCCTGAGGAAACTTTTATTTAGTGTGGTGCTCTAGGAAAACCCTTCACATGGGTCAAATTTCACATTTTGAGATATACAGCTATTATTATACACATTTTCTGTGTACTTTGCTTTTTAATTTGAAGTCAATATCTCAAATAGTTTTTGAGATTTGGCCGTTTAAAGTGTCAGGTGTAATAACCGGAGAAACTGAGAAAAAATGACCTTGCAGGTCTGTATCTCAAAAGCAGCCTGTACGTCATCCGACGGGTTTTCCTGGAGCGCCACGCTGCTGATTCATTTATTGAGTGAATTTTTGGGTGTTGCCCTAATGTTGCTGGTTGCCAAGGGACCCCCATAACAGTTCAAGCTCCAGGGTCCCAGAAATGCAAGTCCGCCCCTGGATTTCTTTATTGTCCAAAAGGAGAAATATAAGTCATGTAAAATTATAACCCAGACTGAAAAAATGAATTTTTGAATTTTTAATCTTAGATGCTTGAAATTTATTTATCAGGAAATTGAAAAAAAAAAAAAAATCAGTCATCCGCCAGTTTTTCGAAAGTTCACCCGTAATTCGGACCCGGTGTCCAAAAGCCAAAAAGACGATCATGGGGAAATTCTTTCACGCCAAGCCGGCACCTCTTACCCGACCAATTCAATTCATCTCGTTCCGCTGTTCTCGACAAGTCAATATTTTCCGAGCGGTTGGCAGTTTTGTTCCGTGCACATGGGTAGCACGCCCTCGACAGCCCTTCGGTTTAAAAAGAAAACACGAGACATACCCGCTAAAGGCCAATTAAGGGTGGATCTAATCCACATCTAAACATGTCAAAATTGGACCAAACAGAGGACTCCAAAAATCTGGCGAAGCGAGCTCTGCTTTGCGATCTTGTACAACGCCAAAGTGAAGAATGTCACTGGCTATCAATCCAGACATCGCGTAGGAAATACTAACATTGAATTGTTCAAAAGCATTGAGTAGATACGGCCCGTGCATGACTTCAGTGAAAAGAATTGAGTGTTTCATAGCCAAGACATGAGGACAGTGCATACCAGTATTATATCCCCTATCATTCTTCAGTTTAGTAGCTCAAGATGCCCATAAAAAAATTACCTGTCCACTACCAATTACATGAGTACGATGGTTGTAATATTTCTTTTGACTCGATTCCTCGATGCTGAATGTTTGATGGAACAGAAGGTGAAAGAAACAGTTCAAGAAAATGATACGTGTAAATAGTGTATGATAGAGCAACTATGCACAATAATGATGCATGTTCATCCATCCACCCATCCATCCATCCATTACTGCATCTATTGATCCATCCATCCATCCATCCATTAATACATCTATTGATCCATCCATCCAACCATCCATCCATCTATCCATCCGTCCATTAAAATACCCTATTGATCGATCCATCCAGCCATTCATCCATCCACTCATCCATAGCCCGACCTATCCATCCATTCACCGACCTATCCATCCATCCACCGATACCCATCCACCCACCCACCCACCCATCCATCCATGCATCCGTCAGACCGTCTGTCTGTCTAGTGTGTTTGTCTGTCTGTCTAGGCATCGCGGTGTTTCATACAATCATGATCTCCACAATCGTATGACGAAGAAACCTGTGAAAAAGAAGGGATCTATTCTGGGCTATCCTTTATAACGGCGTGCCCGTGGGAGTTGAACTCTGACCCACAATTGCCATTGTTGATCAAGTCACATTTTGAAAAGAAAATCACAAGTGGAGTAATATCCAAAATCTCAACGATCTGTGATGGGCTAATGTACACCTGCGTGAGCAATAAACAACCAGCTCTCTGTGTGTGAATTTACGTCTGTCCCGTCTAAATCAGGGGTTCTCAGAGTCCTAGGCTTTTCCAAGGAGGAAAGATGGATGTATGGAAAGATGGATGAGTGGATGGATGGATGGATGGATAGATAGATGGATGGATGTATGATGGATGGGATGGGTGGTTGGATGGATGAATGCATGGATGGGTTGATGGATGGATGAATGCATGGATGGGTTGATGGATGGATGAATGCATGGATGGGTTGATGGATGGATGAATGCATGGATGGGTTGATGGATGGATGGATGGATTGTAACTGAGTCACAAAATATTGCTGCTTCAGACTGAATCTGCCCCCCCCCCCACCCACACCTCGCCTGAGAATTACTGTTCTAAATAGAGGATGTTTATGATGAATATGAATGGTATTGCCACCTAGCATGGCCTGGGCAGAGCTCTGTAAGGATTCTGACAAGGAGGTAAAATATATGGCCTAGGTGTGTAAGTAAACTCCCCTTTTTGTTTTGCAACACGTAGAAAGTAATGCACATACATTCACAAGAGAGGAGGGAGAGAGCTAGAGAGAGAGAGAGAGAGAGAGAGAGAGAGAGAGAGAGAGAGAGAGACAGACAGACAGACAGACAGACAGACAGACAGACAGACAGACAGACAGACAGACACACACAGAGAGAGAGAGGGAGTTAAAGTCTGAGTTTGGGTTAAACGGCGCGTCGGCATGACAACGGACACTGAACGCCTTTCAGGGTTTTACTTTTTAGGTTTGTTTTTCATATCTTCATCAATTTAAATTTCACAAATAGAATTCAATACATGTAGTTCCATTTAAAATTTGAAGACATGTATTAGTAAAATTCTCAAAACTTATTTTATATAGATCTAGATCTGAACAGAATTTTTGAATAATGTTTATAAAAGAGAGCGAAAACAGAGAGAGAAAGGGAAAGAGAGAGAGAGAGAGAGAGAGAGAGAGAGAGAGAGAGAGAGAGAGAGAGAGAGAGAGAGAGAGAGAGAGAGAGAGAGAGAGAGAGAGAAGGAGAGAGAGACAGAGAGAGCGGTATCTATCTGTTTTCTACACGGCTGACATGAATTATATTTCCTGGTTCCTCAGAAGTCAAGAGGCTAGCAAGAACTTCCTCACACTGAACAAATCAAGTTACGTTACGTTGCTGATAGGAAACCCTCTGATCTGTCCCACACACGCTCTAGCTAGACGCTGGCAGTCTTTTCTGCTATGGTGTAATCAGTGATAGTAAGCGGAAATGTTGATTGTGAAACTGCGGTTCTCAACATCTGAGTTTTATAGAGACATTGCATAAACTATTTAAACTTACATTTAGTAAGAGGCCAACATGAAAAAACAAAAACACACAAAAAAGTTGTATTTTGTAAAACAACAACAAACAATAAACAAACAACAACACTAAAACCAGTATTATACTAATGGCAATAAAACAGAATATACAAGCTCTCGATTACTAGACACTTCATTCAGTTAACAACAACAACAACAACAACAACATCATCATCATCATCAACAACAACAACAACAACAACAACAACAACAACAACAACAACAACAACAACAACAACAACAACAACAACAACAACAACAACAACAACAACAATACAATACTTTAAAAAACGTGAAGGAATTTGAAGTTGCACCTTTCAACTCTGGCACAAAACAGGGGTTTATTCCAGGTTTACAATGTTGTGGATCAGTAGATTCAGATCAAACGTGAGTGGTACGTTGTTGTCCTTCGGGAGAATGAACGTGTGTTTATAACACACAGGAACTGCAGCACGCTGGGATGTACGTTTATGATGAAGTAGAACGTATTTATGGATTTGGTAGGGCTTCAGGGAGGTGCAAAATACAGAAACGACAGTCTACGATAATATTCTCGTTCAATGAAGTAGAACATGTTTAGGGATTGGTTGCTTTGAGGCAGGTACGAAATATAGAAAGGACAGTGTAGGATATTTTGTTATGATGAAGTAGAATGTATTCAGAATTGGTGGGCTTGAGGAAGCTACAAAATTTATACAGAAACTACAGAGTGCGAAAATATTTTGTTATGATGAAGTTGAATGTATTCAGAATTGGTGGGCTTGAGGAAGCTACGAAATTTATACAGAAACTACAGAGTGCGAAAATATTTTGTTATGATGAAGTGCAACGTGTTTAGGCATATTAAGTGGGCTTCAGGAAGATAACATGATACACCGAAGAAAGACTGCCCAGAGAATGTAATGACGACAACAACAACAACAACTACAACAACAGCAACAACACAAATCACCTCGATATCTACATATGCTCCAAAACGCCCAGGACAACATGTGATTAGATCTAAAACACTTCCACTGACTCGGATCGTACGTCATACACAGAAGAAGGACAGAGCAGAAAATTTAACAACGACAAATACAGTCACAACAACAACAACAACGTAAAAAATCTCGATCACAACAAATGCCCAAAACAAGTCAAATCACTCTTATGGTCTCGGATCGTGGGTGATAATAATAATATTGGATGGCATTTATATAGCGCATACATCCATTTAAAATACACCGAAGAGGGACAGTGCAGAACAGATCATGACAATAATAACAACAACTACAACAAGAACGCAAAACACCAGGACTACTAGATCTACTCAAATGTCCTAAACATCCAGGACAAGCCCAAAACATAATTATGACCAGGTCTAAACCACTTCCATGGTCTCGGGTCGTAGGTGATACACCGAAGAAGGACAGAGCAGAAATTTCAACAACGACGACAACATCGAGCTAACTACAAGTGCCCAAAACATTCAGGACAAGCCGAGCCAAACTTATGATTAGATCTAAACCACTCTCATGGTCTCGGATCACAACGTCACATATAATAATTTCCCTCACAAGTATCTCAAGAAAACGAACGAATCGGGTCCTTGAGAAAACAACGTCTCATCCCATAATGTAGTTCCATATCCGATAACCATCAGCGTGGTTATGAGCAAGCAATAACTGCTTGCTGGTTGTGAAGAAGAAAATGACGAAAAAGAAGAAGAAAGCTGTGTGTCGGTCTAGATAAAGCTCAATTTGCGTCTTACTCGCAAAAGAAAACAACACAAAAGCTACTTACGCGATCGGGCCCAGGAACCAAATGGCGTGTTTTATCCCCACAAGCAATGAATATCCTATTTATTAAGAACATAGAAAAAAAGTCATCAGTCCTTTCAAAAACCTCCCTTACTGCCACGTTTAAGGACGGGGAGGCTGTGAGGAGAATGATGTTTGTTTCCCCTACACGGAACCAGCCAAAGTGTTGGATAAAAAAATCACAGAAGAGAAGCCATCATTGAGTGAGAGAATAACGTATGTACGAAAGACCCCGTACTCCCCAATCAAGTTGGAATCACACAAACAACGGGAGGTAACTTTTTCTTGACCTCTCCTGGAAGTTCGGAGCACACGAGTACAAACACACTAACCCCCCACTCCCCCCCCCCCCGTCCCACCGCCTCTCACACACACTAACGTTCGTTCAGCCAGTCCCCCCCCCCTCTCCGCCCCTCGTTTACGCCCCCACCCCTCCGCACTCTCTCGAATTCGACACGGAAACAACATACCCACAGAACCCCACCGTCTTGACGTGCCTTTGCCACACATTCACTCACTCACACACCAAGCTCGACTCGACTCACAAGAGACTAGGAAAACGCACACCGTTGGTTCGTCTTGCTACGGGAAGTAGGTTTTTCCCCCCTCCCTCCCCCCCCCCCAACCTCTTTCTCTCTTTAAGACAAGGCGGAGTAAGGTCAGGAGAACCCGTATGAGGATTCCAGACAACTGCTGGTATTCCCGTTAGCGATAGGAAACTCGCATAGTTCCTGTGGTATAGGCAGGGGCGGAACCCGGTGGTTCACGTAATGTGGAAGGTAGGCCTACTTTCAGCTGGAAATGGGCTAGTGGACAGTAGTTTTGTGGTTGGATTCACGTTAGCGGTATGATACTCGCATAGTTCCTGTGGTCAGGGCAGAGGCGGGTCACTGTGGTGACCATAATGTGGAAGGTACATTCTACCGGTGATGGACCAGCGGGCAGTAGACAGTAGGTGGGCGCTTTCCTGGTCAGATTCATGTTCGTGACCGGAAACTTGCATAGTTCCTGTAATGCAGGCAGGGGCGGATCACCGTGATTAACATAATGTGGGAGGCACGTTCTAGTGTTGGTTGTTTCCCTGGATATATCCCCTCCCCCCCCCCCCCCCCCCGTGATCTGTTATTAACTTGCATGGTTCTTGTAGACCAGGCAGGGGCAGATCACAGTGAATAACAATGAGGAAGCTACGTTCTAGTGGAGACGTGCCAGGGTTAAGGGGAGGTGTTGGCTGTCTTCCTGGTTATATATCTGGGTTCGTGAAAGGAAATTCTTAGTTCCGGTGGTTCACGCAGGGGCGGATCACAATGATTAACATAATGTGGATGGACGTAAGGTCTATTGGAGACTGGACAGGCGCAGGGCAGGGCAGAGTGAGGGAAACTGCTGTACGTTTTCTTGGATGTATTTCCGCTAGCAGTGGGAACAGTTCCGGTGGCCCGCGGCAGAGGTGCATGTCGGTGAGCGTATTATTGGCCCAATGTAGAAGGTACGTTCTGTTGAAGATAGGGTCGGCGAGGGCAAAATATGAGGGGGAGGAGGGGGTGGGGGGGGGGGGGAGTTGCTGGTTGTCTTCCTCGTGGTGGCTCATGCAAAGGCAGATCACAGTGATTAATAATTATGTGTAAGACACTAATTACTTCAGTAATGTAAATATGTCCGGCACTTCTCTGTTTTTGTAATGATGTGATATTGTAATGAGGTGATATTGTAATGGTGTGATATTGTAATGATGTAGTCTTGACCATAGTTCTCGTTTGTTCAAACTTCATTTTTCGCACGACGGAAAAATTCGACATAAACAAGTGTCAAAGTGTGCATTTGTTATACCTCTTCTACGTACTAAGAGATCTCAATTTTTGCAGCAAATGGAGACAGAACAAGCAAGAAACTTTGGTCGTGTTTCCCCTAGCGCCTGCATTCATAATAATGCAACCAACATGTTTTTCTGACATAAGAATTTCCACAAATAATACAACTCACCAACAACTTCTTTCTAAGTGACAGTCTACAAACATTTCATCTTTCTGAAGCAATTTGAACTGCCTTCTGACAGGAGGTGATGCTGGTGGACAGCGACAGGTTCAAAATACAAACAAGAGAGAGTGGGTGGATGGGTAGAGGGAAAGACAGAGAGAAAGTGAGCGGGAGAGAGTGAAAGAGAAAAAAAAATGGAGAAGACCCAGAGAAATAGAGAGGGAGAAAGGAAAAATAAGGAGGGGTGGGGGGGGGGAGAGAAAGAAAGGAGAGAGGCAGGGGGAGGGTAGAAAGAAAGACAGAGAGAAAGTGATGGGCAGAGAGAGTGAGAAAACAGAGTGAAGAGCCAGAGAAATGGAGGGGGGGGGGAGAGGAGATGGAGAGAGATAAAGAAGAATGAAGAGGGAAAGGGGGAAAGGCAGAAAGTGTGAAGGGGAAAGACAAAGTGAGAGAGAGAGAGAGAGACAAAAAAAGAGAGAGAAAGACAGAGAGTGAACGAGAGAGAGACAGAAGAATAAAGATGGAAATGGAGAAGACGGAAAGTATGAGAGGCAAAGAGAAAGCAACTTAGAAAGAGAAAAAGTGAGAGAGAAAGAGGGAAAGTGAAAGAGAGAGTAAGAAGTATAAAGGGGCAACGGGAGAAGACACAGAGTGTGAAGGGGAAAGAGAAAATAAGAGATGGAGAAAAGGAGAGAGAGAAAGACAGAGAGAGAGAGAGAGAGACAGAGAGAGAGAGAGAGACAGAGAGAGAGACAGAGAGAGAGAGACAGAGAGAGAAAGACAGAGAGAGAGAAAGACAGAGAGAGAGAGAGAGACAGTGAGCGAGAGAAAGGCACAGAAACAGAGAGACAAACAGAAAGAAAGAAAGGCAAGACAGATAGGCAGACAGAGAGACAGAAAGTTGTGACGAGGACAAGGCGCCGCTACACAAATACTTAATATTTATCTGTAAACTTCCAGCATAAACACTGGCATGACATGATGACTTGGTGACGTGTGAACCAAATAAACAAGCACGATCAAAATGTGCTTTCCTTTCACTCTAACCACAATCAAAGCAAACAAAAAATGTTGATGGAAATGTACAGAGTGTAGTCGTGTGTTTTATTCTTTAGCTACGGCAGAGAAAAGTAGAGTCGGCGTAGGTTGGAGCGAGAACAGAGGTGGTACTTTTTTCTTAATATTATGTATCGTTATCATCAAGTGCATAGATAGATAAATAGACAGAAAGACAGGCTGCAAACAGAGGACAGGCAGACAGACTGACAAACAGACAGATAGGCGAGCAGACAGACAGATCCGTGGCCCGGTCGATTAACAAGACTGGAGGATAGATAGACAGGTAGATAGATGGATAGATAGATAGATAGACAGACAGACAGACAGACAGACAGACAGGTAGGTAGGTAGGTAGGTAGGTAGGTAGGTAGATAGATGGAAAAGATAGATTTTTAGCTCTCTCTCACTCTCTCTCTTCTCCTTCTCCTTCTTCTGTTTCTTTTTTATATTTGTGTCTATTTTGGAATTCTCCCATATTTTAAAAAAAGTTTTCCTCCTATCATTTTCTTCTCTTTTTACATTCTTCCTCCTCACTCCTCACTCATCTACATCCGCCTTTTTTTGTTTTTACATAATTATATTTTGTCAGTTTTCTTTCCCCTCACCCCCCCCCCCCCCCAAATCAACACTTCTCTCCCCTCCCCAACACCCTCCCCTTTATCTCTGATTTACTTCACTGGCGTGTCCATCCACAGACAGCTTCCCCCTCCCTCCCCCATTGTTACAACAAACAAGCACTGGGCTGGGCACTACCACAAATACCACCGCACTGCCCCCTCCCCCTTCCACCCCAACTTTTTTCTTTTTCGCCTTGCTTTTTTTGTCTATGAACACCAGATGTTTCACAAGTGGTGGGCTAAACCGTCTTTCTTTCTTTTTCTTTCCTTTCACCCCCCCCACCCCCACCCCCACCCCTATGTTCTCTGCAAACACGCACCCCCCAACCCCCCCCCCCCAGCCCCACCATCCGTGTTCCTCTCTTCCTTCCCTCAAGACCAAGACCCCATGTTATCCAGTCTCAAACTGTTTTAAGGAATCTCGTTAAAATTTGGCCCGGGGTTGTCAAAACACAAAAACTTTTTTTTGCTTTCCTTGTTTTTTAAAACGAAAATGGAAAAAAAAATAAGGCGGAGGAGTGGAAATAATTTATACGAACAACAACAACAACAACAACAATAAGAAAAACAGTAACTATTACCACTACTCACTCATCACTCACTCACTCTCTCGCTCACTATTACAATCATTTATTCACTCATTCACTCAGCCTGTCACTCAATCAATCACCCATTTATTGACTCACTCACTCGCTAGCCCTTTCCCTCATTCATTCTTTTACCCACTCACTCACTCACTCACTCACTCACTCACTCACTCACTCACTCACTCATTCATTCACTCATCCATTCACTCATCCATTCACTCACTCACCACTCTCTCATTCACTCACTCGCTCACTAGCCCTTTCACTCATTCATTCTTTTACACTCACTCACTCACTCACTCACTCACTCACTCACTCACTCACTCACTCACTCACTCACTCACTCAGATCAGCCAACCTCCTTCACTCATATACATAGGTCTCAGCAACTCCCACACCTCACCAGTGTTATCTCCGACCCCAAAACGAAAACCGCAGTAAATAATTTGCCAACCACGTCAGTTTGACAGCCGAATTTTGTTGTTCATGATGAACAGGCAGTGTCGGCACCCGGCAAAATAGACAGCTGGGTGAGCAAAACTTAACCACGGGTGGGGGACTGGAAACATGAATGTGGGTGGTAGTAGGTAGTGAAGGAAGTAACCAGACATAGATGGGGAAAGGTTGATGGGTCTCAGATGTGCCGATGGTGAGTAGTAGCAGGCTGATTCTGTTGGTGAGTGATGGCTGCGTTTAAAGGAGTGC
Source organism: Onchidella celtica (assembly GCA_963931925.1). Taxonomy (NCBI): domain Eukaryota; kingdom Metazoa; phylum Mollusca; class Gastropoda; order Systellommatophora; family Onchidiidae; genus Onchidella; species Onchidella celtica. The sequence goes on from OZ007569.1 coordinate 35,591,088, forward strand.
GTGAAGGAGGAAAGGTAAGGAGGATGAGGTGTGGGGATTGCAAGTTAGTGAGTGAGTGGAGGGATAAATGAGCGAAAGGGCCACTCACAGTGAGTGAGTGAGTGAGTGAGTGAGTGAGTGAGTGAGTGAGTGGAGGGATAAATGAGCGAAAGGGCCACTCACAGTGAGTGAGTGAGTGAGTGAGTGAGTGAGTGAGTGGAGGGATAAATGAGCGAAAGGGCCACTCACAGTGAGTGAGTGAGTGAGTGGAGGGATAAATGAGCGAAAGGGCCACTCACAGTGAGTGAGTGAGTGAGTGAGTGAGTGAGTGAGTGGAGGGATAAATGAGCGAAAGGGCCACTCACAGTGAGTGAGTGAGTGAGTGAGTGAGTGAGTGAGTGAGTGAGTGAGTGAGTGGAGGGATAAATGAGCGAAAGGGCCACTCACAGTGAGTGAGTGAGTGAGTGAGTGAGTGAGTGGAGGGATAAATGAGCGAAAGGGCCACTCACAGTGAGTGAGTGAGTGAGTGAGTGAGTGAGTGGAGGGATAAATGAGCGAAAGGGCCACTTACAGTGGGTGAGTGAGTGAGTGAGTGAGTGAGTGAGTGAGTGAGTGAGTGAGTGAGTGAGTGAGTGAGTGAGTGAGTGAGTGAGTGAGTGAGTAAGCAAATGAGTGAGCGAGGGAGTGAATGAGACGTTAACATGAATGAGGAAGGTTAATAAATTTATGATATGAGAATTGTATTCATTACTGTTAGAGCACATGCAGTGACTCAGTGGATAGAGAGCATGCCATGTGTGCCAGACGTCACAGGTTCGAATACCCCTTTGGGACGGGGTGGAGTGAAGTCCAGCCTGACTAACTTCTCTGGCTAACTATTTGGCAGACTGGCGAATGCTCATGGCTCGTTTGCGGTATCGGCACATTGTGCTGAAAAGGAACATTTAGACAAACAAACGAACACACGAACAAACAAACAAACAAACAAACACAAATTTATGTTTGGTATTCAGAGCTTCATCAATTTAAATTTCGCAAATAGAATTTAAATAGTTCCATAGAATATTAGAAATTTGATTACACTGGTAAAAATGCTCAAAAGTTGTATTGTCTAGATCTGGTTGGGGGGGGGGGGGGTTATTATATTTCTGTTTCTAATACTCTTGTTTCTATGCGTGCCCTATTCTTCAGACAACCCCCCCCCCTTCCGTCCCTCCCCCCCCCCCCCCCCAGGCATATACGTACATATCCTTTTTATATTTCCTGTTTTTTGCACTTCCCACGGGCTGATGATGAGCCCCCACGATCGAGTTGGTGATAATTTAAAGTTTGATTGAAGGCAGCAGTCAGGGTTACCTATCACCCCCTTGACATCTCGCTGTCTTACCTTTCACTGTATGTGTTCTTCACCAACCCTCGCTTACTAATCCTTGTCATTCGCCGCTCACGAACATTGCGTAATACCTCCCGATGTGAATAGACAACCAAAAAAAAAAAAAAAACCAAAAAAGAAAACGTGAAACGCAGTAAATTTCTAATGTCTACAGAAAATGCTCCCCTTTCTCTGGAACCTGAAGTTTTCTTTCGTGAAGTCGGTTTGCAGTGTACGTTTTCAGGACAAATTTATGTTGACATGTACTATGTGTCCGTGTAGCCTGTATGCGTAGAGGGACGATAGAAAGAAAGCAAAGAAAATTGTGATAAATAATTTATATTTAAAAATGGCTGAGAGTATGAACAGGTAGACGGTAGGGAATAACAACGTGAAGTCGAAAATTTGGTAGAAGTGGAGGAAAGACAGAGAAACAACAACGACCACCACTGCTTCTACTAACTACTTCTACCTCCACGCCTACTACTACTACTACTTCATGTATTACTACTATACTATCGCGCTACTACTACCTCTACAAAACAAAAACAGCTGGCATGGGATAACAGGGGAGGCAGACATATATCTCTTATGAAAACATGCAGAAATGGGGAATAAGAAATCAGCATATACAGAAAAAAGGAAAGTAAAGAAAGAAAGAAAGAACGAAAGAACGAAAGGAATTAAGAAAGAACGAAAGAAAGAACGAAAGAATGAAAGAAAGAAAGAAAGAAAGAAAGAACGAACGAAAGAAGCATGAAAGAATGAAAGAATGAAAGATAGAAAGAAAGAAAGAAAAGAAAGAAAGAAAGAAAGAAAGAAAGAAAACAGGAGCAGAAAAACGACAGCCAAGGAAATAAAATACAACAGAGCGAAAAAAAAATATGCATAAACAAGAAAACATCATTCAAAAGTTACATCGAAAGAAAAAAAAAAAGACGGGACATGAGCGAAACTGGACGAAGACCTGGAAATGGTTTTATGTAAATTGGTCATTCGACAATATTTACACTTATTGTTATTACGCTAATGCAGCATGACTGAACTGTTCTAGCCAGCGGCGCATGTGTTTCAAATTATATCCTGAACAACGGTGTAAGTCAACAAAATCCACAAGTTTTTATTCTGGGTCTGTGGACTTTTGTGGGAAGTTTTGGTCACAAATCAGAGAATTCCCTTATCGTCCCCGTCATGCCCTCGCAAATTTACGTCGTTTCCGCTACAAGCCAAGGGAGATAGCTAATCATCCCGGGCTTACGCATGCGCATAACAAGCGGCAAAATGGATAGAGATTGGGGTCAGGGGTTAGCACGTGCTGTAGATGTGTGCGTAAATTTGTCCAGCGGTTTGACAATTGTGGATATTTGGGAATGTCTGGAGCATTCACACGTGTTTCGCACGAGGTTTCGGTGCAAATGAGAAATGTAGACGTAAATTATACCGTCCCTGGAGATTTTACTTCGGCTATGTAACGGACAATGTTTTAGATGGATGGATGGATAAACAGACTGAAAGACAGACAGACAGATGGAAGGCGGAAGGACATAATGGACGGACGGACAGACAGACAGACAGGCAGACAGACAGACAGACAGACAGGCTGATAGATAGATAGATAGATAGATAGATAGATGGATAGACAGACAGACAGACAGACAGACAGACAGACAGACAGACAGACAGACGGACGGACGGACAGACAGACAGACAGACAGACAGACAGAAGACAGAAGACAGACAGATAGATAGATAGATAGATAGATAGATAGATAGATAGATAGATAGATAGATAGATAGATAGATAGATGGGTGGGTTGGAGGGTGGACGGATGGATGGATGGATGGAAGACTTCAAGTCATTTTTCTATAGAGATATGGATGAGAGGGCATAGCTGAGCTTAGCTATAGTATTCAGCAATGATACAGAGATGGTTCATGTCGTACAAACTAAAGTAAAGCTACTCACCATCGGCTTTGCTGACATAACCACTGGATGGGAACGCCGGTAGTCGGTGAAAGTTCCCTGCAAATAGAAAATAGAGATCGGAACATTAGCAAATTTTGTCTTTTCTTCGTTGATGCACATAGTAGCGCACACGTTAGATCTGTTTGGCTGAAAGGCACTCGAGTGAATCATATCCCAAAATGTTATGAAAGGTTATCGTCGTTCAGTATAAGAAGTGATTATCTCTATATTTCACAAAATTAAATAATATGGAAATAATCACACTGAAAAAAACAACAACCCGCAACAGAAAAATAACAACAACAGCAAAACAACTAAAGTGACAATACTGCACAAAGTACTATAAAATGACGTACTACTTCTATTCTCAACACGCACCATGGATTAAGATTTATACAATAATTATAGTCAATATATTGCATGAAAAAGCATCATGCTTTTGTAAATAATTTAACACCCTCCTTCCTCCTCCCTCCCCCCCCCCCCTTTTCAACCAAAAAAAAAAAAAGAAAAAAATCCACATATCCACACAGATTCAGAATGCCAGAAAGACGCTTTGGAAAGAAAATATTTAGACAGTGGGTTGGTTTTATTTGATCTCGTATGATTTGCCTTTCTCTGATTTGTCAAAAATACTTTTACTTGTGCTGGAATTGAAGCACTGCATGCAGGACAGTCTATATTTTTTATATTGTGATGTAAATGAAACTAAAAAACCAATGCGAAATTTGTCTTCTTTGTAGAAGTAATAGCACGCACAAATGGCATTAAAATAGTAGGTTTAAGCTGTGTTTCCATGTGTACAGAAACGGAAACGGCAGTGGAAACGTCAAAACGCGTACACATGGAAACTCAGCTTGCATAGCGAGAAATCACTGACTGGGGCGACAAAGAAACATAAAAAATAAATAATTATATTCGTGAAATATTGACTGAATGGTGGGCGGAAAACTGAGAAACCAAAGGGGAGGTCAGTCTGGTGCTTCACTTCAAGACGACAAGAGTTATCTGCTGACAGATTCGATTGCCTTGTACCCGGTAACGAAGGCGAAAGTGCCAGTGAGGCCAGGGGTTTTTACCTACAGAGTGAGGCGTGTAGCGCTCACCAAGGGCTGACGTGCATAGCGGGTGTCGAATTCCAGCGCTGGTTTCCGATAGCGATAAAAATGCGCGAAACGCGAAGATGCGGAGGGTGAGTTTGCATGACAAAACCACCAAGACATCCTGATGGGGGGGGGGGGGGGGGATATAGAATGTCTTGAAGATGGAATAAAACAAATTATAGAAAAGAGAAATGTTGTGTGTGTGTGTGCAGTGGGTATGCAGGGTCGGGTGGGGGGTGAGCGGGAGAATGAAGGCCACTGAAAATTACAAAGTGAGGAAAAATAAAACTGGCGAGTGAAGACGTAAAAAAATGACAGAAGGAAGTACAAAGAGCCAGCCAACCAACCAACCAACCAACCAACTAACCAACCAACCAACTAACCAACCAACCAACCAACCAACCAACCAACCAACCAACCAGCCAACCAACCAACCAGCCAACCAACCAACTAACCAACCAACCAACCAACCAACCAGCCAACCAACCAACCAGCCAACCAACCAACTAATCATTCAACCAACTAACCAACCAACCAACCAACCAACCAGCCAACCAACCAACTAATCATCCAACCAACTAACCAACCAACCAGCCAACCAACCAGCCAACCAACCAACCAACCAACCAACCAACCAGCCAACCAACCAAGCTTTGCCAAAAGAATTCAACTACTTATTATAATGTAAAAAAAAAAAATAAAAAAATAGATAAGCGGGTCAGATTTGGATCATAATTCCTTCACTATATTCCTTTTCTAACCCTCCCTTTTCAACATTCGACGCAGATAAATATTTTAAAAAATATTTTGGTAAAAGTCCATCAGCTGCAGCACGTTACTCATAGGGAACTGAGAACCCCGGGGTTTGCAAACCGGCAAACACTCATAAAAATATTGACCAGATACTGTTCCCAAGCTCTGCTAAAGGTAGCATTATATAAATATGATATGCCTGCTAATCTGTTAGGAAAATCTATGTTTTTATATTCTGCAGCTTCTAATTAGTCAGCGACCAATTCAATCTTCAAGAACACAAAGGAGATGGATACATTTCACAGGTCTAATCTAACCAGTTTCTCTGACAATTCTTATAGCGTCTTTGTTTCCAGCTAAGATGTTTGAAATTAGAGCTAAAAATCACGGATTGAAAATCGCCGGGAAAACGAATCAAAACATTATCGCTTTTGTGTGAAGAGCGGTGTTGATTTATTCAAATTTAGGATCGGAACGGAGCGATTGGAACGAAACGATGCTCGAGACAGAATGGATTCGTCTTCCGGAAATATGATCCGGATTTTACATGGAAACCCACCCAGAATTCTCTTTGTGGATTGTTTGATAAAAACAGATACATTTTCACGCTGGCTAATCAGCGCATGGTCTCTCATTAAGGGAGGTAATCAAAGATATGCGACGGTTGTCTTCCTGGTGTGTTGTATGTGCGAGTGTGGACAAGATTGTGTGGGTGTGAGAACTCTGCATGCAAAAAGAAAGTGAAACGAATGCAAAGAAAATTCTCAAATTACAGATTGTGCATTTTCTCTGTCTCTTTTTTTTAATCCTAGACGTTACGTCCAGAGCTCAGGTTAACATGTGTCTAATGAAGTTAAGCCAATGTAAAAAGTTAAGTTTTAATTAATCCCAGAAACCCTAACACACAGATATACACATGCACACACATACACGGGGCCAGCGAAAGAGAGAGAAGGGGGGAGGGGGGCAGGAAGAAGCAGAGAGAGGGGGCAGGAGAGAAAGAGAGACAGAGGCATATAGACAAAGAGAAAGAAAAAGGCAGACAGAAAAAGAGAGAGGGGAGAGAAAGACGGAGACAGAGACACACAGAGAAAAAGACAGAGGAGGGAAAAGAGAGGAAGACAAAGAAACATAGAAAGAGAGAGATGGAGAGAAAGAGAGAGACAGAGAGAGAGACACAGACATAAAGACAGAGAAAAAGAGAGGGGGAGAGAGAGAGAAAGAGAGAGATATAGATAGACAAATAGATAGATAGATAGATAGATAGATAGAGAGAGAGAGAGAGAGAGAGAGAGAGAGAGAGAGAGAGAGATAGATAGATAGATAGATAGATAGATAGATAGATAGATAGATAGATAGATAGATAGATAGATAGATAGATAGATAGATAGATAGACAGATAGATAGATAGAGAAAGAGAGGGAGAGAGAGAGAGAGAGAGAGAGAGAAAGAGATGAAACACAAAACATGGAAATATAACAAAGATCACCCTTTGTTTTACTTTATTCATCTCAACCTAGATCCCGCCCCCTCCCCCCTCCCCCCGCCCCAAAATAATAATAAAAAAAGCACTCCCTCTTTCTCGGCCTCCAAGAATGTGGCCTTCCTCTCACCTCGTCAGCTTTGTCCCAAAAAAGCATTCAAAGTCTTAGCCTCCCCAACTGATCCTCATTTTTGGGGAGTTACTTGGTTGGGCACCAGATGTCCCCAAAACCCACAGAAGAACGAGTCGCAATCAAAGCATATCATCTTGTCAAGATCTGTTGCCAAAACCGATAGAAAATGATCGATCTGCCACTTAAGACCACCTCCTAGCGCTTTAGGTATGCCGCTTTCATCCCCATCCATCACGGGTTAATGTTACTCTTGGTTTCAAAACATCACATCAAAGGCAACAGGCTGGCAGAGAAGACGTTCCTCAGTCAGGCCAGACAGATAGGACTCTCCAATACGGCACGGCAAGTCCGGGGTAGAAAAGGTTTAAATACGAAGTCAAGATGGAATTGTATTTGTTTACGTTGTTAGGTGATGATTGGCGATCAATCGATCTGTCTGTCTGTCTGTCTGTATCTATCTATCTATCTATCTATCTATCTATCTATCTATCTATCTATCTATCTATCTATCTATCTATCTATCTATCTATCTATCTATCTATCTATCTATCTGTCTGTTTATCTATCTATCTATCTATCTATCTATCTATCTATCTATCTATCTATCTATCTATCTATCTATCTATCTATCTATCTATCTATCTATCTATCTATCCACCTATCCACCTATCCACCTATCCATCTATCTATCTATCTATCTATCTATCTATCTATCTATCTATCTATCTATCTATCTATCCACCTATCCACCTATCCATCTATCTATCTATCTATCTATCTATCTATCTATCTATCTATCTATCTATCTATCTATCCATCTATCCATCTATCTATCTATCTATCTATCTATCTATATGTTTGATTATCTGTATCCCCCCCCCCCCTTCTAATCGGATAAATCCCAACCCCAAAACCAGGGAGAGACATGCAAGCAAATAAACAAACACACAAATTTTTGCAATCTGTAAGAAATGATTATAGCCAGAACTGGAAAAATGAAAACTTGCAAAGGCAAAACAGAACTGGAAATGAGAAAATGACAGAAAAAACAACAACAATAAAATGACATAGAGAGAGAGAGAGAGAGAGAGAGAGAGAGAGAGAGAGAGAGACTGGGTCCCTTTTCGGGCAAGTTTATCGGAAGGGGGACAATTTTCTCACGGTTGTTTCCCTTGCCTCGCAAATCTTTCCACCTGACATTACAGCCCGTCAATACAGAATTCTGTTTATCGAGGCCATTGCCGCCGTCCGAAAGCTTGTACAACTCTTCATGTTCAGCAGTCCTTCCTCTCAGAGAAACAAGACAGAAAGAAAAGGGTGGAAAAGAAACGAGAACGAGAGAGAGAGACAGAGAAAGAGAGGGGGAGCCGATGGAGGGAACGAAAACCCATTTAAAAAGCACTCCACTCGTTCATATTCAAAAGCCTCGCGCTGAATGCTTTATTTGTAAATTGAAACCTAATAGGCCGACGCTGCGCAGCCGCCGAATGATTGACAGGCGCCGTTTAACCAATGGGGAACGCGGGCTTGAGAGCCTAATACGTGCTCTTATTCGATCGCTTGTTTGTACGGGAAAAGCAATGGCAAACAATGGGGGAGCTTTCAACTCTCGCGTACTCTGGTCGATTCGGGAATTCTGATCTTTAGTTTCACATGGGTTAGACAAGATGAACATTCGTGCTTTTCATCAATTGACTGGATTTTTAAAATTTTTTTTTACATTCTGTCCGTGTGTCCGTCCGACTTTCTTCTTCACTTTTCTTTCTCATTCTCTCTTCCTTCTTTCCTGTCTTTCTGTCTCTCCACTTGTGTATCTGTCCTTCGTTCTTTCTTTATTTCTTTCGTTCTTTCTTTAATTCTTTCTTTCTTTAATTAAATTCTTTCTCCCTTTCTTCTCTTTTGTTCTTTCTCTTTATATTTTTGTCCATTGTTCTATACAATAGCGCGAACGTGTCGTTCTTTCTTTCTGCCCCTGACTTGCTTTCTTTCATTCTTTCCTTCTCTCTGTTTTTCTTCCCCTTATACTTAAGGAAGACACAGAAATGGGCTTCTATCTACACCATATGACATTAACAATTTCTTTTGTTTTTAAACTGCTGCAGATTTGGAGATAATGTTGAGTTAAAATCAGATGAAATAATAAACAAATAAGATAAAAATCATTTGGGGGTGAAGGAGGGCTTGGGGGCTGGGGGGTGGGGGAGACGGGGCAGAACCCCCCCCCCCCCCCTTCAAGATAAACAAACATAAAAAAGTGATGGTACACCGAGTTCTTGTAGCTATGTTAATATTTTTCCATTGTCATGTAATTACAGCATCTAATTAAGCCCTTGCGCCAGACTGTCCAAACTGCCACGTTAAAAAAATTGTTTTAAAAATTACACATACAAAAAGGGCAAAAAAAAAATAATTTAAAAAAAAAAAAATGAGAAGATAACATTTGAGTCTAATGTTAGACAGTAAAGCAATAACAGTGCATGGGGGTGGAGATGGATGTAGAAGATTTGGGGGTGGGTGAGGGGGGGAAGAAAGGGCGGAGACTAGACAGAAGTCTGGGAAAGTAGTGCCTACCAATGGAACCGTTATGGCCCCGCAGCTTATTTAAATTTTCCTTCAAACAGTGCATGATCCTCATTATCCCCTTATAATATCTCTCTATCTCTTGATTGGCTCAATCATCGTGTGCCTTTGAGTATGTAAATTCATTATACCCCCCCCCCCGCCCTTGTTTTTCTACTCCGGGGGTCTAATTGTTCACCCTCCCTTCTTAGCACCCCCACCCACTCCTCCTCTCCCACCCCTTTTCTTTTTATGTCATTTTTGCAATCTGTGTGGTCCATTTCTCAGAATCTCCCTCTCTTTCTCTCTCTCTCTCTCTCTCCCTCTCTCTCTCTCTCTCTCTCTCTCGCCCAATCTATCTCTATCTCGGCCGTTCACACACACACACTCTCTCCCTCTCTCGCGAGCTCTCTTGTTCACCCTCCGTTCTTGGCTCCCTCCCCCCCCCCTCCCCCCCAATTTTTTTTTCATTTGTAACTTTCGCAATCTGTGTGGTCCATTTCTCAGAATATCTCTCTCTCTCTCTCTATCTCTCTCTCTCTTCCTCTCTCTCCATATATCTCGGCAATTTTCTCTCTCTCTCTCTCTCTTGAGCTCTCCCTTGTTCACCCTGCCTTCTCACCGCCCTCTCCTTTTTCTTATTTGTATATTTCGCAATCTGTCTGGTCCATTTCTCAGAATTTCTCTTCCCCCCCCCTCTCTCTCTCTCTCTCTCTCTCTCTCTCTTTATCTCTCTGTCTCTCTCGCCCCTTCTCTCTCTCTCTCTATCTCGGACGTTCTGTCTCTCTAAGGGAGGGTCTCCCTTGCAAATGAGAAAGATATCAAGCGCCATCTCCAAATGCCAAAGAGAAGTTATCTGGCGTCATATCTCTTTGCTGGGTCTCATTCAATTCAGTTTTAATTAGAATAGTCCTCGCCTTCATAATCTTTTGTTTTCTTTCCCTGTTGTTCTTCTTCTTGTATGTTTGTTTTCTCCTAAACTCAACGACTCATTTATTCATTGTCGGTCAGTCAGTCAGTCAGATATCAGTCATTCAGTTGGTCGGTTGGTCATTCATGCATTCATTCATTCACTCATTCATTCATTTTTTCGCTCAGTCAGTCAGCCAATTAATCAACCCAACCGTCAGTCTGTCTGTCTGTCTGTCTGTCAGTCACTCACTCACTCGCCCAATCCATTACATTTTATTTTTCCGTCTTTTTTTCTCTCTCTTTCCTTTTTTTTTCTTCCTTCCTTTCTTTCGTTCTTTCTTTCCTCCTCCATAATTAAGTTCCATTCTTCCTCCATTTCCTGACAAACGCTCACTAAACTGTCGGTTTCTACCCCACCCCACCCCACCCCTCCTCCCTTCTCCCCCCCCCCCCCCGGGGGCTAAAGATCTCCTGTCCGCGCTCCGGAATGTCTCGGAAAATTAATTCCCCACCGGCATCCATCATATCTTTTGGCCTGCCCAGTGCCCCCCCAGATAAGCTTGTCACTGCTGGCCCTAGCAGAGCCGGGGGAAGGGGGGGGGAGGGGGCCTTTGTGTAGGGGGTCGGTTGAGGCGGGGGAGGCGGAGGGGATTCGGGGAGAATAGTGAGAAAGAAACGATGGCACAGAAAGAAGAAAATGAGAAAAAAAAAAAATGAAGAAAAATTCTGCTGAGGGAACTAATAGAGATGCCTTGGCCATAATGATTTTGAGAAAAAATGCCGGGGAAATAGAGATTTGAATAGAGAAGGAAAGGAAAGACAAAACGTTGACGAAAAGATTTGAAAACAGTTTGTTTGTTTCCTTCAGTTGGAAAAACTTTTAAGACCTTTTTGTATGGCACTGAGTTGAGGCTGTTTTGAGACGGTCTTATATCTGACAAACTTTCTTTGAGTTTACTAGTGTCACAGACTCGTCTCTAGTTCGAGAGTTCACGTTTAATTCCACAGTCCACTTTTCACTGTAAAAAGCGAGGAGAAATAGAATTATCTCAGTGCGCGATGGGAATGTGTTTTGTCCTTGCTTCTTGTATTGTTGTTGCAAACTAATTACGAAATATAAGGGGAGTAGCCCACTGAGTCCAGTCTGTTTTACGTCGGTTTTGACTCAGATTTGAACCTTCCTTTGAATCAACTAGCGAGACAGAACTGTTTCAGTTTCACTAGTGCGCGAGGTCCCGTTCAACTCATTAGTCCACGTCCACGTCTCACACTAAGAGCCGAGGCTTGAGTCAGTGGACTATGGACCTATGCCTTATGGCTGGCTCTTTTACGTGTTGTTGTTGCTGCTGTCGCTGTTGCTGTGGTGGTGGTTATCGAATAGCAAGGTAACGAACAGAAGATGAGGGTGACTCGGCAAACGAGTGCTGTTGTCTTTCTTGTCATTACTGTTGCTGTTGTTGTTGCTGTTGTTGTTGTTGATGATGTCGTTTTGTTACCGAAGAGCAGCATGAGAATGAGATAAGGGAAGTAAGAGTGAAAGCAAATTAATAACTAAATATTAGACTAGAAACACACTAATTCAAAATCTGTTTTTGCGTCCATGTTAGTTTAGATTTTTGAACTTCCTTTGAATCAACTATTCAAACGTGCCTGTCTCAGTTTCACAAGCGCTCGAGGCCACGCTTTTACTCAATAGACCACAAAAACCACGACAAAACGGGTCTTGACTCGGTGTCCTGGCTGTGAGCCTAAAATCTACTTCAGCATGATGATGGAATGGTGCCGCCAACATTTGTATGTACCAAAAACTTAACATGTTTCCATTGTGTTGTATTATTGGCAGCGTCAAATGTTGTCACTGGCTTTTAGCCATCAACACAATTTTCTCTCTATTGTAACCACAAAAAAAAAAAACAACAACCAAAAAACTAGCGCTTCTAGTTCTATGTTGAAATGAAGACAGAATCATTCGCGCTCCGCCTCACAGACAAAGAAAACAGACAATGGTATAGATCTATTGACGACAAAATAATGCACACTCATCCTCACAAAACAAGTTCGAGTTTGAGGTTGGAGAAAGTACAACACGACGGCGGTCACAGTGTGCTAAGAAGAAGCAAGGCGATGGACAGAATGACAGGACAGAAGGAGACCCTAACAAACAAACAAACAAACAAACAAACAAAGAAAGAAAGAAACAAAGAAAACGATACAGCCCCACCCCCAGTCCCTCCCTCCCCTAACCCACCCACCGGCCGGGTGAAATTGTCTGATCTCTCTATTTCCCACGACATCATTATCAGTCTCTTTCTCTCTGTTATCGACGCTGTCATGTCCAGATGAAAACAACAATTATGATAATGATAACGATTCAAAAGTAATGTTTTCCTTGCACTCTAGCATAGCGATAACAATTAATGAAAAACAAATCACCAACACCTAGCCATCTTACTTCTTGTTTGTCCTATTTGCTTTGTTTGTCAAGGGTTAGGGATATGAAATTCTTGATCTACTACAAATTCACTTCTACGGTTGCCAAACTTTTCCATCTGAGAAAACCGATATCACTGACTGCAGTGGGACTAATTAAACGTGTTCTTTCAGGTACACAGAATCGATTACCTAATCAGGGCGCTTGTATTATTGGGAAATCTTATCTCACTGGCTTTTGTGGGAAACAATCTAGCTAGGGTTTTGATGAAAGCTTAAGTAGGTCTTTCTGATTAGTAGAAGTGTTGTGTGTCAATATAACTCGTTTTCAAAAAAAAAAAAAAAAATCTTTTTAAAAATTCAAGAAAAGAAAAGCATTTGTTTCTAATTACCTTTGGTGAATTCTCTGGAAAAACGATTGTTAGATTCAAGCTATCCCACGATGACACGACTTGGTGGCATTATGTTCTGATAATTTTTAAGCAACGAGTTGGCTGGTAGGGCAGTTATTTCTTATACAAAACTGATAAATACTTGTGGTATGGCGATATCTTATTTGGACTTTTTTTTTCTTTTGAGAAAGAGAGGGAGGGGAGAGAAGAGAGAGAGAGAGAGAGGGAGGGGCAGAGAGAGAGAGAGAGAGAGAGAGAGAGAGAGAGAGAGAGAGAGAGAGAGAGAGAGAGACAGAGAGAGGCAGAAGAGACAGGCAGACAGAGAGACAGAGAGAAACGCTTTTACTTCCATATTACGTGAGTCCCAAAGCGCACTAAGTCAAGTCTGTGTTGCCTGGGTTTTGTGGACTATGAAGTTAAACAGAGCCTTGTGCATTAGTGAGACTGAAACAAGTCTATCTCACGAGTTGATTTGCCGACGTAAAAGAGAACACAAGTCATGGACACTGCATTTTGGGACGATTGGTCGACTCTTTGCGCTCTTTACGGACAACTTTCAAGAATAATTATACTCAAGCCCGTCGAAAGAGGGCGGCAAAGATGCGTAAATCAGAACTATGGTCAACGTACATGGCAGCCAAAGAATATTTAAAGCAAAGTTCTAGATATTAAAGATCTATACCAGTCGATGTGGAGTTGAACAAATCTGGATGGCGTGAGGCAGTTGAGAAGTGAAGAGGAGGAGAGTGGGGCAAGCGAGGAATAACAGATAATTGGAAAGGAAGAATACGGGCGCTGCTCATTAAAAAGTAACACAGAATCTGATCCCCCCGATCACAGAAACTAATTGACGCTGATATCCGTCTCTGATGAAGGAACGGCTGTAATCGAGCACTGGGTAAAGACTCCGAACACAAGACGGAGTTGGGGACATTTGAAAAGGCTGGGAGACAAAAGCCCATGTGTTCCTCTCTCTCTCTCTCCTTTTTGTTCTTTTCCCTATCTTGTTCTCGTTCTGTTTTTCTTGAAAGGGATAGCTTGTTTCTCGAGTCAAACTCATCTCCTAGATGAGACTGACTGACTGAGGGATTGGATCGCCTTCCATCGGGCACGCATGAGAAGCTGGCGACATACAGGGAGTGGGGAGAGAAAAGGGCAAGACAACTGAGATCTGAGATTTCTTTCGCAGATCGTTGACTTACAAGGCGTTGTAAACGAGAAGTCAGGTATTGAGTTTAATTAACCCTCTTGTATTTGGTGTTGATTTTTAAACACGTGAACACGCCATGTGATGCTCACAGTTTTATATCAGGTGAAGTTTGCAGATGTTCTTGAGTAGAAACTCCTGATTTATCAGAAGACGTCGAGGGATATTTGGAACTTACTTTTGGGACGGACCTCGAACACTTCTTAATTAAATTTATCAACAAATTTTAATAAAACTGGCCCCATCATAAAATCAGTACATTAAATAATACGAAGGATCTGATTTTACAGAAGGGGACAAAAAATTGTTTTTCTTGAAATGTGTTCCAAATCTTAAATAAATAATGTTTTATTGATGTAAATAAATAATGTTTTATTGATGTAAATAAATAATGTTTTATTGATGTAAATAAATAATGTTTCATTGATGTAAATAAATAATGTTTTATTGATGTAAATAAATAATGTTTTATTGATGTAAATAAATATTGTTTTATTGATGTAAATAAATAATGTTTTATTGATGTAAATAAATAATGTTTTATTGATGTAAATAAATAATGGTTTATTGATGTAAATAAATATTGTTTTACTGATGTAAATAAATAATGTTTTATTGATGTAAATAAATAATGTTTTATTGATGTAAATAAATAATGGTTTATTGATGTAAATAAATAATGTTTTATTGATGTAAATAAATAATGTTTTATTGATGTAAATAAATAATGTTTTATTGATGTAAATAAATAATGTTTTATTGATGTAAATAAATAATGTTTTATTGATGTAAATAAATAATGTTTTATTGATGTAAATAAATAATGTTTTATTGATGTAAATAAATAATGTTTTATTGATGTAAATAAATAATGTTTTATTGATGTAAATAAATAATGTTTTATTGATGTAAATAAATAATGTTTTATTGATGTAAATAAATAATGTTTTATTGATGTAAATAAATAATGTTTTATTGATGTAAATAAATATTAGAAACATTGCCACGCCCTCCCCCCTCCTCCTTTTTTTTTCTCTTAATCGATACAAAAAACAAAATTCCTTCAAAGAGTTTATAGAATAGTTGGTAAAAAAAAAAAAAATGTTATCTGGAGTTGTGTGAACGGATAAACTTGCGCGGTTTCCTGATAAGTTCCATCGATGTCTGTCTGATAGCATGTCTGCATATCTAATCTAACTTTCCTGTCTGTCTGTTTGTCTATCGAACCTGCTTAACCCTCCAGGCCCCCGCCCCCATTTCTGTTTGTGAGAAAATTCTGGTTTTGTGAGAATTTCTTCTTAGGGGCATAATTAAAGGGTTATTTTGATCATTGGGTTGAGTTAGTGTTTACTGTAGAAATGACTAAAAATAACGTTTCTAGCCTTGAGGTCCTGTGGGAACTACAACCGAGTGATGAATTTCTGTGTGTCACTGGTGATACATTGAGCCTAAAGGGTTAGGAGGAATGCTCACCCTTCCGGCTATCAAAAAACTCTACGGAACCCGACGGACACGCCCACGCGGATGTGGAAGTGAGCAGTCGGTCGACCGGCCCTCTCTACCCGAGTGTACTCGTACTTTTTGCTGCCCTCATCCACAGTTGAGCACATTCGCCGACAGACAAGCAGACAGCATGACGGTAAAAGGCGACTTGGCCCCTGTAAAACCAGAATCTGTGACCCTCGTGGTCTAAGCTCGACGACGGATCAACCACTGAAAAGGCCCTGTAGTTTGACATACCTTGTCGGAAGTGAAGCTATTAAAAAGTCGTTTTCAATAGACTGACCCGAAGAAACAGTGTTGAAGAAATAAAAACATTCTCTTTTACTTGCAGGACAAAGTCCTGATTTCCCTCTTGAGTAGTACTAGCCGACCCAAGCAAGATAGAACTTGCAAATTCTTTGTATCAAGCCTAAATGTATATCCAGATCTAGATCACGTTAATAGGGGCACCTGGATTCGATGCAAAGACGTACAAAAACTTATTGTAACACCACAACTGCTTCAAAATACACTGCCCTGATTATAAAAAGTTGATGTACGGCCAGCAATATGTAAAGAATGGCGAAGAAAGAAAATTTCCGATCTTACTTTTCAACTTTACTCACAAAAATGCACCTCTTTCTTGAGGCGCTCAAAAAAAAACCATCGCAAATAAATAATATTAGAGACTGACTTTTGTACAGACTGGATGTGTCCACGCAGATGTAATCTGTGGTAAAACATTGAGACAGTACACAAAATGTCATAATTTTCACATCATGAAACCGTAAAAAATTTTTTGCAAGTAGGTTATTGGGGACTTAATCTAATTACAAGTCGGAATATAGAAAAATACTGAGTTGTGTTCACCGCTCTTCCATAGCTTACCACATAAAACGCCACGGTTCCCTAACAACAGAATTGCAAAAGAAGTGAAGTTCTGTTTCTTCTACTGGTTAAGCTGGGGTAAAATATTTCAAATGTTTACAAACTATTTAAGACAAGGAATATATTCCAATAAAAACCAGTTTTTCTCCTCTCATACTTGTGTGGATTCGCGGTAGGGCCAATGGTACAGTGACGACCGCAATATCTGAAGAAGTATACGGTACGAATTTTAATTATTATATAGTTTCTCCATATAAATAACCAACAACTATAAAACTGCGCGGGGAATTTCGCTCTGTGTCCAGGCAACAGCGTTAGATCATTCAGAAAAAGTTAAATGATCACAGGAATTGATATACATGTAGTTTAATGAAGACGAGCATTCTCATTTCGCCATCACGTCATGCTATTGCGGGCGGGAAATGGTCACGCATAGAAAGGCATTGATCAGGAAGATTTTGTGTTGCTCGCTAGCACAGGGCCAAGAACTGAATTTATAAGAATCAAATATCCCAGATGGTTTGACAGTCCACAATATGATACCACTTCCGGTCCCTTTTTCTGTGCTTTGTTATATCTTATCTTGAAAACAAAATAAAGTAACAAAACAGAAACGGGGATTGAATCATACGGTATATCATCAAAGTAGGGAGAGAGAGAGGGGGAGGGGAGACAGATAGCGAGAGGGAGAAAGAGAAAGAGAGAAGGAAGAAAGAGAGACAGCGAGAAAGAGGGGGAAGAGAGGGAGGGAGGGAGAGAGAGAGAGAGATAAACAACAAGAGGGGGAGAGAAGGAGAGAGAGAGGGGAAAGAGATAGAGATAGAGAGAGAGAAGAGGAGAGACAGACAGCGAGAGGGAGGGAGAGAAAGAGAGGGAGGGAAGAGAGACAGCGAGAGGGAGGGGGAAAAGAGGGAGGGAGAGCGAGAGATAAACAACAAGAGAGGGAGAGAAGGAGAGGGAGAGGGCAACGAGATAGAGAGAAAGAGAGAGATTAAATCTAAAGACTGATCCTCAAAGTAAGCTACTTCTCATTGCTTCTCCGCGTATCACGACACAAGAAACCCCTCCTATTTGATACATACCCGTGATGTGTTCTTTGAAATAAATAAAAAATAAAAAACAAGTCAGTAATGAGCTGGGTAACTGGATTCCTTCTGCAGTTGGGATGGATGATGACTTTGCAGGTAACACGCAAAGGGGTACGGATTAGCTTCATATCGGATTGCACCCGGGACATAAAAGTCATAGCTATTGGAGACGGGCAAGGCACCCGGGGTAATCTGAGGTGCTATGAAACACGTTCAAAGTCTTGTGGTATCTTGAAAAAGAGCAAGAGAGAGACAGAGAGAGAGAAAGAGAGGGGAGAGAGAGAGAAAGAAAGGGAGAGAAGGAGAGAGAAAGAAAGGGGGAGGGAGGGAAAGGGAGAGAGAGAAGGAAAGAAAGAGACGGAAAGAGAATGAGGTGAGAGAGAGAGAGAGAGAGGGGGGGGGGGAGAGAAATAGATTCTCTAAAGTTTTAAACGTGGATGATTGAACTCGTGCTTGTTTGCCACGAAACCCTCACACATCAGCCCATATGTGAGAAAATGGTAGCTTTTATCCTCCTCCCCAAATTCTCCATTATGCTACATTAACCTCGTGCAGAGGTATTTCACCAACCATAAGCTAAGTACCCCATTCTTATTCATTTCTATTCTTTTTGACAATTTCGATCTAAAATCATATTTTTTGTCAAGTTTTTCTCTGTCTTTTTTAAAGTCTAATGAAGGTCCATAGTGACCGAGGATAAGCTTGGTTTCTTGTTGTTGTTTTTTTCATTCTTTTATATTTTATGGTGCAATTTTCTTGATGTTTATTTGTTTCTAAGGGTACAAACATAAAGGCCACCGGATTCTGTCACCGAGCCACTAGGCGCTGTAGGTGAGAAGAATTGCACTATATAAACGGACCGAATCTAGGTGGGCTCTAGGTGCAGTTGTTGAAATTATATAGTGCAATTCTTCTCACCTAAAGCGCCTAGTGGCTCGGTGGCAGAATTCGGTGGCCCCAATGTTTGTATCCTAAGGCAGGGGCTTTGTGAAATGTTTGTTTGTGTGTTTGGCACGTTTAACGGATTCACTTCCAGCTAGTTATGAAAGCAGCTCTCATACTGCTCTTTTT
The DNA here is from genome assembly GCA_963931925.1 of Onchidella celtica. Taxonomy (NCBI): domain Eukaryota; kingdom Metazoa; phylum Mollusca; class Gastropoda; order Systellommatophora; family Onchidiidae; genus Onchidella; species Onchidella celtica. The sequence continues at coordinate 35,609,906 of OZ007569.1, forward strand.
CGAGTGCCTAATTATTGGTGCTCGGTAAGAAAGGCTATTCTGGAGCATTATATGAAATACAGAAAAGTCTTAGATTATCGGACATTTAGCAGTCTCAGTCAAGTTTAAAATAGGAACATCTACCATAATTATGTGAGTGCAGCCAGTCTCCTCAAAACACAGAGCATATATTGCAGAACTGCACACTCTTCTCAGCACTGCGAGAAACGTATTGGCCCCAACCCACCGACCTGAACATCAAACTCTATGGGTGCTCTGCCAGAACTGCAGAAAACTGTACATTTTCTTAAAAGAACAAATCTGCAGATTTAGATTGGTGAACGAAAGAAGAAGAAGAAGCAGTCTCAGTATGATTTTCATTATACTGCTTCATTTGCATTTTTGGGGGCGGCGAACAAGAACAAAGAAGTGACCAAACTCACGTCTCATATCTAAAACAACACATTTACCTTTCAACCCTTAAGGGCGACTGGCTATAACAGCTAGCTACACACTTGAACATATCGCTTTTCACACTATAGACACGGCTTGCACAGCTTAGTGTGACCACATCCATATTACATGAGACACAGTGAAATCAAACCCGACGGAATGTAAATCTTAGTGGAATTTATTACCATCGCTTTTCATAGCATTGACTTTGCAATGAATCATGTATAATATAATGTAGCAGTTTGCCATAGTCACTATAGTGAAAGATCCATTGTCGAATCTCCTTTACAAGAAATGCTATTCCTAGTAAGAAAAATGAATCATGTATAATATAGCAGTTTGCCACAGTCACTATAGTGAAACACAATGTTGTCCAATCTCCTTGTATACAAGAAATGCTATCTTTAGTAAGAAAAATAATGCAGTTGTAGTCATTTTTTTTTTTTAAACATTGGCTTACCAGTCATCAAAATAAGCATGTCCATAGAACACAAAATATTTTCATTTTAAAATACAAATTATATGGTTATGTTAATATTGTGTGTGTGTGTGTGTGTATAGGTGGGTGTGTGTGCGTGTGTGTGTGTATGTGTGTGTGTGTGTGTGAGCGTATTTGTGTTTGTATGTGTGAGTGTTTGATTCAAATAGTTTAGAGATTTTAAACTTCGAACACCTCCCAGACATGAAAAAGGTTACTAATTTATACCGAAAGCTTGATTTGTCTTTCCTTCCCATTTTATTGTATTGTTTCTGTATTATTTCTTACGCGAGGCTTTGTTACATGCAACTTTTACTTGTTTTTTTTGCCATATTTTGACTTTGCTTCAAGCCTTGCTGAGACCCACAGATTTCCTGTGTTGAATATAATTATTGCTTTTCAAAAAAGTTTCAAAACTTGAAAAACTGATTTGAAATGTCAACGAATGCAAACGTACAAATTTACCACGAACAGTTATTTGTCCAGGAATTAGAAAGTGCTACAAAACTGAAACCAGAACGTTGGGTGTACACCTCTTTAAACCTTTTACTCTTTGCAGAATCTCAAACTTGAAGGTCATTCATTGCTGTCATAGAAATTTTCCATTCATTACCACCTTCTGTCGAATGATTCGTTGAATGACCATTTTGGTAACTGATTTATTCCTACAAGCCTCTAGATGGTTCGTCAAAAACAAACAAGGAAAAAACAAAACCAAAAACCAAAACGCAAATGGAGCAGTTTATGACGACCAGACTGAGAATTGGAAATGGTGGAAATTTTCCATGCCGTTAAAGGAATAAAATTTCCACGATTTTTGCCTCATGAAAGAAATCTCGCAAATTTGTGACAACTGAAGAAAATAAACAAATTTAACCCCGTCCTACATTGGTCGCCACGCTCTTCAAACTCAAGTTAAGAATGGAGCGTTGTTTTTCCAGAGGAGCCATTATTAAGAATAGATCAGGTTCTAACTGACCAGCGCTGACCAGTACATACTGTGTGGGTCACCCACCATCAGAGTGTCAAACTGGACAATGTAGATAACCGTTCTCACGGGTCAGTTTACAACTCCCGGTGTGCTATTTCACGGAAAGCCTGACAAAATAAACTGTTCGTCCACTGGCCGGATAATAGGCTGTTAAATCCAGTTAAAAATGCGGCGCTTCGGGGAAGCTGGAGCGGAAAATGCAATTTGGTCGGAAGTTAAAGGGAAACAAGCCGGCGCGAGAAGGGCGACAACTCGTCTCGAACCCGAAGGACAACTCATGCAAGTTGCAATCACGGTAATCGACCGTGTCTGTGTTTGTCGGACGGTACTAATGATGTGACATGCGAATGTGGAGTTCCTTAGCATTAGTCAATATCCTACATGGAAACAGGGGATTTCACCGAGCCTACAGTTTCGTTCATAACGAGGATTGAAAGATGCATTTGCCCATCAGATAACGGAGAGATGGAGAACCTGTTTACTTCATCCATTTATTTACCTATTCACTCATTCATCTGGCTGTCTATCCATGATCCATCCGACCGTCGTTCCTTCTCTCCCCATCCACCCATCCATCCACCCACCCATCCACCCACCCACCCATCCATCCATCCATCCATCCATCCATCCATCCATCCATCCATCCATCCATCCATCCATAGAGTATCCTTTACTTTTAAGCTCATCATCTGAAAGACTGGAGTTAGTGATATTGATTTTTGGGTATAACCTTTGATAACTGCTGGATTCTGGCCGACACGAGTGTATCAGTAACTGTCAAGCAACGCTGAACATGGTCATCATCGAGCTGGGTGACTAAGAAATATCCAGAAATTTGAATGTCACTTCTACTCAAAATGACTGCATGCAGGAGAACAGCAGCCAGACTGGGCTGAAACACTAATTTAACGGGGGTTTAATCATCATCCCCACATCATCCTCTCAAGACTTTCAATTATCCATTTATGTATTTTATATTTAAGTATGCTGACTTGTGGCCGGGACCGAACTTACAGGCTTGGTTTTGAGTGGAATTCGGCGCCATGGGCAATACAAATATGTTAATAAGGACCCCCGACGGTCATCCACTTTAAAATCCTCAAAGACTATGACTGTGTAATGCAACGTATCACCATTCAAGGTGGAACGTAAAGAGAAGGCATTGAAATGTGGAGTTGAAATCGAGGTGTATTAAATGGTTGTTTCACTTAATTACCCATTTGTGGCCCGCAGAAAGCCTGATCGAATATTACTTTCTGTTTCAAAATATTGAAAATCAAAAGCACCTACATGTTTAAAACAAAAAAAATAAATCATGTCCTGATTAATATAATTCGGCTGATAAAAAATACAGATAAAGTACGTTAGGCTATACAAAATAAATGACAAATAGAAAAACGTGTATGTAGAAAAGCCTTCCTTAAGAAATAATGCGGAAACGATACATTAAAACGCAAAGAAAAAATGAAAGACAAATCAAGCTTTCGATCTAGTGATCTTTTTCAGGAATAAAAATATAACAGGCTAGAAAATTGAACAAAAATAATTTTTAAAATCGTAGAATGCTTTATATACAAATACAAGTACTTGGCTGCGAGTTCTGCACTTGAATTTTCGGAACGCAGCCCATCCGACAATGTATGGTGGCTCGAAGTGATCAAAGTCGTGCAAAGCAAAACGTCCCCTCTCCCCCCCCCCCCCCCCCCCAATAAATGACAACAACAACTATTTTTCTCAAAAGTATGAACTTTGCATATCATAAGTTTTGATTTCAGACTCGACAAATGAAATATTATTATGTGACATCCATCTTCTCTGTTACATTGCTGGTCTAAGAGCTAATAAACTGTTGCAAGGACCCAATACTTCTTTCTGCGGCTAACACCTGCACTACTGGATGTCAAGGATAACTTTCTTATCCCTTCATGTTATTGGAAAAAGGTCATGCCCTGAGGGGGAGGGGGGGGATGACCAATGTCTGAAATTTGACACTGGACATCTGTGACACTGTCACTCCCGTCCTAGTTACTCCGACTTCATTGCTCATGCGCAAACCATCGGCGTTCAAAGCAGGGTCGCAGCTGGGTAAAGGTATCAAATCCGGCTTAAGTCGACTTAAATATGGCTTGCTTGGTAATTTCCTTGCTCCATAAAATCACTGACATTGGATGTAAAAGGCAGTTTTTGGGGAACAGCGATTTTTTAGCACTTATACCAATCTATCGCACAATTTAATGCATGTCAATTTACATCTAGACATCAGATAGGTAGATAGATAGATAGATAGATAGATAGATAGATAGATAGATAGATAGATAGATAGAGAGAGAGAGAGAGAGAGAGACAGACAGGCAGACAGACAGACAGACAGTGGCAGAGAGAGATAAATGTTAAACTGTTCTCTCATATTCCCTTTGTCCTCCCCCTCCCCCCCCCCCCGTCACCCCTTAAGCGGCCAACATTGGTCAGTCTGATGACTGGACATTCCGCCGGACCTGACAGGGGTAACATGTTCAACATGAATAGTTGTGACATTAATCCAGGTAGGGATAACTGTTGCAAGGATTGGGTTACTTGATAGTTCCCAAGTGTTTGAAATAAACGGTGGCATCTTTTCATTCGTTCATTCGTTTATTTACACTTTCATGCATCCATTCGGATAGATAGATAGATAGATAGATAGATAGATAGATAGATAGATAGATAGATAGATAGATAGCTATATAGATAGATAGATAGATAGCTATATAGATAGATAGATAGATAGATAGATAGATCTAGATGCATAGATAGACAGATAAATCTAGATAGATAGATAGATAGATAGATAGATAGATAGATAGATAGATAGATAGATAGATAGATAGATAGATAGATAGATAGATCTGGAGTAAACATTGCCTGCAGTTAATTCCACTCAATTCCTCTGATTTCCTTTGCAACTTTTCTTTCACAACTTTACAATCTCCCATCACTTCATTCAGCCCTACCGTGTCCGTTTCACCGTGCCAAGTGTCTGACAATCCCCGACCCCGCACTGGGTCATCACTGTGACCGTGACAAGAAAATTGCAGGCTTGGACAAAACCCAGTAATTGCAGCTCGCCAGAGTTAGTTTACTGTCATGATCGGGGGCAAAATAAAATTCAGGAGACAGCCCAAAGACAAACAAATTCAAAGTGCCAATTTATCGGCAGTTCTCAAATTAATGTAAATCTTAACTCTTAAGTTGACTAAGCTAAGAGTCTAATTTCAAGGACTGTCTCATATTTAAATCTGACCATGACATGTTTGCCTCGCTTAAGATTTTGAAGCAGAACGTTCCTTTATGGGACCTATTTAGATTTCTTTATAGGACCTAATTAGATCTCTTTATATGGCCTTTAGAGTTTACGATTAGATCCATGTCTGGATAGAAATTTTGGAGCAAATTTAATGATGTTTCTTGTTTTAGCAAAAGCCGAATATTTATTTAATTATTTATTATTTATTTACAAATTTATTCATTCATTCATTCATCATTCACTCACTTTTTTATTTATTCATTTTATAATTGTTTCTTGAAGAACCCCGGAATACTGAAGTTTCAATATGGCTTAAGACAGTAATATATGTGTTCATATTTCTTCCTCGCTTCGAATCAAGTTGGTGGAAAGGTTCTATGAAACGAAAGATAAAATAATTACGGGTCACACATAGCCGGAGATCAAGTTGACAAATCTCACTCAGATTGTGCCTTTTCTTCTTCTTCATTTTTAAAAAAAATATTTCATTTTATTTTATTTGTTTTTTCATTTTAATCATCTGTCCTGTTAATTAGTTAGACAAATAAATAAATAAATAAATAAATAGACAAGTTTGAATTTGATCGAATTTACTCGAAATGTCGCGATTCCTTGGTGTATCGGACCGTTTTGCTTGCCTTTTCATCAATTTCAAGCCAAAATCAAATTCTAGCAATTAATCCCAGCCCTGGACCCGCACTTTGAACCTTTATCAACACCCGAATTCCCTATCAGAGTTACTGCTGGCCTAATGTCATCATTGAACGTGGTCGGATAAGGTGAATGTTATTAACTTTGTTGTTGTTGTTCTTCTTCTTCCTAAATCAAAATACATCTCTTGTCTATTGACAAATAACTCGCATATGTTCAGCTGCGATACAGAGATTCATTGTTACTGTGCTCGTTTGAAGGCGACTTTAAAGGCAGTGATTCTGAATGACTTCCCAGAAATAACTTCGGCGAGATGCTTTGACACGTAACACGAAATCACTGTGATGTAGCTCGCCAATCTTATCTAGGATTTACATGGAATAGACAATAAATCGCGACTTTAGTTCTTGTTTGTTCCAACTCCACTTTTTGCACGACTGTTAAATTCGACGTTTAAAACATTTGCGGCCTAGTATTATAATAAAGAGTTAGAATCAATCGAAACTGATAAACAGCTTGATAAGTACCACAACGCGTTTTAAACAAGACAGTGTGAAAGTGTGCATTAATTTTGTTATACCCCGTCTACATTCTAAAAGATCTCCAGTTTTTCAGAAAATAGGAGATAGAACAGATAAGAAGCAAAGTGGCAAAATGTCCAACTGGCTAGAACAGTACAAGGGTAATACTATCTGTATCGAACCTTAAAGAACGATACTTATGTATAACATCATTACTGACCATTTTCGCGGGCTAGCTGCCAGATTGTTATTATAATAACTGCGTTACGCTTTTAACAACAAATTGGGAATTTTACGTCACAGATTAGGCCAAGAGTGTCAGATATCCTAACAAAATGAGCGAGTCGTAGTCACTGTCCCATCTTCTCCACCGCTGTGAGACACTCTGGACATTATACCATTGATCGGATTATTTGGGGGTGGACGGTTAAAGACAAGCATTTTACACAGTAACTAACATAATTATTACGCCGGCCTTCTATGAGATCTCATCTTTTCAATTGCAGTGAGATACTCCGATCAGATTTAGAACAGAAAAAAAAACGGGGGGGGGGGAAGGGAGGGGGGGGGGGGTGAGGGCGGATTGAAGACGGTATTTAAGACAGTAACTAACATAATTATTACTCAGACCTACTATCAGATCCCATCTTTTCAAGTACAGTGAGATACCCTGATCTGATTTTGAAAAAAAAAACGGCGGGGGGGGGGGGCGGATTGAAGATTGTATTTAAAACAGTAACTAATACACAGCTCTACTGTTAAGACCATGTCGGGGTCCACTGTCCGTAAGTCCGTGACTCAATTAAAAAAGAAAAAAAGCCCCCAGTTTATTTGTACAAGGGAGTCAGTGAGTGAGTGACTCAAACTGCCAACGTCTATCATACTCCTCCACACAATAGACCAACCGATGCGACGCCTACAGCTCATCAGTTAGTCCGTGACACCTCCGAACTGTCCCGTCACCCCCGGTAACAATCGGGTTATAATTTATGCGGGTAAATTAACACAGCATGATATTTAGTCCGGCGTGCAAGCTTGGGGGATGAAACACCAGTTAAGACGAGGGGGTCAAGCCTACTATTAATGTAAAAAGATCACTGTAAACTACTGACAGGGGCTCATGATTCATCTGCAGTATACCGGGAACAAAATGAAAAGAAAAACAAGATCACAGTTTTTAACTATTCGGCGTTTTACGGCAGTTGATTTCTGTGACACCAGTAATTTCTCGTGAAACCAGTAATCTGGCGGATTTCAAAACTTTGTGTCCGTATCATGACACGTTTATCCACGGTTATTAAACCAATTGTGCGCGGGGATTAAAGAAAGAATTCAAAATGCACAATTTTGTATAGTCTCGAGTTTCCTCGTCACAGAAACTAAATAAATAATGTGGCTTATGCCTGTTCGTATCATTCTTCTCTACCCCCCTGTCTCTATATCGTTTGTTATCCCATATGTCACGCTAAGAATTTAAGGTTGATATATTGTACATAAATAAAGTATTATATCCCTCTGTGGTATTAAATAATCCTGAGCAGTGGTTTTTTGTTTGTTTGTTTTTTGTAATCTTTCAAAACCTGTTCCATAATTATATATATATATACCTTCATGTCTTAAGCATGGCTTATTATTTTTCATTCATTTTTTTTCTTTCTCTTCGTATTTTCAACTTCCGCCGGTAGTTTTTGAGACTGGCTGCTAGTTAGGGATCCGTGGCATAATTACAAAGCCGAACAGTGAAAATACTGACTTGTGTTCACTGGTCAGCTGTAGCTTACCGTGTAAAATACTGACTTGTGTTCACTGGTCAGCTGTAGCTTACCGTGTAAAATACTGACTTGTGTTCACTGGTCAGCTGTAGCTTACCGTGTAAAATACTGACTTGTGTTCACTGGTCAGCTGTAGCTTACCGTGTAAAATACTGACTTGTGTTCACTGGTCAGCTGTAGCTTACCGTGTAAAATACTGACTTGTGTTCACTGGTCAGCTGTAGCTTACCGTGTAAAATACTGACTTGTGTTCACTGGTCAGCTGTAGCTTACCGTGTAAAATACTGACTTGTGTTCACTGGTCAGCTGTAGCTTACCGTGTAAAATACTGACTTGTGTTCACTGGTCAGCTGTAGCTTACCGTGTAAAATACGACTGTCCCAAACAGGCGTCTTTTTGTTCTTTTTTTTAACATATCAAAATTTTAAGATTGTCCAGTGAAATTATTTAATAGACATCTATAGCGGTAAAAAATCTGACACAAATAAGTCAAAAACGTTCCGAAAACACTATTAATCAAAGACCTTTTCAAAAATGATCTGCACGTAATTTAATTCCATTAATCAATTCACCATTAATTCATAATAATGTACGTGGGTCTTAATTCTCAGAGTCGCTTCAATGACAAAAAGTTCATGGATCTTCGAACCAAAATATGCCAATGCTTTAGCCCTTAAGGAAAAAATAATTCCGGGAACAAAGAAAACTGATTGATAATCCTCCTATTTTTAATTTCGCGTTTTCTAAGAAAACATCATATTGGTACATTTCAAAAGAAGAAAAAAAAACAACAAAACTCTAATCCTTATGTCAAGCCGGCAGAACAAACCGCTGGCTCCATAATTTGGTCCCTTCATTGATTAAAATGTCTTACGATTCGGTATTGTGCATGATGATAATTACAGTTTTTGTAATATTTGAAATTAGCCGTTGTTAGAGGACCGTAGTATAATCAAAGATACCAGAAACGATAGCAGCACTAAAAAAAACCGTGCACAAAATTTGCGCGCTGCTCGAGGGCGGGGACCATGGCGCATAGTATGAAAAGAATGTTTGATATAACGGTAAATTTGTGATGCAAAATTGTGACAGTGCTACTGTAACAAAACAAAAACAGAAAAATAGCCAGAGTTTCCCCACAGTGATTGAGGTTATAATTCCACAATAAGTGACGTCAATCAAGGCCTGTATAGTAGCGATGCCTGAACAGTGAACAAAATTCAATATTTTCCTAATTTAGACTTTGTAAAATACGGCACTTTTCATGACTTCGGCGCGTTTGCCTCTAGGTGGCGGTGAGAAATCTGTGCATGCTAAAAGCGCTAGCTTTCTTTTCTTATCAATTCTAGAATCTTCGGTCTAATTACGAAGCCAAGCAGAGAAAATACTGGATTGTGTTCACAGAAACATCTATAGCATATTGTGTAAAATATCACGGTCACATAACGACGGAGAAATTTCATCCGATCCAAGAATGGCTATGTTTTTCACCCATGAGCCCATGACGTCACCTATCAGTTGCTTAAAACAACGACCCAAAAAAAATCGTCAAGTTTTCGCGAGACGTTGGCCTCTGCAATGATACTCACTCTGGTAGTGTGCATAGCATGCCACCGAAGCCTCTGTGCAACTCAACTGCAGACCAACTGTTGAACTTTAAATTTGTCAAAACTGTTCTGATTTATAAGTTGTTGTTGTTGTTGTTTTTTTGCGAGTCTTGGCCCAAAGCTAAGATAATCGTATGAAAGAAATTTAGTAAAGGCTGTTGAAATACATTTGGTAAAGGCTGTTGGAATACATTTGGTAATGGCTGTTGGAATACATTTGGTAATGGCTGTTGGAATACATTTGGTAATGGCTATTGGAATTCATTTGGTAACGGCTGTTGGAACACATTTGGTAAAGGCTGTTGGAATATATTTGGTAAAGGCTGTTGGAATACATTAATTTTGGTAAAGGCTGTTGGAATACATTTGATAAAGGCTGTTGGAACACATTTGGTAAAGATTGTTGGAATACATTAATTTTGGTAAAGGCTGTTGGAATACATTAGGCTTGGTAAAGGCTGTTGGAATACATTTGCGTAAAGGCTGTATGGGCCATGAAGTAAAAATAATCCTAAAACGACTTTTGCAATCAGCTTACGGCCAGTTTCCTGAGGCAACGAAATAGTTATTGTGGATAACAGGTTAAACCCAGACCTAACCCGTAAACCCAATTCTAACCCCAGGGTAGTCATTTTGAATAAAATTATAATGTAACTAGCTGAGTACTTGTTCGATGAACAGGTTTGGGTATTTTTATTTTTTTTATTTGGTAAAACTTATGACGCCTGTGAACTAAGAGAGGCATTAATGCTGCATAAATAGCTTCTCAGACCGAAAGGAATTAGAACAAAAGCCGAGATGCGTAAGGCCATCCCCAAAACTCAGCGATAGGACAGTACACAGTGCAGTGGTGCGCACCGAAAATTTTCAGGAAGTGATGTCATAAAAACCTACAGCGTGTCAATGAGTCTAGTGAAAATTGGGGAAACAATAAATTTCCAAAAGAAAAAACTACACCGATTTGAGACTTCTATTAAAAACTGTGCACCCTTACATCCATTCTGATGCACCATATAAAATTTGAAGTCTGAGTGTTGGGTGGTTCAGAAGCCTTTTGCAACGAAAAATCTCAAGTCCACAAATATATATAGTATAGATATTATCTGCCTTTAATGATAAATGATCGAGATCCCCCCTCCCCCTCCCCGCTCCCATTTATTTAAAAACAACTACAGAAACAGCAATAGCAACAACAAAAAGGTTTCGCTCTCTCTATGGGATTTAAAAGTAACAGCTAAAAATCGCCTCAGAACCAAATTGGCTAGCATCAGTAGAGATTCCGCCAATACAAAGACACTGATCTCATCCGAAGGTTTGCGTGACGCTTGATTCATTCGCAACATATTAATTTGTGTTGGTGCTAATTTTTAAGGTATTATTTCCACGCTTTCCTTGCGTCAAAATGGCACACATGTATGCATACACAGAGCCACACAAAACACTGTCTGCCGCCAACAGTTTGCCTATCTATGCAATCACAGCCAGTAATGAAACGCGACACCACCGTATCGCCATTTCTCGTGCAATAACCTTGTATCTGCATAAACCAGTTTCAGACAAGATAATCTGAAACATACATTACGTACAGATACATACGTACGTTACGTTATGCAGCCCGCCCGTTTCGAACTCCGTGAGCAGGTTTAAACAGTTATCAATTCTTCTAAACATTACAGTGTTGATATGAATCACTGAATCATACCGCAGTGGAGCAAGATAGTTAGCCTGTAAGCACCTTAAAACTTCGTGACTACATGGCCAAAAGTTATGAAATTTTGTGCACTGTCTCAAGTTTTGACGATTAATTAAGCCGACACATCCAGCTCCGACAAATTTCCGTTTTTAATATTATAATGATTTTTTGAGCTGGCGATCGGGTAGAATCGAAAGCTGTGATCGGAAATTTCGTTCTCCGCCTCTCTTTACATATGACTGGTTGAAAATCAACTTTACAAATCACGTCTGCGTATTTTCCGAGTCAACGGGCCGACTAGTGATAAACGAGTAAGTCATCTACCGAGCATCTGCTATGATTATTTGGTAACTTGGGGGCTGTGTTCTTCTCACCTTTTGAAAAAATAACAGCTGAACGTAATAGTCATGAACATTCGGTGATGAAAAGTAATAGAATAAGGGAGGTATCATACTAAGCTCGATCAGACACAGTCAGTTGCTGTCAAGCAAAATATACACCAAAGAAATAATGGCAGAAGCTGACTGTGTTTGACAGGAGTTAGTATGATAGAATCTTGCCGGGATTTACTAAGAAAATATAGAAAATTATGACTGTGCAGTTCTTGACTACCAGAACAGTACCAACAACCCCCCCCCCCCCCCCCCAAAATGTGGAGTCGCAGACAGACTTGAAGCATTTTATGGTATTGTTTCTATATCATTTTTTAAACAAGGCTTTGCAATATACATTTGGGGGGGGGGGGGGGGGGTAGCACATTTTAACAATTTGTGGATAAATTGTTCTGGTAAATAATCAGACAGAAAACAAAATGAATGAAAAAACAAAGAGTACTAGATAGAAATAAGTAACAGTCTGGCACTGAAGGACAAAATTATTCCCATTTGATTGACACATTCATCATAAACGTTCCTACTATATTTTTTGTCATGCAAGTTACATAACTAACTGTGCTTCAGCAAATCATTTTTCAGAGCAAAACTAGCCAAGGTTCTTAATGAATACTATCTTCTGGACTAATGTCATTCTAGTAATTTATGATTTGTTAGGGGAAAAAAATGACATATTGTTACACATCTGAGCTGTCACAGTTTCTGGAACTAGTGAATGAATTGTTACTGTTTAGAACAGAAACAGTGTAGTTTTTCATTCCGGTAGTTCATAAGAGTGGCTGGAAGATTTTGTTCCGAATTTTGGAATGTGAGTTGATGGTTTGAGCGATTGTTTGTCGAGCGCCTGATTTTACTAAAGCCCGTTTAGGCTATTCCTTGATGACAGTAATGACAATAGTAATAATGGCAACAATGATATAATAATGATAATAATAAATAAATAAATAAATAAGTAAATAAATAAATAAATTAATTAATGATAGATTGTTTCGTGGCAGTTATCATCCATAGAATGTACGCCAGTGTTGTTTTTAGTTTTCAACACCAACTATTTATGAAGGGTTTACACATTTATATAACCCGACACGAAACTTTGACATTTTAAGAAATTATATTACTTACTGAAAGTTGCTCTAGATATGATGTGCAATATTTTCAACAGCTATACAGCCGACAGCAATATGACTTGAAAGGAAATATATATTTTAAATGAATAAGTAATCAATATTTTTAAAGCTGGGATTTTCACTCTCCATCTGTAATAGGCACTAGGCCCGGGGATTCATGGAGAAATTATTTCTCTGGCGTGGACACGCAGCGCGTCCTGTCCTTTCTGAAAGAGGTTAAGATAATACAAAATATGTTTACAAAACTTTTTTCAGATCTGTACAAAACAACTTTATAGAATTTCTCCAACGTGGTGTAATGTTGTGACAGAACTATTTAGTTCTGTTTGTGAAATTTTACATCGATGAAGCTCTGGATACCAAAACATAAATAAAGTACCCGAATAAACCGTCCAGTAAGCGACGTGGTCGTTATCGTGCCGATGCGCCGTAAAACCCAAACTTAAAGGCAAATTCAAACACAAACCCTCTGTAATATGTTTCGTGCCGTATACCATCTCCAGACTTTGCGACGTCCTCGTGAACCGTTCAGGTTAGGTCTTTTATTTTGGCAAAATGACTACATACAAGCTGCTCCGATTTATTTGAAATCAAACTGTTGTTCCATTTCCGAAAAACAAAAAAAACCCAAAAAACAGCAACAACAACAAAAAACCCACAATTTTGAAAGAAGTCACTCTCAGTGTTACCCAAACAAACTGACCCACAGACCCATGTGAGCACTGCCGCAACTTTTACCGGTGCTTTTCAGTTTGAGTTCGGGTTTAACGGTACGTCGGCATAATAATAGTCCTATTGCGCCTTTTAGAGTTTATTTGGGTAGGCTATTTTATTTATGTTCGGTGTTTAGAGTTTCATCAATTTAAATTTTACAGATAGAATTAAATGGTTCTCTTACAACATTATTACACTGGTAAAATTTTAAAAAATTGTTTTGTATAGATTTTTGAAAAGAATTTTATAGACGTGTTTTAAACTTTTTAAATCAAGTTGTAGATCCTGGCCTCTTTGAGAAAGGGCAAGACCCGCTGTGGATCCTCGTCACAAAATAATTTTTTCATGGATCCCCAAGCATAATGCTTTCTTCGGATATGCATGAAATCTACACATTCAGTTAAAATAATGCATTATTGATACATCAGCTTGTAAACAAATGAAGAGCGAAACTTTCCGATGGGTGGAACACTTTAATTTCACCAGTTTCAAATTTCAAGTTTAAGTCTATTGTAGGCCTCTATGTGTCTATGTGTCTCTGATTTTGACAGTAAATTGCAGACATTCTGAGCAAAAAAACATAAAATGCAGAGAGACTGGTAGACAACGTTGCGAGTTTCACGATAACCTAGAGTTTTGCATAAATAATATTTGTAATGGTTTCGATTTGATTGTGTAAATTACCGTGGCACAAAGTACCTATACAGAGCACGTCATTCTATCTGGCAAATTAATTTTAACCCTGGGATGTAATAGCTTTCTCTGATTTCTTCCTCGAGGGACTTTTCAGAAACAGAAAAGGAATAAGTTACTTTCGCTCGCATGAGCACATGAAACAATTTTCCCAGTAAGGCACCCATTTATATCACATCGCTAATAATTCGAAATTACCACATTTCCTTGTCTTTCAAATACACCGTAATCTCTAACCACGACTTGCCGCGTATGAATACATCATGTAAATGCAGCAAGGTCATAAAGTGCGCACAGTATGGAACACGAGTGAGATCATATTATCCCAGTATCATTATTTCTGAATAATACATCTGTTTTACGCTGAGCTCATTTCGTTCTGCTATTCTAGTTCTACAAAATCTGTACCATTCATGTTTATAAACAAAACTACTAAAATCATAGGAGCTTTCTTCGGCAGAATGTGTTAGCGGCTAATGCATCCTGTAGCATTTTTAAAACTGTGAATTGCCAGTATCTCATAGGATGTTTGAAGACATTTTTATCCACTAACCAGAAGGACAAAATCTGCCCCATAGAAGATTGGTACCTTCATTTATTACTACTGATACTACGACTGCTATTACTATTACTGTTACTATTTCTACAACTATTACTATACCCACCACCGCCACTACTAATACTACCACTACGACCAAAGACTCTAGAATTGACAAGATAAGACAGCTAGTGCTTTTAGCGTGCACAGATTTCCCAACGCCACCTAGCGTCAAAAGCGCTGGAGTCATGAAAAGTGCCGTATTTTACAAAGCCAAATAGGGAAAATATTGAATTTTCTTCACTGTTCAGTTATCGATAGAGGCCTTGATTGACGTCACGTATTGTGGAATAATAACCTCAGTCGCTATGGGAAAACTGACTGTTTTTTTTTTTGTTTAGTCGCAGTAGCACTGTCACAATTTTGCATCATCAATTTACCATTATATCAAGCATTCTTTTCATACTATGCGCCATGGGCCCCGCCCCCGATCAGCGCGCAAATTGTGTGCACGGTTTTTTTGTTGTCTCATCTTATCGTTTCTAGTACGATTGCTGCCACTACACTACTCTTACTACTACTATTACCACTACTACTACTACTATTACTAGTATTATTACTGCTACTATATTACTACTACCAGTACTACTACTACTACCACCACTACCACTACAACAACAAGTACTACTCATCATAATGATGAGACTAATAATAAAGTCGTTTACTAAAAATTCAATAAACAACAACTAAGAAAAAAAATGTTTTTGACTGACCATATCAGGGGCAACTTTTGATTCCTTTCTGATGAATCCAAGTTCTGATCGGCAATGCCATCATGTTATCTCATTCAAGAGTTTGGCGTGGTCGATCAGACTACAGTTTGAATGAACGTCTCATAGAAGCAGAGCTCACCCAGACATTCAGTGCAGGACATTATTATAACTTCTAGTTCAGAAGCAACAAAATCCCTCGCTGGCTGATGACAGAAGGCTGTGTTGTTAGGGGACAGTGGTATAAATACCAAGACGATTAGAGAAAAAACTGAATTGTGTTCACTGTTCGGCCATAGATAACTATGTAAAATATCACTATCCAATAACAAGAGCCAGGACCAAACGTATCGGAATTACTTAACTTAGGCTGGGAGCACACAGAGTCAAGTCCGTTTTGCCATGGTGTTAGAGCGATATGTGGACTTTGGAATTAAAACGGAACCTCGCGCACTAGTGAGACTGAAAAAAAGTCTGTCTGGCCAGTTGATTCATAGGAAGCTGAAGTCTGAGTCAAAATCGTCGCAAAGCAGACTTGACTCTCAGTGCGCTGCTAGTCTTAGAAATGATAACACTTACCCGCCGCCAGAATTTTTAGAATTGCTCAAAGGTGTGACATTAATAATAACTTGATTTAAATCAAGTTTTATCATCCCTGATTCAAAAGAACAGTAGGGAATACACTATACAAATGTGACCCTTTGTTTCTCTGTGGATAAGGTCCATTAGTCCAAAGGTACTTAGTTTCTCAAGGGCCTCGGTCTTAGGCTAATGGCTGTTCCAGATTCATTGGACACTATTGTTATAAAAATGTGCAAAGTGATTATTACCACAAGCGTTTGGAAAATTTTCGACCAGTAAGATTTCCAGCAGTTTATAATTATTTGGGTCATCATTTCATTGGCCACTCCGAGGGTGGCATAGACATTGTCTCTACGTCTTTTTGAACATCTACTAAGATCAATGTTAGGATTCGAGATCCGAACACTTCCCACGCCGATTAATTTCAATAAAAGCGAAGCATTGCCAGTCTGCGAATCGTGATCCAGGCCAGAATACCATCTAGGAACTGAATGGCTGTTCAAACCAAAAATACGTATTACCTGGAAGATTTTTGGTGAGAAGCCCCCTCTACGGTCAGAAAGTTTCTCAGTTTTCTTGTTCAAGTTGAAATAATGACTGTTCCCATACATATATGACTATATACCCATTTCTAAGGAGATTTTCACGAGGACTGCCTCTGCTGTTAGAAAATTTCTCAGTTTCTTGTTCAGAAAGAAATAATGGTCACCCGGCCTTTATAACCATTTTCTAGGAAGAATTTGGTAAGAACTGCTCCTGTCGACAGACGCTTTCTCAGTTTCTTGTTCAGGCAAGGAAAAAAATGACCATCCGACCTGTACAGTCATTTCTCGGAGGAATTTGGAAAGAAATGCGTCTGCCGCCAGAAGCTTTCTCGTTTCTTGTTCATGTTTAGAAATTATAATTCCAAGAAGATTTTGGTGAGAATTGCGACTGCTGTCAGAAGATTTCTCAGTTTCCTGTTCATTTAGAAAAATGTTTTCAAACAAGAATACAGCTAAGCTGGTTGAATGGTGCAGAAACGAGATCTCATAATGTTGGGCGTAATCGTGATCATAATTCTTTCACACCGCAGTACGATATTTGATACGTTTCACGCTGTATTTGTCACGTACTTATCGGTACATGGAACCAAACCCATCCATTCACATGCTTTCTGAGTGTACACATTAAGCATGTGTATAAATATGCTTGACAACATGATATATTGGACTTTTTTTTTCTCGGATAGTTTTTTCCTGTGGATTTTCTTTCATTGCTCAATCTGAATTTTGTTTGCTTTTCAGAACATTTGTACTTAATTATAGTGGGCGATTTCCAAGCGGGAGTTTATCGTGGTGAGTCACAAAACTCGTATGAAATATTCGGCGAATGTTGTTTTATTTTAGTTTCTATTATTTATTTGTTTGTTTATTTATCTAATTTATTATTCATTTACACTGTTTTCTAAATATATATTTTCGTACGTATTTCATTTATTTGTATATCATTCACTTACATAAATTTACTTGGGGCTGGATCTGGCGAAATCAGCCTTGAGGTGAAATTCTTATTCCTCTTAAAGAATCAAAATAACTATTTCAATGACAATTGGAGCAAGATATTTTAACTGAATGCAGAAAAATGGCCAATCTTTCATATCATAAGCAAATCTTAAATTTCCATAGAAAATGTTTCCCCTTTGGAGGGGTTTTCTCAGGAACTTGATCTTAACCTCAAGCCCAATCCATTCACATTTATTTACTTATTTATTTATTCATGTATTCGTTTATTATATGTGCTATACATATAATACATGTTTAGATGCAAAATAAATGTAACTGTATTTTACGGGGGGAGGGGGGGCACTTAGTGCGGTGTACAGTGAGAATATAACGATTTTTTAAGTACCGAAAACGGACGGAAAATGGGTCATGTCTGACAAGGAAAAGTATTTTGATTTAGAGACGACTTTTCAATCTTGGCTGGCTGCCTATTTATACCTGAGAACTTCACGAAGTTCCATACAGCTCTGATATGATTGCCCCAACCTTGACCAGTCAGCCATGAAAAGTAGACAGCCGGACCACAGAATAACGAGAGAGAGAGAAAGAAAGAACGGATAAACTGAGGAAGCTGACCAACAATTTGGTTGAAGACAAGGTGGACCAGAGAGAGAGAGAGAGAGAGAGAGAGAGAGAGAGAGAGAGAGAGAGAGAGAGAGAGAGAGAGAGAGAGAGAGAGAGAAACGGAAAGGCTGACCAAGAAAGGGCATGAGCTCTGGGCGGACCACAGAGAGAGAGAGAGAGAGAGAGAGAGAGAGAGAGAGAGAAAGAGTGGACAAACAGAAGAAGCTGTGCTGAGGGGCATGAACTCAGGACGAGACCACACAAGAACGGCAATTGGTTCCGAGACGACCACCGCGCTCCCAAGATGGCGTCGGCGCCCATACATCATTTATTCTTTGCCCTTGCCACGCCACATCACCTGGTCCTTAATTATAGGCTACCGTGTCACGGCTGACGGCCCTCGCTTTCTTCCTTTACTTTACGAGCCCTAGGAAAAGAGTTCTCTTGGCAAGGAAGAAAAACAGAAAGAAAATACAGAGCCACGTAGAAAAAAAACAATAAAATGTGAAGTATGTAAGTAGAAAACGAAAGATGGTATATGTAGCAGTTAGGGAATGTAGACATCTTTCCTCGCTCTCACGTTTCACTTCTAGGCAGGTAAGTACTTCTCGCATTCTGGATAAAAGGAACTTGTTGGGGAAAAAAAGAAAAAAAAAAAAAAATGCCTGAAAATAACACTAAAATAAGCGCTGTCTTCCCTAGTTGGGACTGATGCAAAACACACTATTTTGCTGCAAAAACTAGCTGGTCCTATCATGAAACTGAAACTGCACGAGTGTGTTTCCCAAACAGAAGCCGACATTTATTTATTTATTTATTCACACATTTTGCAATTATATTCTAAGAAGTCTTTGAGGGACTTTTTAATTTTTCTATTGATTTATATGAAAGGGAGGTATAATATCACAACTGTTTGTAACTAAAAATATATTTAAGATACTGAATACATCTCGTGTAGAACATTTTTTGCTCTTGTCACCTGTAAAATTAGGACTTTGCAGAGTGGAGCGATTTCAGTACGATTATTATTATTATTTTCGCCCCCATGTAAAGTCAGGACGAAAGGAAACTACTTGTGCGGAACTGGCGCGTGGACTAGCGAATAAAAAGCGATATAAATATACAAAAACAATCAGGAAGATTATGCAGTTTGGCACAACAAGAGCATGGTACGCACCCCACATAATGCAGTCACCCACGACGTTGAACTCGGCATAATAACAGTGCCAGAGCCCCAGAACTGTGAGGAAATTATTATTATTTTTACTTATTTATTCATGTATGCCTTTTGGATCTTCTTTGAGCCACGCTGGAATCGTGTTTCGATTTATGTATTAAGCTACGCTTTCACGCTATAGCTCTCATATGTGCTGTTGAAATTTAAAAGTCTTGATTTATGTATTTAACTATGTTTTACGCTATATAGCTCTTCTTTTGAGCTGTTGAAATTTAAAAGTCTTCATCTATTATATATTTCAGTAACTTGCAACCTTTGGCATGACTAACTGACCAAACTATACACTCTTCAGGCCTTAAATTTGGCAGGAAGGTGGCAATTGAGATAAGGAAGATGATGGCTATAATTAAAAGTTGTTTACTTCAAGCATGTATTTTTTAAAAATAACAAATGTTTATTGCTATGTAACATCTGTATTTTTGCATGTTTGTTTCGTAATATATAGTACCGTGCATGTCATAAAAAGTAACCGTATCAAGCGTTCAGTTTGGTGCGTAGTGTTCTGGTGCGCATGAGTTCTGAAGCAAGACTGTAGTTTATTACTTTTATTATATGAGAGAGAGAGAGAGAGAGAGAGAGAGAGGGGGGGGGGGGAATCACATGATTGTTTATTCCGGGCAATGCCCGGTAGCTCATCTAGTTTATATATATTTAGCTATGTTTTACGCTGTATAGCTCTTCTTTTGAGCCGTTGAAATTTAAAAGACTTGATTTATATATTTAGCTATGTTTAACGCTATATAGCTCTTCTTTTGAGCTGTGTTGAAATTTAAAAGTCTCGCTGCGCTGTACACTATATTATGGCTCTTCTCTGAGCTAAGTTGAAATTTGAAAGTCTCGATTTATATATTTAGCTACGTTTTACACTACATGGCTCTTCTTTGAGCCATGTTGAAATCTAAAAGTCTCGATTGACATATTTAGCTAGGTTTTACACTACATGGCTCTTCTTTGAGCTATGTTGAAATTTAAAAGTTTCGACTGGTATTTAGGTTTTTACGCTACGGCTGTTCTTTGGGCCACGTTGAAATCCAAAGTTTCGATTTATTTACTTATCTGCGCTTTACACTATGTAGGTCTTCTCTAAGCTATGCTGAAATCCAGAGCCTTGATTTATTTATTTATTTATCTACGGGTTTTACACTATGGCTCTTCTTTAAGCCATTTTGAAATTTAACACAGCCTCGATTTGTTTATGTATCTACGTTTTACACTACGGCTCTTCTGTGAGCTCTGTTGCAATTTAAAAGTCTCAACATTCTGAGCACTAGATTTGCAAAAACCATGCCAAGTTTCCATCTTGTTCTTTTTTGTTATCAAGAAACTGCAAAGGATGAGAAAAAAAAAATCTTAACTTAAAACATTCCATCCAGAAGATTTCATTTTGGAACATAGGCATTAACGGACAGTTCTTCTAACGCTGTTCAGAAGTGGTGAGCTGGTTCCCACACTTCGGCGGGTCTTTCAAAGATGATGATTTTAAAAGTTTTTTTTTGCTTTTTCTCCTTACACTGCCATATGGTTGCATAAGAGCCAGGCAATAAAAAGAACCCACAAAGTTGCACACTCAGTTCTAACACAGCAACTGTCCGTGTAACGACATGCCGTAGAAAATGCCTGGAAAGTGTTAGATTCACTGGGGAACAGAATAGCTCCAAAGAAGAAGTTCTTAACCTACAGGCCAAGACTTGGAGTACTGTGGTGTCAAAAGCTATAAGCGCATTTTCCTTTGTGGAAGAACTTGCAACAGCTAAGTGACCTTTTTTTCTTTTGGCATTTCAATTTTTCTGTTGTTAGGGGACCGCAGGGGACCCACGCGGCTGTTGTTAAGGGACAGCAGTCTAATTACAGAAGGTACTGAGTATTCTTACAAAGCCGAATAGAGATTACTAGCTGACCTACCGGGCATTGCCCAGAATAAACAATAATGTGCCCCCCCCCCCTCTCTCTCTAGTATAATAAAAGTAATAAACTACAGTCTTGCTTCAGAACTCATGCGCACCAGAACACTACGCACCAAACTGAACGCTTGATACGGTTACTTTTTATGACATGCACGGTACTATATATTACGAAACAAACATGCTAAAAATACAGATGTTGCATAGCAATAAATATTGTTATTTTTTAAAATACATGCTTGAAGTAAACAACTTTTAATTATAGCCATCATCTTCCTTATCTCAATTGCCACCTTCCTGCCAAATTTAAGGCCTGAAGAGTGTATAGTTTGGTCAGTTAGTCATGCCAAAGGTTGCAAGTTACTGAAATATATAATAGATATTGAATTGCGTTCACTGTCCAGTTATAGATGTCACTGTCCAGTTATAGAGATCCTTGTGCAAGTAGCTCTAAACAAAAATGTACCTGAAACTTTTATTACTAGTAAAAAGCTCAGACTGGCAGCTTTGGACTTCGCTATTCAGGAGAACGAGTTCAATTCAGTCTTCTAATGGTAGATTGGAAGCCATTTTGCTTCTGCAGTGAAAAGAAAAGTTTCAACTTTTATATTAAGGAAAAATATGTACCGATGGAAACTTATGAGAGCCTCAGTGTAATCTCTCGACGTTAGTTCTTGTTTGTTTTATCTCCATTTTCTGAAATATTGGAGACAGTTTAGTTTGTAGAAGAGTTATTACAAACTAAATGACCTACCGGGCATTGCCCGGAATAAACAATCATGTGCCCCCCCCCCCTCTCTCTCCCTCTCTCTCTCTCTCTCTCTCTCTCTCTGTCTCTCTCTGTCTCTCTCTGTCTCTCTCTGTCTCTCTCTGTCTCTCTCTCTCTCTCTCTCTCTCTCTCTCTCTCTCTCTCTCTCTCACACACACACATAATAAAAGTAATAAACTACAGTCTTACTTCAGAACTCATGCCCGCCAGAACACTACGCACCAAACTGAACGCTTGATACGGTTACTTTTTATGACATGCACGGTACTATATATTACAAAACAAACCTGCAAAAATACAAATGTTACATAGCAATAAACATTGTTATTCTTTTTAAATTCATGCTCGAAGTAAACAACTTTTAATTATAGCCATCATCTTCCTTATCTTAATTGCCACCTTCCTGCCAAATTTAAGGCCTGAAGAGTGTATAGTTTGGTCAGTTAGTCATGCCAGAGGTTGCACGTTACTGAAATATATAATAGATGTACACGTTTGATACTTATTTAAAATGCGTTGTGGTACTTATCAAGTTGTTTCATAATTCCGATTTATTCCAACTCATTATCTTAATACTGAACTCACAGACGTTCAACGTGGAAATTCTCAGTTGTGCAAAAAAGTGGAGTTGGAACAAACAAAGACTAAGATCGCGATCTGCAGTCACAACAAAAACGTCGGTCACGTTGTGACGTACGGGGGTGGTGTTTTAAGTTCGACACGGCATCATTATTAGCGTAAAATGTCCCGTGAATCGGTGAGTTTGCAGCCAATACTGGAGAGCCAAATTAAGCTTGACATTTGAATGGTGTATAGTCTCCCTCCACAACATCGGTCAGTCGGTCTTTGATTTACGAGACCAATAAATCACGACGACCAGGGAGGGGGGATAGAGGATGGGGAGAGGGGGACACGGGTGGGGCCTTCTACTGCAATACCTTTTGGACGCGCTGCCAGACTGGTTTCTCTTCTCTCTCTCCCGCCTTCCGTTTCTATGTATTTCGACGCTTGTTCAAACCATCCTCTAAAATCAATGAATGTCCAGAGTCATTGTGTCCAGACATTTGTTCTGCCCAGGCTTCAACAATTACAACGAAGATTTTCGAATTCAGTCTCTCTGTCGCTGTCTGTCAGTTTCTAGCATGATTCTTTACAGAGACATAGAGCTCAGAGAGAGAGCGAGAGAAAGAGAGAGAGATAGACAGACAGACAGGGGGAGAGAGGGGGGAAAGGGGGAAGAGAGGCTGGGACACACATACACAAACACAGACAAACAGCTAGAAGGACAGGCTAACAGATAGATGGATACAGACGGAATGAAGAAAATGAAATATGAGTTTTCAAAAGTTTCAAAATCGTTTTGCCGAAAACTCTTGCTTGAATTCTTTCCTCCGCTCGGATACTTTTTCTCTCATCCCGAACATGGCCGACTGTGTCTTTACTGAAATTTTATCTGCTCTTTTTTCTATTATGTGATCTGAGAAACACATTAATTTATCCTCTCATATGTCGATGAATCTGACAAAACCGGGCTAAAGGTGAAAAATGTATACTTCTTGCAAAAAATCAAAATAAAATATTATTTCTTGGACGACTTCAAGCAAAATATTTTAACCTGAATGCAGAAAAATGGCTAATCTTTCGTATTATAAGCAAATTTCAATTTCCAAAGAAAAATGTTCCCCCTTTGCAGAGATTTTGGTCTTTCACCTTAAGCCCGATTTCGTCAGATCCACTCACATTTAATCTCTGGGTCTACATCTTCACGTAGCTGGACAAATTAATGTGAAGTGAAATGAGTTTATCCTGGCTGCGTGTCAATATCTCTTCGAATTTAATGCTTAAGGCTTATTTAGTCATATGTCTTATTTATTCTCCATTGTGATGTGTTCAATAATAATCTTGCATCACGATCAATAATAATAATAATAATAGAAATAGATCACGGCTTATCCTGTTTGTCCTGCCTTTCCTCCAATTAATTCCAAGTCCATGCATGAGTTATCACAGTAATTACTCTTATTGTTATCAAGCTTTTAATTTTCTTTTTTTTTTTTTTTTTACATGACCACAGGAATTGATTTGTAATGAAACAAAAAACTTTTTCTAAAAAAAAAAAAAAAGTCGAACATTCAGCAATGTTAAGTGTGTAATGCTCCGAAGACATTCAAACACAAAATTCGTAGACAACATTTACTAACTTCTACGAAATTCCATCCGTATTAACTGATCTAGTTACTGTAGTGCTTGAAACTGAGTGTTTACAAAGCAGTACAGAATTCGGGTACAAGGACAATAATTATTATAGCCTTATGTGGTCAGCAATCATTCACTTCACTTCTTCATGCCAACTTTCAGAAAGATCTGTTCAGCAGTTTTTTTCAGTTTATCCGTAATCAATTAGTTTTTTTTAATGTTTTTTATTTTTAAAGAATAAGATTTTATATAATAGGCTTTGAACATCAGCCTAAGAGTTATCTTTTTACACTCTGAATGTCCATTAAGTTGGTTTTTTTTTCCTTTTTTTCCTGAGTAGTAGTGTGTGTTGTGTGTGTGTATGATTTTGCGATAGATACGATACACATGTTATAAAGCGCTTAGAGCCTGGTAGTTAGCTGGACGCAGCGTTATTTTAATTTAATGCTATGTATTATTGTGATTATTATTATTAGATTTTATTTTTATATATGTTATTTCACTCCGTTTTATTTATTTATTTATTTTTACTTTTTTTTTAAATTAACTAATATTCCAAAAATCTTTTAAGAAGTGTTGATTTTAAAGTTGCCTTTTTTAAAGAAAAAAATTCTATTGTGTGCGGGTGAGTGGCTACATTATGTGCCTGAACGGGTTGCTTGCTTTTTCTCTGTCAGCAGGAACAAGTCCGTGTCGGATCCCTCAAAGTGCGGACAAAAGACGGGCTTTGTGTGCCCAAAAGATGCGAAAATCAAATCAAAACAATACAAAGCAAACAATTTCTCCTTTCATTTACCCCGCGCGACATCAGCTTGGGACTCTATAAAACCGTTTGTGAAGCGCTTGTCATTTTCCTCCCCGAGAACTAACACCCCTTCATTAGTGAGGCTGTCCGAAGGGAAACGCCCCCTTTTGTGGCGTCCAAGAGAATTTACTGACGCATGGGCGTATCCGTCTCGCGGTAATGAAGGGTGGGATATCCTTGCATGAAGAGCGCGGACAAAAGACATCAGACCTGGGAGTTTGGAGACCATTAAATCGGGGGTAATGTAAAAGTTTTTACTTTGACTACAGAACGCCGGCCACAAGGCCATAGCATCTTTACGGTAATGAACTACTTTCTGGTGGCGTTCACTGAGTTTATTTACTGGAACTCGTATCAAAACCGTGTGAATGAAATTGCCCTGAACGCTGACCATTCAAGAGCTGGTTGCTGCACGCTTTCAAATTGATGCAGCACCGCGCTGCACCAGAAGCTTGGAATAACAACTATAATTACACTATGAAGTCTGAACAGTTCCGTTCCATGCGCACCACATTGCTGTGAATTATTCCTTACCTTTTACACGGCTGTTGAAATATGGCCCTTCTGGGTAATTTTTAACCAGAAAATTCGTTAGAAAATGCCAACTTTTGTGTAAAACACAGCTATTCCCAACGCCGAATTAATATAAATGTCAACAAACATGGCGGCGGCTCACGCATGAAATTGTTCAGTTCAGCCGAGCTCTTTATGCTGCAAACACCCAATCTTTCTTTAAGAAACATAGCCAGCCTACACCACAGATATCATGGCCTACACATATAGAAAGGTAATCTGTTATTTAGCCAACTAGCCATCCAGGTGGTTGACCAGAGAGCTTTTCAATTACTGCCTACTTTTTATTATTCCGATGAACAATTTTAGTCATCTCAGGTAAAGAAATAGATGCATTTTGTTCTGTGTTCTGTGAACGTTGAAAGTCAGATTAACTTAGATCTATATCATATTTATTTTCAACAGTTGGACACTTATAGTTCATTTCAAAGAAAATGTAACACGTTATGGCCACAAAAATAATGGACGCCGCTATTAATTGATCGACGAAATGATTATTTATTTTTCGAAGAACAAAAAAAAATAAAAACGTACAGCTACAGTTCGATAACATAGTAGCCAAGTATACGATTCTTAGACTGAACAATGAAACGTTCAAAAAGAACAGAAATTTAATGCTGTGTGGCCCGAAGTTAACAAAATGTTATTCAACAGCATATTACTAAGACTGTTCAGTGGGACAGTTTAGGTTTGCTAGCGAGGATCTAGGAATATTAGAATGTTAAACTTTTCTCATTTTAGCAATTGCGTATATTTCAAATAAACTTTAGTTACGTACGTTTCTGTTTGTGTTTGAAATGAAAATAAACGTGGAAGAAAACGTAAAGGGATTTTTCACGTTTTTATTTCCAGACTCGAGGAAAGAAATTTAAAAAAAAACAACACAAAAAACGATTCATGTATCATCTATATTCTTGCATATTCCGTTCATGACTTTCCTCAAAATATTTATAATATAAGTTTCCGTAATGCACTGAACTGTTCAAGAAACTCCTGAAAACACTTTTAAATGGTGGAATGCGACCACAACTGCTTCTGACCGTTGTCCAATGTTTAATATGTTCTTTGCACTGGCGATTGAATGTGAGTTGAAGAATGATTGTAAATAGTTTAGAACTTGCGAATGATGGGATGAGGCGCTGTACAAAAGTTATTTATTTATTATTATTATTATCATTATTGTTATTATTATTACTATCATTGTATTGAAGAGACGCCATGTATTAAAAAAAAAGTTAATGAACGAAGAATGGTGTGTCTACAGCAATGTTAATATTAGAATTTATGCCCACAGTTTCCAATTATACAGTAAATTTAAAATAAAAGAAAATAAACATGTGTACGATATCCTACATATTTGTCAATAGTCTATCATTTTCAACAGATTTGTGCCCACATTTTCCAATTAATACTGTAATATCCGAGTTAATGAGTTAGTGCGTACATAGGTCCCCAGCTTTAAGTCCCGACTGTCAGACAAGGGATCAAACCTCGCCAGTAAGACCCAATTTCTCAGTAGGGGTCGGCGTCTGGGCTACTGTGTCCCGCTGATGCTGTCACATTGTCAACTAAGTATCCAGCACTCTGACATTTCCAGCCCTAGTGACTGTGGGAATTTGCCTGCTAATGCACGGAGAAGAGAAGTGGAAAAGCTTTCTCTTTCCATTTTCCAAATCTGACAATTGCACAAACTTTCCAAGTCTATGACCGATTCATTAACTTAGTAAATAACGAATAAGTTTACTACTCAACAACCAACCCTACTGACTGAGTGACCGACGGGCAGAACGAAGGGAGAAACATACAGATAATTTAATTATAAATGCATGACTGAATAATTAGTCCAGACTATCTAACACAAACAATACAGCCTATCATTTCCACAATATTATTCTTTACTCCTAATACTAGCCACATCATAAATTTAATGTCAGTTGTTCCAAAATTTAAGATTATAAAATTTTCACCATGCTTAAGACTCAAAACTTCGAAAAATAGATTGTTTAAAACATTTAACTACATTTAAAGCCGAATCGAATGATCTTGGTTCTCGACTCCTAAGCCGAAAAATAATCGAAAAGCAAACTTTCAAAAATTCATCGTCACTAGACCAGTTATAATACTAAATTAAAACTGTTTTTTGCTTCTCCTGAAAAGTCGTCAAAACCGATTACTACAGTTTTAGGGAGCGGTGACAAAATATCAAATATTGTTCTACATAATACACGATATTGATTTAGACTGCAAGGAATTTTCCCCACGACACAGACGGCGATTAGAAATATCACAGAAAAAAAAACTTGGTTGGAGCAGATTCCATTGTTTTACAATCGTTAAAATATAGTTACTAATATTGATTGTAATGTCCGCCTAGGCGTACACATGCGACTTTGTTGTGTTGTTGTCGCATGGAAGTCGTGACGCACTTTTTTTTTTCTTTAATCCAGACGAATGAATGCAGATGCCCACACGTGCTGCACGCGGACTCACTACAGAGTCAACGGAAACATGGATGATAACTATGATACGACTGCACCATGGCATATAGTTCTGTCTAGACTTACTTGACTGTATGCACGGGCCTTTACCTGTTTCATTTTTAACTACGCTTTTATTATTTGATTTCTTTTTTTTTCTTTTTAGGATTCTGGGGACTGAAAGCTACCCAAAGTAAGATAACAACCAGAATAAACAACAACAACAAAAAACATGAAAGGCGCAATGTGGCCGTTATCGTCCTGCCGAGCCGTTAAACCCAAACTCAAACGCAACACGACACAGGTCGTATGTGTGCATCTGGCATTCAGTTCGTCACCCTTCCATAAAACTGCAGTAACTGATTCTGACTAGATCTACTTTTCAGTAGTACCATGAAACTATTTTATTTCGGCACGACTGGTCTGATCTAGTGACGATCAGATTTTGAAAGTTTCCCATTCGATCATTTTTTTGGCTTAGGAGTCTAGAACCAAGATCATTCGATGCGGCTTTGAATGTAGTTGAACGTATTATAAAAATTGTCTTAAGGAACGGTGACCAGCTTATAAACTGAAGAAGAGCATAGGTACGGACGATTAACTTTGTATTTTCACTAAGCTCGGGTGATAAATGGAAATGGTATATTAAGATTGTGTTCAGACTAGTTTGTCTAGAATAATCGATTCTATTTAGGAATGATGATGTCACGGACCCCTCTCCACTCCTTCGGAAATTGTTAAATATTACCATGACTGGAAAGAAGTGTTATATTTTGTTTTCTATAATTTATTTTCAATCCTACATCATTGCCGATTACACGTATTTATGAGTTCACAAGAAAGTTTCTCATAATGCTTCTTGGAAAAATAAATTTTAAAAATGGAGATTTAAAAAAAAATGTAGCCATTGGTCAGAATGCAGTTCTAACTGATACATAATAAGATTAACATAATTAACAACACCCTAAGATATTAATTCTGTAAATAAATGAATAAATAAAACTAAAGAAATATTTGTTTTCTAGACTATTAGCTTTGTACGGTGATTTGGGTCCTATGCCGACATCCTCACTCCTAAATATAAATTTATATCATAAATTCACTTGATTATACTATGGAAATAACTTCAAAAATGAATAAATAGGTAAGAGAACAGTGAATGATGAATGACTGTCCTTGTGATGTTTCAGTAAATATTGTTCTGTAGCCGATAATTTTTGTTACTAAAGTATTTATAAAAATTTTGAGTCGGCTAGATCTTAAAATGCGCATGGAATACAAAGATGACTTTGTTAAAAAGAACTTAAAACGCACTATATAATTATTTATGCAATTTTCTTTTTAAAAGTTGCTAAATTTTCATAATCCGAATTTATTTCATTTCAAGAGTGTTTTCTGGATGTAGCAAGAGATCAAATAAAAAAAAAGCACCCCTGGTTTACTAAGATTTTATGTTCAGTATGTAGCAAGTTTGTCAGTGTTCGGCTACAACTTCAAAATTTTAAAAATGAGAAATAAGAAACATATTACATGGCATAATGTGACTTACAACTAATTTCAGACTTAAAACTTTCTCAGATATTGAGCGTAACTGCAAATCTATTCATGTTTTTTAGAATTGTGTCAAATTAGAACCTAGCGTTAGTATCTCTGCATTAGCTATCATGGAACTTAGGTTGTACTTCTTAAACTTAGTTTTTCCTGCATTTGTGTTATTTCTGCCACGTCCATAGAATCTATGCAATGTATTAATTTTAATCTAACACCCTATTGCGCTCACTCAAGAGTTTAAACACTTTACGGCATAATATTCAAATCCACAAATGAATGGAAATAAAGAAAAGCAACCCGTTTCATCAGAGGGAGGCTTTACTTAAGTAGAAACAAATGGGCTTTGGGGTAAAATGGGCATTGTTATACCTTTGTTCGAAATAACCAAAAAATATTTTAAAATTGGCCCACGGTCGTTCTTCCATCTGGGTCTCCAAATGTTATCAGGCATCTCGTTCTCTTTTGCAAAATCCATCAGGTCTGTTAAAAAAAAAGAATGGACAAAATGCGGGAGGGGAGGGGGGGGGGGGTGGATGGAGACCGTTTTGTGCTTTTTTTTTTTTTGCTGTTTGTCTAAAAGTCTTCAAATTTCGTGAATTTTAAACATTCTGAGGCTGAGCGCAAGTCTAACACCTGCAAACGTTTCGCAACTTTAATAGGTCTGATTAAAGACAGAAAGTTTACGCCTCTTAAAATAAACATCAACAGCTTTGACATTTTTTTCTACCCTCGCGCGAGGACATTTATAATTTCACACATTTTAAAATGCGCGGAAGCTGTGGTAACTTACGCCTTCGCGGGGCGGCTTCTCACCTCCATTTGGACATTTTAATACTGCTCCCTTGCGCATTTATGTAAGCTCCTTGGAAATTTGAGGCCAGTGATTAAGGTAATCGATACCTCACCTGATCAAACAGTTCAGACTTAACATTTCCTTTTACCCAGCATAAAATCGATCCCGGCCATTCAGGATAATGGCCCGGGCAATTTCTGTGAACACCTCATCTTTACAGCCCACATAAAATCACAGCTTCTGGCTCCCCTGCGTAAATATTTCACCAGTAAATTCTCACCATAGACCTCTCTTGTATTTAAATTTTGATCCTCTTTAGTGGTTAATTGTGCTCCTGGCAGTAATTTGAATGGGGGTGACAAAAAGAAAGAGGAGCAAAAAGACAAAAGGAAAAAGCAGGGAGGAAAAGAAATCCCAAATGTATGCAAAATGGTGTATCAGAGCAAAGTGATACTCATATTACTTTTGCTTCTTTGAGAATATAGCCCCAAGTTGGGAGAGTATCATACTAAGCCCAGAACGGCACAGTCAACTATCGGCACACAAAACGTGTACACTACAATTTCCTATACTTGCTTAGTAAATCCGGGAAGACCCTATCATTATTAAGCCCGGTCAGACACAGCCAGCTTCTGCCATTATTTTTCTTGGATGTACATTTTGCCTGCAGCACCTGGCTGCGACGTTTCGGACTTAGTATGACACCACCCTTAGATTTCATTGATTTTCCTAGAGTAGGATATTGTGTAGCTTTAGTCAATAACAAGAAACCAGAAATCTTGGCCAGAGGCTAGTATCGCGCTGGGTTAAATTTGTTTCTCTTCTGTTTTGACTCTAATTGTGCGAGATCCCGTTCAATTCCATGGTTCACAAAACCGAGGCAAAAAAAATAAAAAGAAAAAAACTTGGCTCATTGCGATTTTGGGTCTGAAAGAGTTTTGTGTCGACCACAAGATCCCCAGAAAATATAAGTCTAAATACTGAGGGATTAAGGCCCGGGCTGTCTAATTACACTTTTGTAATTGTTCTAATACTGTTATACGCCGGGATTAAGCCCTGTGTCCAAAATAACCATTTGCAACAACAACAATACACAACAAAATGTCTACACTAGTATTTTCGCCGTAGATGTCAGTGAGCTCTTATCTTAAGACTGATGTCTTTAATATCCAACTTTTGGGATAAAAACTACACTTCGCCTGCTGTATTTTGAAACAGTTTGACTGTCAGTGTGCACTTAAGACCAATGTCCAATAATAAACCATTTGCTGCATTGAAAATAGCCTGGGTTCGTTGTAATTTATT
Source organism: Onchidella celtica (assembly GCA_963931925.1). NCBI lineage: Eukaryota > Metazoa > Mollusca > Gastropoda > Systellommatophora > Onchidiidae > Onchidella > Onchidella celtica. The sequence continues at coordinate 35,641,865 of OZ007569.1, forward strand.
TTGAACAAGATGCGTGTCAGTGTGCTCTTTCATATCAGACCAATGCCCAAAATAATTAACTGCTATGACAAAATTACCTGAACTACGCATGTCAGTGTCCTCATATGACCGATGTCCCAATACATGTACCAATAGGCATCCAAACAAAAATCAAACAACAACAAAATTCTGAGCTAGGCTTTCAATGTGCACCTAAGACCTGTCTCCAAAATAACCAACTGTTAGGATAAAATTGCTTGAGCTAGGCATGACACGGTGTACTCTTAAGACCAATGTCCCAAACTAACCAATAGGCATAAAAACAAAAACAACAACAAAAATGCCTGAGCTAGGTTTTCAATGTGCATCTAAAACCAATGTCCAAAATAACGAACTGCTATGACCAATCGCTTGAACTAGGCATATCAGTGTGCTCTTAATACCAGTGTCCAAAATAACCAGAGACTACAACCAAAATCGGCACCGCTCGCCCGTCGAGAGTGCTTGAGAAACATTATTTCCCTGTGTATCTAAATCAGAATAGTAACAGCCCGGATTTGGACCCATTTTCGGAGCTCTTTCGGGCATTAGTCAACGAGCGACACACGCGCACAAGTCAAAGTTCTGGTCCCGATCAGCGGTGATTGATAGAGACCCCATGTCCGTTATTGGTCATCAATCCTCACTGGACATTGGGGACGAGCCGGAAGCCGGTGTCAGATGACAGATAGCGCTGACCATAATCTAACACTAGTGTGTTCACTTGACGCGTGTCACATGGCATGGGCCTTGAGAACGCAAGAGGAAATTCTGGGTCCTGGCTGGATGTACAAGAGACAGTTTAGTAGTGGTCTCGCGATTCAAATACCTGACTGTGGGGGTTTTCATTTTTTCTTTCTTCAGAGAGAAATTGTATTTTGTAAAGACCTAGGCTTTATATATTAGCACCCCAGCCCTCAAATGTCTATATAATAAATTAAAATAATGACAATAATAACGGTAATAATAATAATATTATAATAATAATAAGAAGAAGAAGGTGAAGAATCACACTATAATGGAACTACGGGATGTGAACCTATACCCACCTAAAAATTCGTGACTGCGCTATCAAACGTTATGAAACTTGGTGTACTGCTTCAATTGTTGATGAGAAGTTACGTGGATACCCCGTTTAGGACAAAAGTCAGTCTTTAATAATATTTATTCACCATTTTTTGAACCGCAAAATAAGAGACGCATTTTTCGTAGAGTAGAATCGAAAAGTTTGACCGGAGATTGCGTTTCTACGCCTCTCTTTTCACATTGCCTGCCGAAAGTCAAATTTTATCATATGTGTGTATTCTGCAAGGAACTGTGGTATAACAAAACGATCTATCAGTTATTAGTCTTTGCATCGAATCCAAGTGCCGTTATTAATGGGACCTAGATCTAGTTGGGTCTGATAGAAGGAAAATTTGAGAGATGTATCTTGCCCCGGTAGGCTAGTAATGATAATAATAATAATAGTAATAATAATAATAATAATGATAAGCATGGAATAAATAAATATAATATATGAGGTTTCGGCGCCAAGGAGAAATTCTTAAATCATCCATGATGAAAAAAGAAATAAAAAGTTTAATCACTAGAATTCCTCTGAAACATCGTATAGTAGAACTGAACATAAACAAATTGATATGAACAAGAAGTCGTTTGCCGCATGAACACTCATTATAATGGCGACCTCAGCAGTATTTCGGAGAGCAATTACCATTCTTTTGTTTTTAGAAAAAATCCGAGATCGTAATCGATAGTCGACTCTTTAGACTTCGAATGTAATTTACCAGAACGAAATTTGTTAACAATATCATATCAACCATAATTTAAATTTCGTTTATGCTGGAAGACACATCATTAAAAAAAAAAAAAAAAGGTTGTTGTTATAAGTACGTATGCACCCCAAGCATTTTGTGCTAAGGGCGCGCACGTATAGTACTATCCCTAGCTAACCCACTCCTTATCCTCAACCCTAATTCTTATCGATTCCCTAACCCTGCCCTTTACCCTTTCAACCCCCCCCCCCCAAAAAAAAGAAGGAAAACAAAAAGAAAATCTGAAAGAATAATTGATTAACGCTTTTGTAAGAAGTATTTCGGGAGGAGCTCTCTAGCTCTGGAGTCACAAAAGGCTTTAAAATACGTAACCCTGGCGCAAACAAACCAACAAACTTGGGGGACGTATATACTTGTAACAACATAAACAAAACAAAAAAAACTCAATCTATTTGCAAATTACGCCTCGAAATTATACAAAAGTTCCGTGCATTATGGAATTAAACGTCTATCCAGCCCATTAAAAAAATTTTGTGGACACGATGTGCGGATAGTGTTAGCGATCAGTTAAGAGGGGGGGGGGGGGAATGGCGATGGAGAACAGAAAAGGATACAAATGCAAGATAAAAGATGAAAATCGGATCATTTGCACGGGGCAAGATTATGAAATTAAAATAAAATAATGAAAAGGCAGACAAGCAATTGCCACATGTGTTTACAAACACGTGTCTATAGAAATAGGATACACTTCAAGTATCACAGTTCCCCATCACTAGGGCACTGGTGCGGAACGTGTGTGCACCAGCCCTGAACAGGAAAATATTTACACTTTTCAAGAGCTGTTTAACTCACGGTGTTAACTTTTCAAGTTTCTGAAAGTTGGTAAAGCGATGAATCCTAAATTTCTATCTGTTTTTGGAGATAATTAGAGGGAGGGGGCCAAGATTTGACTGGAACTGTTCCGTAGTCCTTCTTCACTATGGGGCCCTCGCTCAATGAATCGTCTCGCCTGTTTTGCCTTGATCTTGGTGAGTACGAAATGTGGACTATGGGGTTAAACGGGGATCTCACGCACTAATGAAACTGAAACAAGTATGTCTCGTTACTTGATGCAAAGGAAGTTCAAGTCTGAGACTGCATCAAAACTGGCGCAAATTACAGTTGACGCGGTGAGCTTATGGCTCTAGACTAGAGCTTCATTTCCGATCAAGAAAATCCTAAGAATTATATTTTGTTGTTGAAAGTCTGTAAATGAGAAAGCCTTTAGTAAATACAAATATATACATATGGAACTAACAACAAACGTAAATAAATGAATGAATGAATAAATGGTTAAATAAATAAATAAATAAATAAATAAATAAATAAATAAATAAAATTCATGTCTTTTGAGATGTATAATACGAGGGGTGGGCAAACTAGATAACTATATTTTCACATTTCGGACTGCATTAAAAAAAAAAAAAAAAGCAAACAGTGCATACCGACGCTGCACTGAGCTGAGGTAAGTCTGTCTGGCCTGGGAATTCATGTGGGATGTGGGGATACGGAAGACTGAGCCGGTTTTTCACCTGTTATGCAACGCATTGCGCAATAAGCCGCCGACCCCTGTTGGAAAACTGAGCCGGTTTTTTGTTGTAGATATCGACTATGTTGTTTTCGAACTTTAGATCGATTAGCCTGATGTACCAACCCTAAAGCACTGGTCTGTATAAACATGATAGATCTTTGGATAAACTCAATAGGTAGAATGCGCATATCCACCATCTTGTCTGTCCGGACCCACTTAAGGCGTCGCGAACCAATAGGCGGCGAGTTCACTATTGTAAACAATGACACGTGTGTATACGCACATGGGAGACGTTCGCTCAATTCTTTCACTTCCTTTCTCTTGTTTACACGGATGGTAGGGAATCGGACCAGTTTGGATACATCCTTTCCACCCCTGTCACAACAGTCAACTGCAATGCAACCAGGAGGCATTTTAACTGCTTAGGCACATCTCGAAGTTACACTCATCAGCTGATCCACCGGCCATCTTGTTTGGCGGAAGTACAAAACACAAACTCTGTGACGTCATGCGCATTCTACCTATAGGCTAGCCCAAGGCGACACAGAGACGGGCCTAGTCAAGCAGTATGTTTTGGTCATGAGTTCCTAACCACGTCTGGTGTGCTGTGAAGATTAGGCTAGGAACTCACGACCAAAACAAACTACTTGGCTAGGTCTGTCTCTTTGCCGCCTTGGTATCAACCCAAACCAAAACAAATCTCGGCACTAGAACTTAAAAGACTGACAAAACATCACCTAGCACACAAGACATAGGCTTTTAGGCTAATGCCTAATTTTAGCCAACACACAAGACATTACATAGCACACTACACATGTTAATTGGACTACAACCTGTTCAGTGCTACATTAGTACATTCAGAGCCAGATGAAAGACGTTTGAATGGAGACTTTTACTACAGAGCGAGGCCGAAAAGGGCTTATTGATAATGGATTTTATAACAGATTGGCAGAAACAAACAAGAAATCGGTGAGATGGAGGTGCACTAACAGGCAGTGCAAAGCAAGTATCCAAAAACCGGCTCAGTCTTCCCAACAGCTTTTACGAGCTACCTTTGAAGTTTTGAACAATAGGATTAAAAATCCGGCTCATTTTTCCGGTACCCGGGATGTGGACTATAAAGTTATATGGGACCTCGCCCATTAGTGAGGCTGAAAGTGAAACAAGTCTGTGTCTCGATTGTTGATCCAAAGGATGGTCAAGTCTGAACTAAAACTGACGGACTGGGATTTGTTTGCACAATTTCTTTTTTTTTTTTTTTTTAATTTAGAAAGTTTTAAGGTTAGGGTTGACTAGAGACAGACTTGCCTCATTGGCTACAAAGTCCATGATCTTTTTTTTTTCCGCGAATTTGGCCATGAGTCCCTAACAAAACTCCTATTATGTGCATTTTGGCTACTTGGATAAAATCACTTTTACCTTGTATTTTGTTATTGGGTGGACTTCTTTAGGTCTTTAAAAACTAGTTATCGTAATAATGGAAAGTTGGAAAGTTTTTTTTTTTTTTTTTAGGATTCACTCATTTACCAAAAAAAAAATTTTTTTAATCGGATGATGATAATTATGTTAATAATTCTTACAACAAAAATGATACAAAATAATTCAGAGCAAAGCGACCATCTCTCGTGATTAAGCAACCGTGACAGTGAGTGGGTGGGTAGACGTTAACAGGTCACTGGATCGGCATTAGCTTTGTTCTTTGCATGGTGTACCGTGCCGTCGATGATAGTTGGAGATCATTCGATATATTTCGAACAGTGTGGCGTATAATCTGTTAAACAGCTGGCAGAGACGCTCCGAAAATCCAAAGAGATAACACTGCCACACTACTGTATATTTAAAAACCTGTCGTGTGTGGTGGGTAAGCTTATGTTTCTTTGAATATGGGCGTATGCCTTTAGAATCTTTGAAAATTAAAAAAACTGTACGTTACGCAAGACCAATTTTGACGGGTTGTTGTCGGATTACATGACGTACGCCGATTTGGGGGGTGAACAGCGTAGTCTATGCTAATTGACAGACTAGATTGTATCAGTGAATGGCCAATTAGGCCGGAAAGATTCTTGACAACTTGGTGGGGAAAGACAGCAGTCGTTCACGGGCCGGTACAACCTGTTGCTTTGACAAAGTATCTATATGCTGATATACGCCAGTGAGAAGTGAGTACTGTGCTTGAGCATGCATGTACTTTAGAACTATAATTACATATTTTTATCTTTGTTATAGATCTAATATAGTGAGAAGTAAGTACGTACCTATTAATGTACTTTAGATGTGTGCCTGTTGCTTAAGTATCCATATTCTGATATGGTTCGCCAGAGAGAAGTGAGTACTTGCATATACATGTATTTTAGAAGTATAATTACATATCTATATCTTTGTAATAGATCCAATAATGGTGAAAAGTAAGTAAATTGATATACATGTTCTTTAGAAATATAATTATATATTCCTATCTTTGTTTTAATATAATGAGGAGTAAATCCATGCTTATACATGTACTTTAGATAATTACTTATATACTAAAAATGTATCATCTTTACAATAGATCTAATAAGACTTTCATTTGTTTAAACGATAAAAGTATATTTTGGAATTCATGAATTTGCTACCAGGAATGCAGGATTAAGCGACACCAGTTTAGGTATCAATACCAGATTTGTCTGCACACATAAAGAATTTTCACTTTCGCCAAAATTTTGAATAGTTCTCCTGTAAAATGGGAAAAGTTATAGATACGCCAGTCTGTGAGATTGTCGAGGACATGCACGCACACACACCCATTCTAAGAATGCAAAACAATAACAGGGAAGAAATATATATCATCTTACTCGTTTCCATCACAGTGTTATAAGACTTCATTCATTCATTCATTCATTCATTCATTCACTCATTCAGTCATTCGTGTGCCGCTATTCGTTCCCTTGGAATGACAAGGTTCTAACTCCCGTCGATCAAATTGATTGAAGTTTCATGTGCTCATAGCTTTGAGAGATACGGCATTTTTTTTTTTTTGTTCTTTGTTTTCTTTAGTAATACATACAAATTACGCGCGCCGAATCCGCTTGATAGTTTGACACAAAATGGAGAGGGCCTGTAGAAGTATTGAGTAGTGTGTAACTCAGTTCAGCCAAAAAGTGGAGATAGAATCTGTTCATTCTAAGGGGACGTACCGACGACCGCAGAAATGTTCCTTTCCTTTCCCCCTACCCAAATACCAGTGACGACGACAGAAATGCGCTCCTGGCGCTCCCAAATAAGGAACGCGAACGGGCACGGCAAGACGGTGATGGCTACAGCCTGGAGAGAAAAACGGTCTTGTTTCTGTTGTCTGGTAAGCAGCTTAAGACTGACGGGTCTCAAAACAATCCGTGGTCCCTGGCCCGCCAAAACATCTCCCATGGCAGGGCCAGGCTTGGCTACCTGTGCCTTAACTCTAATTGATTCACTTAAACCTCACCCCCTCCCTCATGTTTGTTTGGACACTCCGGTTAATAGCAAATAAAATGCATAAAAACGGATATGTCCTGAAATGAAGCAAAATTCTTGCTACATCATGCAAACTGCATAATAAATAATTATTGCTGGCTGGCGACATGATGGCACAACTTTAGTGTATTCCCACAGCTATATATATAAGGAAAAACATGATGGCACAACTTTAGTGTATTCCCACAGGAAAAGGGGGAGGGGGGAACATGTTCTGTGAACTGTTTGAATGAATTCTATGTTTGTTTTTTTTCTTTTTCTATTGATTGAAAAGGCGCACATTTTTGTAAACGTTTATCTCTATTATTAATGAGACATTTTGGACACAGAATAGGCTTGCATTTTCAGTTGACAGTTTCCCTTTATTGTAAAATTAAGTCCATGGCACTTGTACGGTTTGTGGGAGGGCCAGCGACATTTAATAGCACAGGGCAATGAAGCTGTCTCTGACTAGGCACAGCTGTGTTCCCAATATGTATGGCTCTTATTTGACAGGTACTATAGCTAAAGGATCAGTTGGAGTTAATGGACATTAAGATACTTCATGCGTTTTTAATTCCCAATTTCAAATCCGGATTAAAAAAAATATGTAAGAAGAGTACGGAATTAGGAGGGAGATTTTCAGAATCTAGTATGTATAGTTCCTCATCGTGTATTTTACAAAAGTATAAGAGTATAATATAAAACAATCGAAAAGAGGCTACTACAACGGTAGCAAGGATCCAAGCAAACATCCACCCGTTAACGAACACTTTTCATTGCCACGATCTTAGGTAGGTAGAGGTAGCCTATAAAACAAAACAAAGTCCACTGAAGCCAATATCAGGAAACCCATTAAAGCAGATTACCGTTTAAACGAGCCTGCGCTGTGACAGGCCAGTGAGACTGTTTTCCTACAGATTGTTACTTATTTTCAGTTTGGAACTGCTGGCGTGGGAAATGGGAATCACATTCATGATAGTTAGCGTAAAGACCTATCGGTGTCTCATCACTATGGAAACGCGCTCTTCTGAAGTCTTGTTATGATCAGTTTAACAATAAATTAAAGTTGAACAAAAATCTCAGAGAAAAATATATTCATATATACATCATTGAGCTGAACGCCAAAGGAAATTCTTTTGCACACTGGAATAACACAAATGCAAGCGTCTTTGTGCTTTCACGGCATGTTTAGTAAACTGGTGTCCAGAGATATTTCCCCCTTCTGAAATTGGAAAGTATGTTATGTATGTTTTCTTTATCCTTGTTTTAATCTCTAGCCTTTTCCCATCTGAGTTTGGAGTTAGAGTTAGGGTTTTACAGAGCGTCGACCCGATGACGGTCACTTTTGCTCCTTTCGGGGTCTTTTTGAGTACTTTATTCATGTTTGGTATTCAGGGCTTCATCAATTTGAAATTTCACCAATAGAATGAAAAAGTTCCCGTAAACTTCACTGCATTGGTGAAATTCTCAAAATTTGTTTTGGTATAGACCTGAAAACAAGTTTGTAAATGTGTGTGCATGAAAGTTTTTAAATCAAGTTGTAATCTTAGCCCCTTTCATAATGGACAAGACGCGTCCAAGACAGAAAATAAGTCTTTCATGGATCAGCAGGCATAGCGATTTTGAAAAAATGAACGAATTGTTTTCATTTACATGAATCCTGCTTTTTTTTCAATAAGAAACCTGTCATGAACTTGCTTATTACTATGGTAAACACTAAACAGTTATTTGATCATTAGTCTTGTCTGCTAAAATGGCTTGATAACCCATGCATTCACAACTTGTGGCACGGGGCATACATTTTTGGGACCCTGAACCTTGAACTGTTAAGGGGCCCCTTCGCACCCAGCAACAATAGGGCGACATCCAAAATTCACTCATGAACAGAACGTTTCTTCAGGGGCTCCTCCGGGAGTAGGGGCGGGCTCTGAAGCTTGGAACTTCATTCAGTTTCATAGTAGAGCCCGCCTGTGGTCACACCAGCTTAACAGCCACTGGGGGTCTCGTCCGCTCACTGGCTTGAAAACCCTTGCATCCGCAACCTGTCACACACCGTCATCAAAGCGAATGAATCCGTAACGCTGCAAGGATCAGGTTCCCCTCTATGAAAACCATTAACAAATTGCAAGTGGGGGGAAGAAAGGCAATTGTCGGCGAGACGAGAAATAAAAAAACAAAAGAAAAAAAAAACACGCGGGCTCATTTTCATTCAAGGTGCTTAGAAATATATCAAATGTCACAAGTTCACCCCGAGTGTGAGCACTACCATAGAATACCCTCTGATTACTATTTATATATTCATAAACAATAGGGTGCATTTTATCGGCTTCGTCCCACGTAAAAAGGATCCTAGCTTCTTTTGATTCATAATCAGCGTCTCCATCGTATTGAATAGAAGCATGGGAAATAACGCAAATAGCGTGGTGAATAATAAAAATTACATTGATACAATCAACGGCATGCTTTTGTTTATATTTTATTTAAACAGCTTTTAAGAGATTGTATTTATCCCCTCGCAATGTTGCTCCTTGTCGTTTGATATGAAACAAAGATGAACGATGCCACTGTAGGATGGTAGATTTGTCTGTTTAATTTCTTGAGTGGCTCATTCGTCTCTATGGTGATGATGCCTGATTTAAAAGAAGTTTGTTTGTCTGTGTAGGTTGAGTTGAGCGACTGAGTGAGTGAGTGAGTGAGTGAGTGAGTGAGCGAGCGAGCGAGCGAGCGAGTGAGTGAGTGAGTGAGTGAGTGAGTGAGTGAGTGAGTGAGTGAGTGAGTGAGTGAGTGAGTGAGTGAGTGAGTGAGTGAGTGAATCAATCTTACAGTCGTTCAGAACTATCAGGGCGAGGGGCGAGAGCGAGAGATAGAGAGACAGGCAGCCAAAGACAGAAAAGGAGAAGAAGGGAAAAATGACAAAGAAGGAAAGGACGAAACTTCATTTCTCTTCTCATTTGTTCCCTGGCCTCACTCACTCACTCACTCAGAGACTGGGCCGAGGCAGTATGTGTGAGGAGCTGGGACGTGGAGAAGGAAGAGGGAACAAGACGAGAGAGGCGATAAGACAACAAAGGACACACACACACACACTATCATCATCAGAAATAATTAAACAGGTACAGTTGCTGGAGATGAGAGATTTCGACAGCTTCCATTCTCAAACTTCAGCGGCATTAGAAATATTACAAACACAACATAACCTTTCAATAGTAGCGAGCTTTCGTAATATTGTCTCACTGCTTGACTGATTGTAGCTGTGGGTGTTAACGATTTAATGTTCCGATGTTGTATGCTTCACACAGCGTGAACGTATATTTGTAGGTAGGTACGTAAGAGAGAGAGAAAGAAAGAGAGAGACAGAGAGACACAGAAAGCGAGAGGATAGAGTGAGAGAAAGAGAGAGAGAGAGTCAGGCAGGCAGGCAGACAGAGAAGAGAGACTCAGACACAGAGAGAGGGAGAGAGAGGGAGAGAGAGAGAGAGAAGAGAGAGAGACAGAGAGAGTTGTTACTATTTCATTGTAAAGCGCTTTGGGTCCACTTTGTGGAAACACTCGCTGTATAAATATACTCTATGATTATAATGATTATCATTTCAAACGAAAAAAGAAAAAAAAACACGAACAAACAAACAAATCGAACTAAAAAAAAAGGCGAAAAACACACACACAAAAATAACCTACAATGCATTATTAAAAAAATTATGATTTCATACAAAAAAATAAGAAACAAACAGACAAATCCGTACCAAACAAAGGGGGGAAAACTCACAAAAACCAACCACAACAACAATGCATTAGCCTGGTTAACCATGCCCTAAAACTTGTCACATTTTCCGTGTGGCCGGCGGAAAAATCTGATGGAATAATCTCAATGAGTTTGAGAAGTGAGAGAAATCTGGCACTCCCATAGGGCAGTGTTTTCCTCACTCGCTCTCTCTCTTCCCCCGGTTTGTTGCCGGCTAGTGCACTGATCTGCAATATTGATAAGCTATAATATTCATAATTGCCATTTCTCCCGCCAGGCAAGCATCTCTCTCCCCCCCCCCCCCCCAACCCCCTTCTCTAACCTCATTGATACAGACTTGACGAGGGTGGTGGGAGGACAGGGTCGGGTGAGAGTGAAGGCGAGAAAGATTAAGGCTTTTTTTGTTTGTTTGAAGGGTTGCTTGTTTATTTTTTGTTTGTTGTTGTTGTTGTTGTTCTAACGCAAAGGGGTGGTGTACGAACAAAGCGTAAAAGCATACGACTTTTTTTTTCCTTCTCTCTATTTTTCTCTTTCTCTCTCTCTCTCTCTCTCTCTCTCTCTCTCTCTCTAAAACACACACACATACACACTCAGACAGTGAAATCGATAGATGGAGGATGGTAGGATGGACGGATGAACAGACGGATGGGCGAACAGACGTGTGGATGAACATATTGATGGATGAATGGACGGACAAGAGGACAGAATATCGAAGAACAAAGGAGACATATTTTGTCCTCAGTCTTTTACATTTCTCAGACCTCACGTAAGTATTTCTATTCCTCCCCTTATATTATCTCCATCTGTCTCAATTATATCCCTCGTGATTTATCTACACATATTATATACCAAACCCTCGTATCCGTACCCCAGCTTGCCCTCTGCTCTAGTCCTTCCCAAAGTAATAGAAACCACGTATTAATCCTTAATCTAAGCGATTTTCTTTCTCTCACCAAACCTTTCAAAGGAAGTCAGGGCGCAAACTTACAGATTACTAAACACAATCGTCATGCATTTTACATCATAAAGCCCCGCGTTCCCTTCACTGATGGACTAGAAAGATAAATCTCTCATAATAATTCATAAGCCGTTTCACTCTCCCCCGTATCTCCTTTTTATTTCTATTCATTCCTTTTCCGATTCTTTGGGGCACACAGACATCATTTCACTGATCACTATCATGCCAACCCGTGACGACAGAAAGGGTTTCGAGCATACAAGGGCAATTTCATCGCCCGGCAAATTGCCGAAAATCTCCGGAATCTGGGCTCTACAGCGATGAAAATTTTCTCCCTCCTCTCCCCCTCCCCCCAAAAAAAATTCTGGAGGGCCCCAAAGTTTTTCCAGTTTATGGTCAAATGTCTTTGTAGTTGAAAGCCCAGTGTGCTTGATGTAAAGTGTCCATTACTGAGCCACCACAGGCAGAGATTTTGATCCCCGGCCAAGTGGTAAGACGTGCATTATCCCTGAGGTCATTTTATATAATTATTATAAGGTTTCTAGGGGACCGCAGACTAATTGCAAAGCCAAATAGAGAAAATACTGAGTTGTATTCACATGTAAAACACTATGACCCCCTAACAAAAGTCTTGTATGTCATTGTTTTTCAGTCTTCAAAATATCCTTGATGTGTTTGTGATATTCAATGTGTTGTCCAGTTTCTATACTGTCCATATGTGATGCATCATGACGGTTCGGTCCACAAGGTACATTTTAGGTAAACTGAGTTATTGATATCAAGTGAAAGAGAATTCTTTTCCCTTGGATTTGATACTAGATTTGTTGAATTCTGAACATTTTTAGACTGTTATAAGCAATTGATGTTGTTGACTATCACTTTTTTTCAGACGTAAAATTTCGAGAAACGTTCAAATAACTAGGCCGGTACCTTCCGGACCGAACCGTCGCGTTGCGTCGAGTCACATATTGTGTTTTCGATTTACATTTTTTCAAAGTAGTAGATAGAATTTTAGGATATTATTTTGATTCTTTCAAATCCTTTTTATATTCCTCGGCTCTGAAATCAAGAAACCGTGCAACTTTGGAGAAATAACGGTTCCTAGGTAAATGGAAGTAAAGTAAATTTTCAGCTAAAATGTGATATCTCGTAACACATTATACTGCTGGACATTGAATAAGACGTTTATCTCAGAGCTCAAATTAAAGTGCAAAAGCTCGGCTAATCTTATTCGAACATCAAAACAATAACATAACTACAATAACAAGAATGAATGCCACGTCTGCCCTTAAAATAACAATGATAAAAATAATGATAATGATAATAATAATAATAATAAGATTATAATAATAATGATAATATTAATGATATTGAAGATTTGCTATTTGGTGAATGTAACCAAGAATGTACTAGCTCAAAGCACGGTCTTTACGTGAACAATTTTCTTTTTTTATAAAGCCGAAAAAAAAAAGTGTGGATAACGGCAGGGCTTGTGTCGTTTTCATCTTGTTTTGTTTTAGAAATTATTAATCTCATTGTCTGTTTCCAACGACATTGAGGGGTTTAGTGAAACACAAGTTTTTCTTGTCCTTATTGTGTCTGTCGTTGCCGCTTTGGGTCTTTCTTTATGTGTGAGGCTGGTTTGTGGCCAGTTTCGCAAATCATTATTAAAGTCATTTCGTCAAAGAAAGACTTAATTTGTTCACCTCGCCAAACTATAATATGCGTGGAAAAAAAAAAAAAGGCTAGTGTTAAAACAAACGGTTCAATCTCAATACCCAATGAATGAGAGAAGGGAGTATTAATTTTTGCAGGCGTGCCTTCTCTAAATTTCAAGTCTAACTTTCCGAGCGTATCTATTGATTAGTGAAAACCAGCCTACGCATGTGAAAGTTGAAACATTACCCCAAGGAGCCGGGAGATCTGTGTGTTCATGACTCTGTGAAAAAGGGTAAGTTTCCTTTATTTTAAATTTCGGTTTTGGAGATGAATCTCAGATTTCACATTTCTTCGGGTTGTCAATATCAGAAATAAATTTATTTGGCGGAGTAGCAGATACTAAGGAGGTAAAAAGTTAATGCCCCCTCCTCGACCATCGTTCTTAGTGGAGGAGGGAGAAGAGAACAAAATATACGCTCAGTTTTTCTCGTTCCTTTTTGTGTTTGGCATACAGGAAAAGGTAAAAAAAAAACACAAAAAAACTCGTTTGACCTGCACAACCAAAACAAACGTTAGTTCTGTTGAAAGTACACGATGTCTTCAAACCACCTCAAGGCCCCTTCTGTATATTGTCAACAAACCAATACAAAAAAAACAACAACCCAAAAGCAAAACAATAGCAAACAAAAATTACGAAATCTCTTCTTCTTGCTCAGAGTTCACAGGGTCATCTGTCCACTATACAAACTGTTTTTCCGGCCGGGACCACAACGACGACGTATTCCTAAGGAAAAAAAAAAGTACGCTGGAAACAAGAAATGCTAAAAGATGCTCTGCTTATCCTGATTTTGACTACAACTGTTTCGCTTTCGTCCACCAGATAACGCATAGTTTTGGGAACGGGCAGACAATGGGGCAAATAGTCTGGCTGTCCAGATATGGGACGTATCGGTTACATTGTGACGTAGATCTCAATCCCCCTATCAGGATGGCCAAAATGATTCGTCGAATTTGCGAATGGGACAGTTTTCTCCTAGCCTTTTCGTTAAGTATTTCAAGGCGTTCAGATCAAAATGATTTTGTAAAATTAGTTGATTCTTCACCAAAATGGTTGATTGTCTTACGTTTTTATTATTGTTATTATTATCATATATTATTAATATCTACTTTATTATGAAAATAACAAGAATTATAATGAATGAATGAATAAATAAATAAATAAATAACTAAACAAGACTTTGTGAGCGGCTAATCCGTGATGCGCCGTGAAATTTAACAAATAGTAATGTCTTGTTAGCTGTCGATAATATTTGTTCGAAATAAAAAATTTAAAAAATTAAAAACGGTAGGGAAAAAAAGTGATGAAATAAAATTGGAAGATTCAATTGTTTCTTAAGCGGTTGACTCAACGAAGTGCGTGAAGTTGTCAGAACAGGTGCAGGAGGAAGTCAGTGATCAATCTTTGTAAAAAAAAAAATCGAACTGCCCTCCCTCTTAGGAAATGCGAAACAAAATTGATTTACGTAAGGCAGACACGGGATCACTTCTGAGTCTACAGCCATCGGTCTCTATGATATGCCGGTTTTCTATGAAATAACGATTCATACATAAATATATTGGATTAGGAAGTGTATAGCGAACTATATCGAGTTTACATTATCTTTTTCCGATAGTTAAAGAGAGATTTGGACATGTGATAAACTGAAGTCTCTTTAGATCATATAATTTTATTCAAATTTATAACTACTTAAAACTTAAAACATGTTATTGGCAGCCGGCTTCGATCAACTACGCACACCTACACAGACACGCAAAACACATTATAAGGCAAGCAGTGGGCTGAGGCAAGTCGATTTTGCGTCGGTTTTGCCTCAGATTTCAACTTCCTTCGAATTTGCTTGCGAGATAGGCTTGTTTTAGTCTCACTGTCTTTAGGTCTTTATTTAAGGAAGTTTCGCTGCCCCTGGAGTTTTCAACTCACTTTTCTTGTTTTTATTTTCTTGTCGTGTTACGGATTTGTTTTTTTAGAATTTTTCCCGGGCAGCGGCCTGTTCGGCCTGCTGTTTTCGATTTCCAACTGCCAGGATAAGGCAACGTACACACGGGCCCTCCGAATTTTTCGCCCTTATACGAGAAGACTAGGTACTCGATCCTATCTACCACAGGACCAGGGACAGGAAAATATTTTTAAAAATCCCAAAATTCCAACATGCCTGCACCGATCGGGATTTGAACCCGGTACCTTCGGGATGAGAGGCAAGCACCTTGTCTCTAGGCCACTGCGTCCCCCTAGTGAGTGGGATTCTGTTTATAACTCCAAAGTCCACTGAAGCCGAGGCAAACCAGACTTGACTCGGTGTGCCATGGCCTATGGGCCAAAGTCAATGGGGATTGATTAGAAGCATATGTGATAGAGTAACAGCAGAGGTCATGTTATAAACTGTACATTCACTTCCAAAATACAGCGGCCGACCTACGTTTTTTGGGATCCTGAACCTTAAACTGTTATGGGACCCCTTCGCAACCAGCATCAATAGGGTCACCTCCAAAATTCAGTCCGGGATTAGCGGCCCTGAGGCTAAAGTTTTGATCAGTTTCACAGTAGATCCGCCACTGCCAATATTACAAAGCATTTCAGATATTCACGAGTTTTTCCCTAATCAGACACTGAGCATTCATTTGTATACGGCACGTTTGTGATCAAGACCTTACTTACAACATTAACACAACCGTCTGTAATTTGCAGTGCTGCAACTATGGGCGTGTCAAGCTGACACAATCTAAACTTGACCAGGAACGCGCCAGTATCGCTCGACACCTTGTAAAATTAGCATGCCAGAAAACGAAACGAAAAACGAAACGCAATTTTCATTCTCATTAAAGTTACTGATGCAGGCAGGCCATGAGACGGGAGGTCCTGGGGAACGAGGTGGGTGCGCTATGGGGCGGGTATCCGTGGATTAGCGGATTTGCTCCGAAAATAAATCACTGATTGCCTTGCGTCACTGGATAATTACAGCGGCCCTGGGCAGGAGACCTGACACGAAATTGGCGTGAGTAGACTTGATAAAGTGCGAAATTTTGACCAATGCCGACCGATCACGCAACCTCCATTAGATCGGCCGCCGTTCGCACCGTTAGCCGGAAGTCCTGTGAAAGCGCCCTCTACTCCATTTTGTTCTCTACCTCCCTGGAAGCGGAGAGCTCAATGGAAAAGCGGGGCTCTGGGGCTTAGGGGCTCGCGTTACGCCAACCAAAATGTGGGTTGATTACCAATTACTTTTTTTTTTTTCGCTTTTTTTTTTTCTAGAATGCGTCTCCAAACTCTTTTGGGCGTGCACTTCTTCCTTCTTCCGTTTTTAAAAAAGATATCTGTCTGACGATCTGTTTGTCTGTCGCCCCACCTTTCTCTTTTTCTCTCTCTCTTTCTCTCTCGTGCTATTTCTCTCTCTCTCTCTCTTTCTCTGCTTCACACACACTCTCTCTCCCCCCTTGTTTATCTCTTCTGTCACTCCTCCCAGGCCTTTGGTCCCACTGGAATTCGCTCAGACTGACAACGCGCTGCATCTAATTTTGAGCATGTGATTCAGTTCTATCCTCTGTCTGGTCTGTCGTGGTCACTACCCCGTTTCATTTTGCAGTTGTTGTGCCCCAACCATGAAGATGGTGTTGAAGTGTCGATAAGATTCCAATCTCCATTTTTTTTTTTTTTTTAGCTTATTATCAGCGTTCACTAATTAGTTGTGAGATATTGAAACTTGATCATATTTACAACCTACCAATACCCTCCCCTCCCACCACACTCCTCCCGGGCAACCCGTCCTCATTCTTTCGTGCCGCCATTCCAAGGGCCTCTTTCCCTGTCTCTCTGTGCGTGTCTTTTTGTATCTGTATCTAATATAATTATGTCTCTGTTTTTTCTTTTGTTTTTTTTTTCTCTCTCTCCCAGCCTCTATCATTACTTTTCTCTCTGCCCCCCCCCCCCGCCCCTTCTCTCTCTCTCTTTCTTTCTCTCCCTGCCTTCAATCAGTACTTTTCTCTCCGGCTCCTCTCTCTCTTTCTCTCTCTCTCTCTCTCCCTTTCCCCCTTCTCTCTCTCTCTCTCTCCTCAACCCCCGTCCCTGTGTGAGTGTCTCTGATATCCATCTGCCATTTTCAGGGCTAGGATTACCATTGTAAACGTGTCAATTACATGTCAGCTAATTTGTTTGTCATTAGCTTATCGTGGACGTGAGCGTCCCTTATGGAGGACGGTGAATGAGTACACTTGTATATTGCACAGCCGCAGAGTGAGTGGTTGGTTGAGTGAGTGAGTGAGTGCGTTGAGTGAGTAAGTAAGTGAGTGAATGAGTGAGAGAGAGAGAGAGAGAGAGTGAGTGAGTGAGTGAGTGAGTGAGTGAGTGAGTGAGTGAGTGAGTGAGTGAGTGAGTGAGTGAGTGAGTGAGTGAGTGTTTGAGCTAGCGAGGGTGGGTGGGTGAGTGGGTGAGCGAGTGAGGGAGTGCGTGAGTGAGAGAGTGAGTGACAGTCCGTCCGTCAGTCAGCCAGCCAGTGTGTGAGTGAGTGACTGAGTGAGAGTGAGTGAGCGAATGGATGAACAACTGAAAAAGACAACAAATATCTGAATATTCTCTCATTCAGTCATTCGTTTAATCAGTGCCAGGCATTCAGTCAATCACAGTCAGTCTGAAGTCAACATTAAGCCCCATGACTCAGCCAATCAGTGCGACTGTAACTCCGTGAATGCATTAGCTTGTTCATGAGTCTGTTAGTCAGACCGTCCGTTTAATGAGTTGCAGCATAGCTAGCAGAGTGAATCAGTAAGGGAAAGAATGATAGTCAGAGGACGAAAAAACAAAACAAAACAACCAAAGACCCCCATACAGAGCCCACGATAATTTCGCGCTTTTGTAGGCTTGAACTATTCGCTGAGGAAATGAGTAAAGATACACGAACTGATAAACAGATTGAAGACAATCAGGCAGATGGCAAATTAGACAGATGGCCAGGGAAACAAATGCTTGATATATTCATGTACGTAGGTAATTGCATTATATGTTTTCTGTTGTATAAAAAACAAATGCGTGAGTCATTTTTTTTGCCGACACGAGCTGACAGCCAATGTGTTATTTATTTATTTATTTATTTATTTATTTATTTGTTTATCTACTTATTTTTATTCCCATTCATTCATTCATTCATTCATTCATTCAATCACTTGTTTATTCGTTCATCCATTCATTCACCCATCCATTCACTCATTCATTCATTCATTCATATCATTCATTCATTCATCCATTCACTCATTCATTCATTCATTCATTCATTCATTCATTCATTCATTCATTCATTCATTCATTCATTCATATCATTCATTCATTCATTCATTCATTCATTCATTCATCATTCATCACTCATTCATTCATTCATTCATTCATTCATTCATTCATTCATTCATTCATTCATTCAGTCCTTTAATTTGTTCTTATTCACACATAGCAAACATCGAAGAAAGTTGAGCATTTAAGCTGGGAATGTTAAAGCACTTCCTGTTCTCTATACATCTGGTTATCGTCTTTCTTACAATTACTGCAAAAGACAGTTTGAGATCCAGCATCACTTTCGAAAGCGAACCGCTCCACAGTAATAAAACGATAGAATATCCTCGTCCATTTCCTCCGCCCCCTTAAAGACCTAACCCCCCCCTTCACACACACACACACACACACACACACACACACACACACACACACACACACACACACACACACACACACACACACACACACACATGCATCCCAGAATCCTCTACCCTTTGAAATTAATAAAAGATACTCAGGGTTTGTTTCCTTTAAACTGTGTGGTGAACATAAAAAATCCATATCTTCGTCATTTCGTGAGTGGTAGTGAAAACACAGCCAGCTATTCAGAGAGCAGTATCAGGTAACTGAATCCTTCCTGTCCTAAAACCCCATGGCTTAGAATGACGACAGAAGTTCAAAGTACAAGAAAACTCAACGACTGATTGATTTCAGTGGTGAACAATGCAACAAAAAACAAACTACCAATAATAAAAACCCAAAGTCAAGTGAAAAATGAGTCGATACTAGAGAGATTTAACGAAACAATACAACACAACAAGGGAAAAAATATGCACTTTCACTCACGCAATGGAGAGATGCTGTTTTTTCCACACGAATAATTTAACCGTGTCGCATATAAACAAAGAGGTCATTAATAAAGACAAACTTAAATGTCCGACGCGAGCACGTACGAAACAATTAATGAACTCAAATGGGCCGCAACGGTTCAAGAATTTTTTTGTAACGGACTTTAAAAAAAACCTTAAGAAGAAAGCGTAGGTTACGTCGATCGTAACGGCTTAAAATCTCTACCGCAGATTCGGAACGTACCGTAGCGGTGGAAATGCGTGCACATGTTAACCCTGTGGATCTGGTTTCATACAGAAACGTTCGTCTATGACCCACGGAGACTACAGGGGTTAACTTTTTCCCCCCGTTTTCAATGAAGCGTCATTAATTTTATGAGGTGGGGGTTATGATTTCTAAGCACCCCGGCCATAATACATCAAAGCCTTCTGTGATGTTAATTGTGAGTTTTTTGTTGTTGTTTTTTCCTTTGTAATTTTCGGCCTGTTCTTTATCGCCTTTGGCCTTTTCATTATCGTCGTGGCTGTTTTCTGTCATTAGACACTGCATTTATTGTGTCCAAGTGACTTCATTATGTAGATACGACGCAGAGCAATTGACGCCCCTGTCCACTTCAAGTCACTTTGTGGATGGCGACAATAGAAGAGTATGTAAGTAATTTTTTTTTTTTTTAAATTTCATAATAGTCAGGGAAAAAAAGAGGAAGCCGACAACAAAAATTGAAACAAAGAAAATTATTGATAAAGAGGTTGAGAAGAATGCATGGAGAGGATAAGGAGTTAGTAATTAAAATGAAAAAAAAAAAAAATCTTTTTTCAAAGGCCTAAAAGAAAGACAAGACAACGGCAGACTAGAAGGAGGACAGGTAAGAAGGAAGAAAGATAATAAAAATATATATATATATATTAAACTAAATTTTTTATCTCTCATCAACAAAGCCTGGAGATATCGTCAAAAATTTGCTGCAATTATATTTGATTAAAATGAAAAGTATAACGAACCAGAACACACAGGCGAGCGCGGGGACACATCAAAGGGAAGAATTATCAAAATAATCGCTATTGTCTCTATATCATCGAGATACTATATAATGAAGGAGAAATTCGTTTAAGAACAGAGATGAGCGATATCGAAGAAAAGGCTAAATAGTACAAATTAAGTCAACAAAGAAACTTGAATTGTTCACTAGGAAGGCGGGAGACGACGAGTTTCAGACAAAGAGAAACCGCTAATTAGTGAAAAAAAATTGGCGCTTTCATCAATTTATTCTTGGACTTGAAACCCCTTCATTAAAACAGTAGGGGCCCGTCGTTACCACAGTTATCACCCATATTATCTTCTTTGTCTAGTAAGTATTCTCCATTGATATATTTTTCACTTAAAACGAGTCTCAAGAGACAAATTGTTACTAACCTGTACGGGAAGAGTTAGATAAAGTTGAAATATTGCCCATGGGCAGAAATCCAATGCCGACAATTTTTTTTTTATGTTTTCTTTTCATCAGCATAATTTTATTGTGTTGTTTGTTTCCATGGCGACTCACGTCACTTTATCTGTTGTTACCATAATAAGGCTATAATAGAGAGAAAGTCCCCCCGTCGGGCCGCCGACGAGTATTAAGTGCCCTCTATAACACAATGTCAAATTACCAACCTCCCTCCCCCCCCCCCCCCCAAAAAAAAATCCCACCTCCAGCGAGATTCGAACTCAAGACTTCTTGCACCCGCGTTAAATGCTCTATCTACTCTAAGGCCATTTTGCGTTGGTGTATAATTATTATTCTCCTATCAGGGACAGATCTAGTGTGGCAAACTGCCATGTTACGGACGAGGTTTAGCGAGCGGTGGAAACAGGCCAACAACAACAGCAACAACAATAACTAAAGATAAAATTCAGAAATTATAATGAGCAAAACGCGTTACTTTTACTTTGTCTTAAGCAAAATTTGCCTCATTCATATATAAAAACTGCTTCATTGTTATTGAACATAGTATGTCACTTATAAAGGCGTTTGGTATCAAAAACTGCTTTGTTGTTATGTTCATGTTCTTCTATTTCTGATTCAGATGTTGAATCGATGATCTGACCTCAGAACGATCTACGCATTTTTTTTTAGTTTAAATCCCTTATCGTCACATACACATCATCATCGTGACCACGAACGCCATCGCCAGCAGCATCAGACCAAGCAGGAAATTAACAAGTACATAATGATACTTTCAACGAAATAAAAACAAAATGTATCAGAAACGAAGGAAAAAGACGGCAGAATCGCGAAAGAGAAAGATAAAGAAGAAGAAGAAACACACACACACACTCATGCATACACATACACATACACACGCGCGCACACACACAGTAACACATAAAATCACTTATCACTCATCAGCGATTCACACAATGCAACATGGGCATACAAAAAAATTGTGACTCTGTCTCTGTCTCTCTGAGACCCTATGTCTTGGCTGAGACCCCCGGCCTGTGTTTGCAAAGCTCTATTACCGTGATGCAATGAAACAGCACGTACACATGCAGATTAGCTGTGGCGCAGGAACTGACGTGGGCATTGCCAAATTCTGTAAAACAGGGTAAAAAAATCAATACCACTGGTTTCTGCTCTCACAGCCTGAGGGTTTCAGACAATCATTTTTACATATATTTTTCTTTTCGTTTTTTACAATGAAAACTAAAAAATCAAAATCAAAATCAAAGTCGAAAAAATGAAAATTGGTCTCTGTTCTCACAGCTCACGGGGTTTCAGTCCATCATTTATCTTTTTTTTTTTTCAATTTTTATTTTTTTTTCATCTTCATAGATCATATTTTGAAAAGGAGAGGCAAAGAATCAAGAACACATTTAAAAATAAAAACAAAAAATGCCATTGGTTTCTGTTGTCACAGCTCGCTGGTTTTAGATAGTTGTTTTATTTTGTCTTTGTCTTTTTTTTTTTTAACTCTCGGTTTTTATAGATAATTTTTGACAATGACAACCAAAGAAGATCCAAATCGGCGTAAAAAAAAAACAAAATGCCATCAGCTCCTGTTCTCACAACTCGCGGGTTTGGAACTGTCATTCATGTTTTTTTGTTTTTTTTCCATTTTTATAGATAATATTTTGACAATCGCAACCAACGGAGAGGCCATCTGAGAGGAATGTACACTGCGAATTGGTTGGGGGTTGGGGGTGGGGGGGGGGGGGGAGGGGGAGGGAGATATGTTTGTGTATTGATACTTTAGATGGGGGGGGGGGGTGAGGTCAAGCTGTATGAGCTCTTAGGGGCTCACTACAATGCATCTGTTGAAACAGTCGATAAACAGTCGATCCTTGCAAAATGCCACTTAAGTTATAGAACATCAGTATTTAATATATAGACATTCATCATCACCATACTATAACGGAGCCAGGGGTGTGAACATGTACGCACTTAGAACTTCGTGACTACGTGGCCAAAAAATTATGAAACTTGGTGTACTGCCATAAGTTTTTGACGATAAGTTACGTGGACACATCCATTTTGGACAAAATTCAGACTTGATAATCAATTGTTGGCCCACTAACTCGGCCAATACACAGATATGACTTTTCAAACTTGAGTTTCGATCACCAACGTGTACATTGAGACTCAAAACGAAATTAATTTCCTTTCATACTTTTGAATACTACTCGAAGAAAATGACTTTCGTCTTTTTTTCCTGCTCAAAATATCAGAACACTTTCTTCTGCTCAGCTCAAAATCAACCAAAGTATTAAAAATATAGCGAACTTTAAGACCTTTTAAAATATACTCATGTCCACCATTACGTCTTTCTATGCCTAATGATTATGATATTTTGTAGAATTTAATGCTCAGCGGTTAAAAATCCTTCATAATTACATTGAAGGCCTTACTTCCTTTATAATATGAATTATTTACCATTCTTTAAGTCCCCCCCCCCCTCCAAAGTAGAGAGAGAGAGAGAGAGAGAGAGAGAGAGAGAGAGAGAGAGAGAGAGAGAGAGAGAGAGACAGAGAGAGAGACAGAGACAGAGAGACGCATTTTCACCGAATGGAATCGAAAAGTATGATCGGAAAGTTCTGTCTATCACAACAGGACTGGCATCGCTCGTACCGGGGAGGTAGCGGCGGAACCAAGCGTATGAAAAGCTTATAATAATAGAAGAGATCAAGGGGGAGTTAAATCGCCAAAATCTGGCTTACATCTTTTATGGGCGGTCCCGAATGAAAAAAAATGCCACCACTGGCTTCTGTTCTCACGGTTCGTGAATTCAGGCTTTTTGTTTTCCCTTTCCTATAGATAATTTTTGACAATGCCAACTCCCAAAGCATGAATGAAACAATGGCGTGGGGACTGGGATGAAAGGAAAGCTTGGTTGTATGATGAAGCGATTTCAAGTCTCAAATCCGTAAGGTCAGCCACAAAAAAAACACCATCATTTGATTGAGGGATAATTCCTATAAATCACCGCTTGTCTCTTGCTTTGTAATGTTTGTCAATGCAACAAAGAAACAAGACTAAGTGCACCCTCTTTTGTTCTTGAACCTTCTCAGAAAGAAATCAATTCAGTTCTTGGATGAACACATACAAACGGTGGGTGGGTAGCGGTAGGAAGAGTGGGGGGAAAGAGAAGGGGGGAGGGAGGGAGATTTTTAGGGGGAAAATGCCCGTCACAGCTATTTATCAATAATATATCAATTGTGAAAGCAGCCGAATCCCACTTTTTTCCCCACTTTTGCTGTGAGCTAAAGATGTGGCTCAGGGTGATTTTTACCTCGGGGAGCATAAATTGTAATGTAAGCGTGTAAATCAAAAAGACCACAGTAAAAAAAAAACAAAAAAAAAAACAACAACTGTATGGCTTTTTCAAAATACAATGTTTACCCTTAATTTTGTTTTCACAGTTTAACTCTTTGTAAAAGTTTGTCAAGGTAAAATTCTGCATTAAGATGGCTTTGTTCACGTTGAAGGACTAGATATACATAAGGGACACGGTGATCTGGAGGCAATGTGCTTGCCTTTCATGCCGAAGGTGTTGGGTTCGATCCCCGGCCGGTGCAGGCATGTTGGAAATTTTTTTTTCGGGGGGGGGGGCGAACAACTCCTGTTCCTAATCCTGTGGTAGGTACCTAGTCTTCTTGGATAAGGACGAAAAACACGGAGGGCCCGTGTGCATGTTGCGGACGTTAAAGATATCTTGGCAGTTGACAGTCGAGAAGAGCAGGCCGAACAAGGCCACTGCCCGGGCAAAATGCTGGAGAAAAAACAACAACAACAAATCTCTAGCACAAAAACACACAGAAACAAGAAAAAGAAAAATAAAAAGAAGAAAAGTGAAGTGTAAATGCCAAGGACAGCGAAATCTCCTACAATGAAGAGCTAAAACACCTTGACGGACAACATTGAGTTTTTATCATCTTTTTATTATTGTCAGTATTTTTGTTTCACGATCTTAATTCTCGTTTGTTCTATCTCCATCTTCTGAAAAATTGGAGATGTTTTAGTATGACAAATGCACACTTTGACACTTGTTGAAAATGCGTTGTGGCACTTATCAAGCCGTTTCACAGTTCCGAGTTCTTCTCACTCCGTACTAAAGCCTCGAACGTTTAACGCCAAATTTCTCTGTTGTGCAAAAAGTCGAACTGGAAGAAACTAGAAAAAAGGTCGCGATTTAAGCAATTTGTTAGAAAATCTCACTCAGTTTCTCTTTAGTTTTCGTCGAACTCTGTCCAATGTTGAATCAAAGTTTGCCTGTTTGGCATTATGGCCCAAAGCCAGCACTTTTTGAGAACACAATTATTTATTTTGATCCACTAAAATAAGACGTTTGGGCTATTCAAAGCTCTTACCTGTTAGGGCTAGCAGCCCTCGGCTGAGGCCCACTGGAAACAAAGATCTTCAAGATCTTTCCTATAAGGATAAAACTTTCTCTACACAAACACACCTTTTCGACGTGGTTCCGTTTTCTATGTAGAGCTCTAACGTTAAACCACTATATCGATGGTTTACACGCAAAAAAGAAAATAATAAAAAAAATGTGAACAAACATGACGGAATATTATGCTCCAGTTCATATTACCAAGATTTCTATATTTCAGGTAAACTAATGCACAACGAAGGCTATTGTGTCTTTGTCCCCTTTCTATGTTGGGCATTCTGGTATTTGACATTTCATTTTATGTTTGCACTTTATTTAAAAAAGGAAAAAAGCAAACAAGGGGGTGGGGGGGGGGGGGGTTTAAAAAATGTGAACCAAATGCTTACGTGCTGTTGTAGAGATATGGATTTTGCTGCCCCGGTTTTGCTTCTCTATAGAGTCGATATTCCCATCTCTTATATACCATTTCATATCATTTACTGTATTTCCTGTCTCATCTTGTTTATTTGTTAAACATTATTTTCTTTCATTGAATATTTTGTCATTGGCCCACTTAACCTCTATCTTTTATAAAGAACCGAGTTATAAAATTATAGCAGACATACATTACCACACGAAACCATGGAACGGATTGCCTAAAGACCAGAGGTTTTGTGGGGTTTTTTTTTCTCGGCTTTCTAGCACTATACTCACAAGGATATTCTGCGCTCCACCCAGCAGAGAACAGAAGAAAGGCGGAGACCTAGTGTCCTGCTTTATTGGACCCTTGACGCCATCTTGAACAATTATAGTAATGGCAAGGTTGGATCAACGGCGGCCTCTCGTTATTGTTATTGTTAGAAGGGAGGCCGATAATGTCCAGGGCATGTCGTGGGGATATGGACACACACACACATACAAAGACACACACATTGTTTGCAGTTATGATGGAGGCTCCCGTGGAAGGACGAACAGTGATTTGCCTTGCATGTGAGACAAGGTGCTCCAATGTGGTCTTGTTGCGACCCCACAGATTTTCTGTGGTCTTCTACAGCATTTTTTCACAGTTCAAAAGAGTTGAAAACAACACTTTAAAAGAGCAGTTCACTTGTGTATAGGTAGAATGCATATATCGGCCATCTTTAGTGACCGGACATACGCATCACCATGGCGATTACGGCATTGATTTTGATTTGTTAGCTGATTTGCACTGCGAGCACAGGAAGCATCGCACCAACCGGGGGCGAGCTCAAAGTAGTTCGCTACATTAAACAATGGCAAGTGCGTACATGTTCAATGGGAGACGTTCGGTCAATTCTTTCACTTCCTTTCCCTGAATGGGAATCTGACCAGCTTGGATCCATTTTTTCCACCCCTGCCGTAGCAATCAACTACAATGCAGCTAGCAGGCATTTTAGCCGCTTAGACATTTATCCCGAAGTTACACTAATCAGCTGATCCACTGGCCATCTTTAGTGACGGCAGACCAAAACAAAAACACTCTGTGACGTCATGCGCATTCTACCACCTATATTCATTTTTTTAGACACGCCAGATAAATATCCGTGTATTTATTGTCTGTTTTAAAATTAGTTTTACTTGTTCTAGAAGCTTTGTACAGCGCGATCTCTCGCGATGCACGCGAGAGTTATGAACGCGTTTGACATGGTAGGAAGAAAATGCCTTTTTTTTTTTTTTTAATCATTTTTATCTCTGCTGTGCCTGAAAAGTTTATTGTCTCCGGGACGATACGGCTAATTTGTCCCAAGAAGACTTGAAAGACTGAGAAGACGTTCCTTAATTCGTTATTGCGTTTAAGTGTAATATGATAACGGCTTTTACATGCATTGTAATCTCTTAACGGCAAAATGATATATATGAGAAGCATAAATATTCAGTTATAGTTTTCCATTATTTGGGACAAAGTATACTCAAAGTGTTTCAAGAATGAAGCAAGGGGAAAACTGGTTCTGGTTGTTAGCGTAATAGTCAGGAAAATTAGTTAAAAAGGGAATCTCAAACAGAGTAGAAATGCGGTTCCGTGCCAATTCATTATTGACGTAATAGCAATGTTCTCTGTGGTAGTCATTTACATTGTCATTAAACTTCAGACAATCAATGGAATAATATAATTCAGTGTAAGTTTTAGCCATAATGTAACATGCAACCCAAAAGCGTTCTTACTGTGCTGCAGAGTCAAGAAATATTATGAAAAACACAGAAAATCTGTGTAGAGTTTCTGTATTATTCATTACGTAAGGCTTTGCTACATACAACTTTTTCTTTTTGCAATACTTTGGCTTTGCAAAGTCAAGAAATAGTTTCAATAACATGGAGATGTTTTTCTGCATATTTACATTTTTTCCAAGGACAGAGATGTCTATGAAACTATCGAGTTTGGTTCTTCTAACAGATGGAGAATGACAAATAAACGACTGAAAAGCAATATTTTGAAATCGTTTCCATATCGTCTAAACCCAAGGACTTTCATCTATACTATATTTGTGGAATTGAGATTTTTCGCTGCAAAAGGCTTCTGAACCACTCAACACTCAGACTTCAAATTTTATATGGTGCATCAGAATGGATGTAAGAGTGCACAGTTTTTAATAGAAGTCTCAAATCGGTGTAGTTTTTTTTATTGGAAATTTATTGTTTCGCCATCATTTAGATCTATTTCGAGTCATGGTTCACCATTTTAAGGTTTCGTTATCACTTCCTGCGATGTGTTCACTGTCAAACACACTAACCCGTGCGCAAATCATGCTGTTGTACGGGATGCGCAGGGTGTCAACTCACAAAGGCAGAGCAGTAAGACTTATTTAAAAACAAACAAACAAAAATAAAATAACCAAATAGGAACAGGCCAGATGAAGCAGGTCCATAACAACCACCCAGAACTGAAACCAATATTCAAACCGATTTATCCCGGGCAGGGCCGGGGACCTCAGCTAGTTACAAATGTTTTTTGTGAAGGTCGATGGTTCTTAAAGTCGCCCCTCCCCCCTCCCCAAAAAACAGACCTCATCCTCGTCCTCACATACACTTCTCATGGCTTTATAGGGATCTTTAAGGTTAAGAACCACTGCTCTGGAAGAACGTTCGCACACCACCTATCTCACGAAACTGACGTTGTCCACTGTCATCATGGTAGTCATTTATCATGACGCCATCGCTTTAATATAGACGCAGACAAAGTATTCTCGTCAGTGATCTTCGTTTGTCAAAGTCTGGAAAAGCAGAGTGCTAAATTTTTCTCTTTCCCTTTTAATTCCTTCTAATGAGAAAGGCTGACTTAGTTCATTCGAGATAATGAAATTAGATTAAAAAATTCAAAGACGAAAATAACAAATACTTTGTGACATCACAGATCGAAATACGACACACTTGCAAATTTATACCGGGTCATTTGAAATTCATGAGGTTGCCATTTCCAAATTCCTACTATGAAAATGAATTTAAGAGATCAACAATGAAAGTAACATTAAGTGACATCGCACGCCGAATTGAGGCCAAAAAGCTTTACAATTATTCTAAACTATCAAAGAGGTAAGGTAGAAAAGAAATCAGTTTTAGTGACGTGAAGATGTAAATGGATGGCTTTTAACACTATCACTGATAATTGGCTTGGTCAGTGAAGGCAGAAAAGGGAAAGGCTTAAAACGAGTGAATGAGAGAGAGAGAGAGATAGAAAGTGAGGGAGAGAGAGAGACAGAGAAAGAAAGAGAGAGAAAGAAAGAAAGAGAGAGGGGGAGAGAGAGAGAAAGAAAGCTAGAGGGAGAGAGAGAGAGAGAGAGAAAGAGAGGGAGAACGAGGTGAAAGAAAGAGAGCAAGAGAGAAAGAAAGAGAGAGAGACAGAAAGAAAGAAAGAAACAGAAAGTAAGAAGGAAAGAGGGTGAGAGAGAGAGGGAGGGAGGGAAAAAACCAATCAGGTCCAGTTTGACAGTGTTCTCATCAATAACGGACAAAACTAGGGGAATGATGAATGTATTACAACTGATACAAAAACCGAACGAGTCACACAGAACAGCCGCGTGTAGTGCTGAAGTCACAGTGCCATAGTGATTTTCACAACATCATTAGTTACGGCCGTGCTAAAATAGCAGCGTAACAGGTGAGTTTTTGTTTTTGGGTTTTGTTTTGAAATCAGTATGGCATGGAGTCAAAAGCATTAACATCCACAAGAACAAACAGTGCTGTGTGGAGAAATACATAAAAAGATCGAAGGACAAAAATGCAAGATGAAAGGGAGAGAGATAAAGAGAGAGGAAGAGGGAGGGAGAGAGAGAGAGAGAGAGAGAGAGAGAGAGAGAGAGAGAGAGAGAGAGAGAGAGAGAGAGACAGACAGACAGACAGACAGACAGACAGACAGACATATTTCATTTTCCCCCATGTTTTACTATAGTTCTTATTTGATTCTTTGTCCTTAAAACATCCTCATTAAAAGTCAATATTACAAAAAGTATATTTAATTTGTCGGCGAGATAAGAAACGAATGAAATATGCAGTTAATAAATACGTACTTGTAATTCATTGATGTCAAGCGAAGATATGTAAAGAGAGGGAGAGAGAGAGAGAGAGAGAGTGAGAGAAAGAGAGAAAAAGAGGGGCGCAGAGGATGCAAACAAACACGAAGGCAAAGAAATAGATGAAGAGGGAGCAGTCAAAGAACAGACAAATATACAGGACAAGTCAAAGAAAAAAAACCAGAAAAGAGTAGAAAACAACAACAACAACATCCACACTTACAAAAACAAAAGAAAATAAAGACGGCAGATAAAACCCCTTTGATAGTCATGCCCAGGCGTCTTCTTCAAACAACGACAGCAAAGGCTTTACGCCACAACTGTGAAATGAGATAACTAGGAGCTAAGGTTAAGCATCCCACTAAAGACCTCAGAAATGATAGCTGCAACAACCAACCTCGACGCGGCGAGCTGAAAGTTTTAGCTAAGAATGAATATCACTGCTTTTCCTTGAACTCAAACGGAGAGGGGGTGTTGAAGTTGGTAACATCTGTAGGATGGGGGGAAGTGGGGAAAAACGGGGTGAGTGTCCAAATTTTTGTGTGCCCGTCTGAAAATGGCCCTAATCCTACCGAATAGACGAGAATTAGGCTCTAATCTTAGAGAAGCCCTCTCGGGGAAAGCTGATACTTCGACCTAGTGAGAAGAGAACGCTCTTCCCCAGCGGAGTGGTATGTGAGGCTTCGGCCTGCCTCAGTTATATATACATGTCAGTCAAATGGTATGTGTGCTGTTTGGTGTATGTGTGTCTCGGGTGTGTCTGCTGTTATTGTGTTTTTATATGTGTGAACGTCTCTTGTTAGTCTGTTTTTGGTAGGCAGAGTGACCGATGTGAAGATATGGATAGACAGGCAGATAGTCAGACTGACAGACAAGGAGATGATGAGAGGGGGGGGGGGGGAGAGGGAGGGAGCATAGATACATAGATAGAGATAGATAGATGGACGGGCTGGGTTGACGGTCGGGGGGGGGGATAGATAGATAGATAGATAGATAGATAGATAGATAGATAGATAGATAGATAGATAGATAGATAGATAGATAGATAGATAGATAGATAGATAGATAGATAGATAGATAGATAGATAGATAGATTTGTACATATTCTGTGTTGTATAACAATAGTCAGGTATTTGTTAAAGCCGTACGTTATCGCACAAACACGTACATTATTAGAAACATATGTCCAATGTTTTCAGTCTTTTCAGTGTTTTTAATCTTGTCACTGTTTTTAATCTTTTCACTGTTTTTAATCTTTTCAATGTTTTTAATCTGGTCGGTGTTTTTAATCTTTTCACTATTTTTATTCTTTTCAGTGTTTTCGGTGTTTTTAGTCTTTACAAGATTTTTAGTGTTTTCAGTCTTTTCAGCCTTTCCAGTCGCTTTAGTCTTTTCGGTCTTTCACTTTCACCTATGGTAAATCGACACTGGTTGAAACTTGGACATTAACCTTTTCAGTATGTGCATACTGAACTATGAAAACTGCGTTCTCATTGTGTTATCATTTTTGAGCTCTCCGCCAATCACTATTTGGATGGCTGCCTATAAATATTTCTATGCTAATTCATATTTACTTCCGATGTAGTTCTTTATAATAATTCCACCGTACATCTAAAACTAAACAGGATTTTTTAGGAATTGCATTTAAACAGTAAATACCCCCATTCTCAGTAATGCTATGAAATTTCTTCTTACCGCAATTTAATAATGGACAATTAATAATTGATTTCTATCTTAATTAATTTTTTGATTTCCATATGGTTCCAATAATTCCATCCTACACCTGAAATTTAACAGGAATTTGAAAAAATCATAACTTTTAAACATCGTTAATACTTGTGAAGATTTAATGGGACGCATGTGTTGGGACAGGATATACATCGTGCTGAAAGTTTATATATTCTGGTGTAATATTAAGTTTGAAGTTTATAGAAACGAATGTAAATGTGAACACTATAAATAGCGGTTTAATCTTGCAGCTATTTCATTGATCTTCACACTATGTTTAAAACAAGATTGAAATGTAAATGAATGCGATATTAATAAACTCACTATCGATTTAAAACAGGTAGAAATTGCAGGAGGTGAGAGGAACAGGGGGTATTTGTATGAACGATATTTTCGTAATTTGACTAGTCTAGTAGTCGAGACTGCACTGATGTCTTAAAGAATGGCGGCAAAATGTAATCTGACGAAGAGGTATGTACCGATAGGCGGGACACACGGCCTTCTCATGCACTGTAACGTTAGACTTCGTTTGGCAGTCACGATTCTGCAAAGAGAAACCATGCTCTTATTATAACGTCTAGATTTCCTGTGTCCGTTTACGTCAGTGAGGATCGGCAAATACATGTGTTCTTGGGTTTGTTTTTTTCTTTTGGCTACTCTATATTATACAGATTGAGCCAATGGTTTCAATATCATATTATTTTATTCACACAATTATATTTCCACTAAATAAATAAAAACAAATAATTACAAGGCGTTGCACCAAATGGGGGCCCAGAAAAGGAAAAACTACAAAAGGAAGCCCCGAGACGATGGAGAAATAATAATATGCAGACAAAAGGGCAGGCATGGACAAGTCGAACGGAAAACAGATGAATTGGAGATCACTGGCGGGGTGGGGGGGGGCGGAGGGGGGGGGGGCTACGTCCTACAGTGGATGGACGAGGCTTAACAAGAAGAAGCTCAAATGAAGTGTACATTGTATTTCCCACAAAATGAAGTGTACACCAAATAAATTAAAAAGCAAGTTAAAATTAAACGTTCAGAATGACCTTCTTCTTCCCCTAAACAAAACTGGCATAATATCTTGGACAGAGGTTAACCTCTGGCCCACCCTGTACTGCTATGAAATAATATTTATAATTATGGATGCAGGAATATTTGACTCCAAATGGTGCGTCAGCTTGGAGAATCTGCTCCACGTTATAACGGTATGAAAGGAAAACATTGCATTGAAGTGAGCTGAGAGGTTTTTGTATAATGTAAACATGGCACAACACTCATCTCGGAAAATTCCATTTCTGGGACCTGAAGCATTTGGTGACCTTAATTCTTGTTTATTCTACCTCCATTTACTGAAAAACTGGAAATCTTTTAGTATGTGAGAGAGCTATAACAAGTTCACACTCTGACACAAGTTGAAATATATGTGTTGTGACACTTATCAAGCTGTTGCACAGTTCAGATTTATTCCAACTTCTTATCATATTAACTAAAGCCACAAACGTTTAACGTTGAAATTCTCAGTTGTGCAAAAAGTGGAGTTGGAATAAACAAGAACAAAGGCCGCGATTTAACGTGTCTTTGAATGTCGCTAGGGGCGCGTAGATTTATTACAAAGACAAAGAGAGAAAATACGGAGTTGTGTTCTTTGTTCAGTAATGGCTTATAATGTAAAATACTACGCGCCGCTAACAACAGCCAGTGTCTTGCTTACCTGCCGGATATGAGTACGGGTCCATCATGGTTTGTAAGTCCAAGTGATGAAAGTCAAGGGCACTTTGCCCTGAGCCAGTCTGCCACACAGGCGTCAGGACGGAAGGTTGGTGGTTCAAATCCTAGCACAAAATCCCCACGCTACCTCAAGTATTGGAGAAATGTCCTTGGTCTCCGCCCGCGAATCCACTAAACCTTTGATTGTTTCTTCGCCTGTGTTTCTCCTCTAATCCCACAGATGCAGAAGAAAATACACAGTTCAGCGTCCAAATCAAAAGTGACTATCTGGTCTTTATTTTTAAGACTAGAGTTGATTTGATTGAATTCCCTTTGGGTTTACATGGAAATCAGAACAAACTTTGTGTGTGGTTTTAACTTTCAGTTTCAAAATTCTGTCATGGATCAAACAAATTCAAGTCACAATTGGTTTCAGATCGTGCTGGTGTTTTGATTTGGCACAGTTCAGAGTGAGTGGATGCTTTTTTCTTGTAACTGGTGTCAAATGTAGATCCAACCAGTTTTATTGTTGTTGTTGTGGCAGTTGTTGTTTTCTTAATTTATCCACAGCTTATTTCAAACCTGTGGACTTTCGTTACAGTTTTACATGTCTTGACTCGCCTCGATCAGCTTTCTTTGGCTATGCTAGGAGAACAATGCTATGATAATCTCCGTGAAAAGTGGCGCTGATTTTTGGACTTGATTCTCAATCACAAGTCGCGTACTCTTGAGCAGAGCAAAATCCTGTTGAAAGAAAAGCAAAAACAGAAATGATGAGAATACACAGCCTCCGTTTCTTAGCAACAATACCCAAGCTTTATTTGGGGTGTCACATGGTAAATTATCGTAACTGGACTTTTTTTTGTTTGCTGTTGTTGAGATATTTGGCATGCTCATAATCCTTGACAGCCTGAAAGTTGAGTTAGAAGTTTGGGGTTAAATTATGAAACCTAAGGGTTAAATAATGTTTTTTCTTTTCGTTTCTTTTTTTTTCTCTTGTAAATATCAGATAATAGACCTATCTACTAATATAAATAAATACTAGTAAGTCTGATCAAGAAAGTTATATCCCTTGTTTTTTTTTTATTCTCCTGAACAAATTGTGAAAACGGAGTTACGGTCGTTTACCACGCTGCCATCAATTCATTCAAGCGTGAAATGATTGTTCTTCTTTATTTCAGTTCTTAGAAATAAACCCTAAGGAGTAATTAATTCTTGTCCTCCTGAAATCTTCTTCATTTTTTTAAAAATAGATTTTTTTTTTTAATTCTTATGCATCACTGCAATACCAGGGCGTGTGCACTATCAATATGTGATTAGGACGAGGATTGTATTTCTGCAGTGCGCGAGTATCAACTTTCAGTTATCAATAGCATCTTCACCCGTGTTCATAATTATTAACTGATTTCTTTGTTCGTGTACATTCTGTCCCATAAGAGCTATCAAAACTTTTGTCTTTTTCTGAATACAACTTTTAATTATCTTTTTTTTTTTTGGTCCTTAGTGCGCGTATATGTGTGCGTATGTGTGTCTTTGTGATTCTGTGTATATCTTGTCAAGTGAGCTGTTGCTTAAAAGTATCAGAAGAGTAAATACGGCTCGTTTTGTTTTTTCTGTCCCCTCCTCTGTCTGCACCTCTCCCTTCCACTCACGTATCGCCCTCTTTCCATCCATCCATCCGTTCTTCCATATTATCTATCTATCTGTCTGTCTTCCTGTCCCTCCATCCATCAATCCATCCATCCATCCGTCCGTCCGTCCATCCATCCATCCATCCATCCGTCCGTCCGTCCGTCCATCCATCCATCCATCCATCCATCCATCCATCCATCCATCCATCCATCCATCCATCCATCCATCTATCCATCTATCTATCTATCTATCTATCTGAATACTTGTCTATCTGTCTCTTTATTACAATGTCTATCCCATCCATCTATGTGTCAGACATTCTCTGCCTATCCGTCCTATCTTCTCCCCACGGGTTCTCCCTGTGACCAACAAAAAGCGAAATAAATTAGCATGGTTATCATTAATTATTTGTCAGTCATTTACAAACTGCCAAAAAACGGTTGAGATAAAATTCAACTAAGCAATCCCCCCCCCCCCCCCACAAACACACCTCTTAAAGAACAACAGGCAGTTAAAATAGAATGACCGAGGTTGAAGAGAGTTCAATTTTCAGTTTTGATTCGTCGACAAAACTTGATATATTGTACCGTGAAGCCCGGTCATTTTTGAAGGAAATGTGTAAGTGTCCTGTTCTCAAATGGCACATGGTGTCTTTGGCCTTTGGGCCAGCTCGTTCCCGAAATCCAAAGTAAGCTAGTAACAGTTCCCTGTATAAGATCTGTATTGTTCAAAACTTCTTCGGCGTTTTTTGGAGGATAAACGTTTAATTTAATATGTTATAAACTCAGTGAAAGGCGTGAGTACACTGCGATTTCCTTGCTCTAATTTCAGGGCTGAAAAGCATATTTCACGGTTTAGCATAAATCTGTCATGGTAGTAAAAGTGTCTGTTGGGAAGAAAACAAAAGCTTGTGAAGAGTAGGAGTTATAAGAACAGATAAAACATCCTCGCGACAACGAAAGACCACCAACTTACATTTCCTCGTTCTCCAACCTCTTGAAAAAAAATCCAAAAAAAAACAAAAATCAATAATCAATATTTAAAATTAAATTTAAAAAGAAATCATTTCACAACTGTTCACGGCTGTTAATAATGAAGAAGTCAGCAAATATCACTTGTCATTGAGATCTACTTAAAGCAAGACAGATGTTAAAATAAAAAAAAAAGGAAAAAGATGATAATTAGTGTTAATAAAAAAATAAAAAAAAAGACCTTCCACAATTGTTCGCGACTATAATGAAGATGTTTACAAAATAACACTTCATCATTCATTCATAGGCGTGTGGAAACTCTTTGGTTAAGAGAGGGGCAGAGGGGTTGATTTACCCGAAATTTTACATCAGTGGTTCATTTCTTAATCTTTTTTTTTTCTGCTTTCACAGACCGATTTGTTTTCTTCTCTTCGCTTGCCTGGACTTTCCCCTAATATTTTGCCTGAATTTGGAAGGGGGTGGTTCTTGTGCCCATGCGGTCAATAGAATAAACGTAAAGTAATTTAGTCGATAATCCGTGGATTCTTCACTCCAGAGCTTTTTGATAATAACGCACATTAATTTATTGCAGCGCCAAATGAGTTGTTTTGTATTAACATTTAATGAATTTATCACGCACTGATATGCACTTGTTTAACCGTATCTTCGTTTGACATCAACGAATCATAAGTAAGTACTGTCAACTGCATTATTATTTGATTCGTTTCTGATCTCACCGACAACGAAACACACATTGCATACTAAATTTTTACATATCTTCGCTTGACATCAATGAATTATGAGTAAGTGTTTGACAACTGCATATTTGATTCGTTTCTTATCTCGCCGACAAATTAAACATACTTTTTATACTGTTGACTTTTAATGAGGATCTTTTAGGGACAAGCATCAAATAAGAACGATATAAAACGTGGGAAAAATGGAATTATAGTCAGAAAATCAAGTCAACGGGGCTTTTCGTAGACATGTTAGTCTCTTTCAGTATTCTATTACGTTGTATAATTATTATCATTTAGTTTTTCATAAGCTGACTTTTTTTTCCTTTTGTTTTCACGATTTTTTTTCTCTATTCTGCAGAAGTAACTCAAGACATCGAGATTTTAAGTTTAAACTTCACTCAAGACTCGGTATATCGGGGTCAGAATAACATAGAACGCTGGGACGATCGCTACTACTTAGGCCCTTCCCATTCCCTCCTCCCCTTCCCTCCACCCCTTGTTGGAGCATTAATTTATCAAGCTGTTTCATAGTTTCCATTCATTCTAATAGCCGCAAACGATTAAAGTCGAATTTCTCAGTTGTGCAAAAAGTGGAGTGGGAACAAACGAGAATTAAGGTCGAAAATGTGTATGTATATAAATATATTATATATAAACTTCATTTTGTTTTATTTTCTCTAAAACTGAAAAACAAATGGAATTACAATCATAACCCCAAGCCCACAAGGCTTTTGTTGTATACATCTCCACCTCTCTCTCTCTCACTCTATCTCTCTCTCTCTCTCTCTGTGTATGTGTGTGTGTTTTCATTGTCACCACAGAGACTGAAAAAATATCGAATCAAATTTTATGTTTGCTCGCCCAGGGCTACTATAACATAGCCGGCCCACAAGTTCAATAAATCAATCAATATTATATCACGGCTTTCTTCCATTTTCCCAGCACTGAAAAATCTTTTTCATTTTCCTGTGGAATTATAATTCTTTGGCTTTTCGGCGGAAAATTAGTTTATTGTTGCCATTAAAAATGTGATCATTATTGTTGTTTACCTTTCAGGCTAATGGCTCACTGAGTCAAATCTGTTTCAACTCAGTGCATGAGGTCTCTATATCCGCCTGGTGACTCAAGACGACTTTGACGAGCCCGAACTGGACAGAAATACTTGTTTTGGGTGTCGCCAGTGGGCGAGGTCCAGCTTAACTGCCTAGTTCTTATCTCACACTAAAAAACAAGACTAGACCAATTTGACCCACTGTCCCACAATCCAGAGATTTCAAGCTACGAGACCACTTTTCAACCTACAACTCCGTCTCAAAGGCAGTCTTAAAGAACATTATACTCTCAGTAACAACTACTATTTCAGATCGCCTGGTCGCACTTGGACAAACCAACATTTTTTTAAAGAAATCTATTCGAAAAGCCGATAAAGCTGTGTTTTCATGTGTACGAAAATGGAAATAGCAAATCTCCATCAAATAGTCAAAAAGAAACGAGTATTTCTAGATGTACACATGAAAATAATTTATTCTTTCCATTTCTCTACTTGAAGGGTTTTGGACTTTTTCCGTTTGCCGGTTCCATTTCCGTACACATGAAAACACAGCTTAAGGCTGCGATAAGGAGTGAATTTCTCAAGCTTAAAAGAGGACTAAACCACACAAATTTTTACTGCAAAAAGAACAGTTTCTTCTTCTAATTCTACCAAGTTTGTCGTTGCTTATAATTGGGTGTTTTGGTGCTTTTTTTAAACTCCTTATATATCGGATCTGTCAATTGTAATTGATCTCTTGCTCTGGTCACCGCATTATTTGCCATGTCTGCTGATTACTTTAGACTATTTGCAGATATTATTATTTTCGCGATACTTCTATTTTCACACATTACTTGCTGCAATAAAAAAGAAGTCGCAGTTATCAGATTTGCAAATAACTAAGGCTGCAGAAATCACAACTTTGAGGCACTGGCAATGAAAGGGAAAATGTCATGAGGATGTGGTGATGATAAAAAAAAACACCACTAAGGACTGCAAAGAAACAAAACAAAACCAAAAAAAAAAGGCTCTTGTTAAGGAAGCGTAGGCTAATTACAAAGCCGAAGGAGAGAAAATACAGAGTAGTGCTCACTGTTCATTTCTAGCTTATTGTGTAGCACACAACTCCTGCTGGCAAACAGTCAAAAAAGAACCAAAAAAAGTACCAAAGTACCGATTTCAGTTTAGCTATTTTCATTAGTAAGTAGCAATGTGGGACACCCGAATTTCTCCACACGAAGTACAGATGCAGCTTATTAAGAAAACAACAATAGTAATAATAATAGTAATAATAAACGATAATAGTCATATTTTGTGCTATTCGTCTCCACCCTTGAGTAAAAGGACAGTCTAACAACACTGTCACTGTTCTGTTTTTTTGTTGTTTTTTTAAGGAAACCAGAGGTCGAAATTTTGAAATAAACTTTGATTTAGAAAGTAGGCTAGGAGAAAAAAAAAAAAAAAAGAGACGAAACAAATCGTTTACTTTGTCTGGGAGGACTGTTTGAAAGATTGGGAGAAACTGTTAACTCAATATATCCAACACAAAGGGGGAATTAGAACTGTGTTTCTTAAGCTTTTCTGTCCCACGCCCCACTTCAATTTTCCAAGAAAACGTGTGCCTCACTATGATCGGGCCAAGTCAGTATTACTATTACAAAAAGGCTTAAAAAAATATCTATGTATTTAGTACGTATGGATTTGAAAGAGATTCGGTGTTTTTAATCCCAGCTAAATAAGGAAACAATCAACAAGACATAAACAAACCAACAGTTTGTCTTTTCAGTCAAGTTAAAAATATTTGTATGAGATGAAGATTTCTATGAAAAATCCTTGGGCCCCATTCTGAAGTCCCACGCCCCGCCTCGAGAAGTACTGCGTTAGACCCTCTTTCATTCATGGGCATTATTTTGCACAAAGGCTCTTATTGTGAACAAGTACATTTTGCAATGCTCACGCCTTGCTTGACTACAATTACTGGGCAACAGTCCGTAAACTATTCGAAAAACAAATAAACAAAAAAATCGGAGATCCTGCATAGAGCATTATTATTATATCAAATGGTCATTATCCCAAGGCTTTGTTGGGTCACGATCTTAGCTCTTGATTGTTCCACTTTTTGCACAACTGAGAAATTCAACATTAAACGTTTGCGGCTTCAGTATAAGGAGTTAGAATAAGTCGGTACCGTGAAACAGCTTTTTAAACAAGTGTCAAAGTGTGCATTTGTTATACCTCTTCTACATACTAGAAGATCTCCAGTATTTCAGAAAATGGAGATAGAACAAAACGCTAGATGGTTGCGTGAAGAGTGTCCTGGTTATTCAACTGACATGTATAAATGCTAGTTCAATAGCCATAAAATGTGTCAGGTATCTAGCTCAATGCCTATAAAAGTTGTTTTTACCGACAACCTTGATGTTTATTCTTGTTGCACTAGGAGTTGATTCTCAGTTACAGTTATTCGCCGGCCGAAGGTTGCCGAAACAGAGTTATAGTTATTCACCTAACATGTATAAATATTCAAATTCTAGTTCAAAAGCTATAAAGTTTGTAGTTGTAAATCTTATCTACCTCAGCCTGTGAAAGTTGCATTCCCCGACAATTTTGATGATTTATTGCTGCTATACTGAGCGTTGGTTTTGGTTAAAGTTATTCAGATGACGTGTTATGTTCCAAATCCATTTCTGTTTTTATGATATAAATATCTAGTTCAATGCCTATGAAGTTGTATTTTGCTGTTTATTATTGTTATACTGGGCGTTGATTTTTCAGTTTTAGTTGTGCAGCTGAAGTGTTATGTGCGATAAGTAGGTCCAATCTATCTTGCTCGGCGCCTTATGTGAGTTGTATTTACCGACAGCCTTGATGTTTTAATATTGCTATATTGAACGATGATTTTGACTACAGTTATTTGGCTAATGTGTTATGTTCGATACTTAGTTCAGTAAACACGGCAGTTATTTAGCCCAGTGCCCATGGGAAGTGTATTTACGGACAGCCCTGGTGTTATAGTACTGTTGTACTGAACGATGATTCTGATGATAGCAGTTCAGCTGATATGTTAGTATGTTATGTTAGATATCTAGTTCAATAGATATGATAGTTATCTAGCCCAGTGTCTAAGGAAGTTGTATTTATCAATAGCCGCCATGTTTATTAGTATTATACTGGGCTTTGATGTTGGTTACAACTATTCTGATTTTGATTATAGTTATTCAGCCGATATGTTAATATGTTCGATTCTAGTTCACTAAATGTGGTAGTTATCTAGCCCAATGCCTATGGAAGTGGAATTTACCAACATCCCTCGTGTTTATTATCGTCTGTGCCAAATTTGGTGCTTTCTTCATTAATTTGCACAATTATATCCTAATTCCCCCTACTATTACTAATACTATTATATTGGGCCTTGATTTTTGGTTATAACTATTCTGCCGACATGTTATGTTCAATGCTCTAGATCTAGTTCAATAAATGCTCCAGTTATCTAGCTTAATGCCTATACTGCCTTATCCTCGATGTTTATTACCGTTGAACTATTGGAGCAGTGATTTTGGTTATAGTTATTCAGCTAGTGTGTTATGTTCGATATTCTGGTTCAGTAGTATGTTGTAGTTGTCTAGCTCAGTGGCTTATGACATTTGTATTGATCTACAGCCTTACTGTTTATTATTGTTACTCAGGGCGTTGACTTGGCTTGTAGTTATTCAGCTGTTCGATATTTCTTCTTTATCTAGTTCAGTAACTAGCATATAGTCGTGTATTTTCCATATTGTTGTATGTGCATTTTTGCCTTTTCGAGAAACTAAGGACTAAAAGTTTGAAGAGTTGTGTAAAATCAGGGTTTTGTTCAATACGCTTTAAAATGGAATCTTGTATAAAAATACCCACGAAAAATACACCCATATGACAATTATGCTTGATAAAATTAGGAATGAGAGAACCACTTCCATGACAAAAACCTCAAAATCGGCAAAATGTCGCATACAACAAAAATAATAGCAAATACCTCTCGATATATAACTTGTAGTTTTCTAGATTAGTGCCAAGTAAGTTATATTCACTGACAGCAATGTTTCGTACTGGGTGCTGCTAACATTTCCTATTAAAATAACTGGAACATGAACAAGTTCGGTTAATG
This sequence comes from Onchidella celtica, assembly GCA_963931925.1. Classification (NCBI taxonomy): domain Eukaryota; kingdom Metazoa; phylum Mollusca; class Gastropoda; order Systellommatophora; family Onchidiidae; genus Onchidella; species Onchidella celtica. The sequence continues at coordinate 35,683,563 of OZ007569.1, forward strand.
AATTTCAGCATAGAAATCTTTGTATTTTTGACATATAATGTAGATGAGAGTTTGTATCATACTACAATATACTCTGATTCTAAATCTAGATCTAACTAAACCAGATGTCATAACAACTGTTTGTGAACAACAGCAGAAAAGATGACGGGGTCTCGTATTTCTTTACATTTATATATATTTTTTTAAATATCATAAATTCACACAAATGTAATAAGCCGTTCCAATTGAGTGACCATGTTATCACAGACGTGCAATATCTCATGTTTATGTCAGCCTTTTATAATTATTTCACTGAAAATGGAAATCCCTCCAATAAATCACAGACAGGAGAAAGCAGAATCTACGAATGAAAAGAATTTTATGAGTTCTTTGTTGATCCTATTTTTTTTATTTTTTTTTTCTGGAAATGAAAAAGCCAATGGATAACACAGTATTATTCAACTCTTTTATAAAACAATAGTTAACCCAGTCATGAGCAAGCATTGGGTCATCTGAGCTTTTGTCTGTTTTTTAACTTATAAACTATTATTACTGTCACTACACGTAACAGTCAGCCTTATGGGGAATGAAACAGGCAGTAAATAATTTTAAACTTTTTCATGAAAGGTACTAATGGCATTCATACGACAACCATTGTGTCTTCTGAATGTTTTTGTTCGTTTCGTAACTTTCCTTTTGAATATTGTGAGCATCTGCTTGCATATTTGTAGGTCTTTACGCCTGGTAATATCAGCAGGCCCATCCATGTCTCTGTTTTTCATATTGCTATTGTTTCAATATTTCTCTACATTATTTTTCCACTGCTCCGAAAGTAAGGACATTACACCTTTGAGAATTCTGTAAATATATTACTCATGAATGATGAATAAATATAATTGCTGTTTTCATCCCCACGTGGCTTTTCTAAGATCTTGTGTGTCGAGGCGTAACGGGCAATACGGAGAGATGTTTATTTTGGGCAGCTTTTGTTAAGTTAAGGCAGAATATCTTAAGGTATTTATAGCCTTTGCTATATTTTCTTGATCATGTGTATATTATAATTAATCCGTTCAATTGGAGATGTATATCCTGTTCGTATTTTTATTTATTTATTTATTTATTTAATGATTTATTTCAAGTTTATTTATTTATTTACTTTGTGTAATTTTGCAGAGCAAACCTGAATGATCTGGAGGATAATAATTATCATTATCTTAATGTTGTTAATGTTGTGTTTGGGGACAGACTTCATTTTTCGATGAAATGCTCGAAACTCTAAATAACCAAAGCAAGTGTTACTTTGATATTTAGTCTAGATTCTCTTAAAAACTGAGAATGATTCCATTATTAGACACCAGTTGTCGTTAGATTATTTTTCAACCTATATTTTCCGAAATATTAATGACTATGTAACTATTTATTTTCATCAAACATATAATAATAATAAAGTTGTCCTTTTTTCCTCAATAACTATAACATTATGTGTACGATAGTGGGATATATGCAAAACATAAGGGTGATATTCAGAAACATTTCATTAAATGTGCACCGACAAGTATGCTTTCCACATGTGAGACTTTGATTTTCTAGTTGGCCAATTCAAAACTGATTTCTAAACGTTTGCTTAATGGTCAAACTGCAGATCTTAAGCTTCACGACCATCTTTCAACGTACAGCTCCATACCAAGGGACCCCAAATTTGCAAAAAGTAACAGATTTGTAGCCGACATTTTCAAACATTATACTGTCTCCAATTTTGATATCTGATCTCTTTCTACCGCAGGAGTCTTCGCATACTGTTGCAAGACCAAAAAGCAATACTTATATTTCAATATATTACATACACAATAAGTTAGCCTTACCAATTGGTCCCACTTTCATCAATGTGTTCATTCAAAATATCTCACTAACTGTACTTAAAGAAATCCCTGCCTGTTGTACCTCACATAGATGAAATTTGTTTTCATTTGGATGTTAAAACATTACAGAGACAGTAAATACTTATCTTTTACTTTCAGCAAAATGCGTTACATTATGATTTAGAATCTACTAAAACACAGATCTTAAACACAATTTACAACTAACATACAAAAGACAGTTTAGATTGAAATCATTTTTATTGTCAAAACATTCCCCCATTTCGCTTTGTATTTTAGCTATTTTCACAAGTGGAGTCTAGTATGTTATGTTATGTTATGTGATGTTATGTTATGTGATGTGATGTTATGTTATGTGATGTGATGTGATGTTATGTGATGTGATGTTATGTTATGTTATGTTATGTTATGTTATGTTATGTTATGTGATGTGATGTGATGTGATGTGATGTGATGTGATGTGATGTTAACCAATTGCAATGACGGACTCGTATATTTAAGATTCTAAGCCCCCCCCCCCCCCCGACTGCTTTCGTTTGTTGTTGTTGTTGTTTCTTTTTTTTTCCCTCTCCCTTATGCTGATCTCATGTCATCTCAGTGGGATCCTAAACTGAAACTACACAAGGCCGAAAGCCCTCATTTTACCACTGACTTAATAGAATCAATCCGACCAGCTGGTGTCCAATTTTTCCATCCCAAATTACCCGATAACCGACACAGATAATGATAATTAATTGCTCTGAATTATAAATGATCCCAAGACGGTGGTTAGCGAAGGGTAATATTTTGTACGCTGGGCCGCAGGAGAAAGAATAAAGAATGTAACTGATAGGATCAAGCACCAACAACGCGGGCAAAAAAAAAATCTTTCTTTGCGTCAACAATCTTTATACTCTAAGACTGCCACTGTAACTTTAGAACGGCTTATCCCACGTATCTTTTCAAACAGTACGTCCACAGTCATCCCGAATAGTAATCTTGTGACTGTTCTGCTGGCTGGAGAAGATGTTAGACAGAAAACAAACGAAATAATAGCTGTGGTAGCGAAGCCTGAAAGGCGTCGGTCTAGCTGTGAGCTAATTTCATGGAAGATTGCGACTTATAGAAGATTGCGGAGTTACGAGTCTGGTAATTATTTTTTCAGGTTAGTCACGAATGTACGCGTGAGGAGATGATTATGGTGTGGTGGACCTGTTCTTTAGGCACACGGAAAATCTTTGAATGCGTAATCTCCAACTGTAGAACATTTTAAAATGGCATACTGGAAATTGTAGTTTCGAAGTTTTAAAATGTTTTGCTGTGAAAAGTTTTTATTTTAAGAACCCAATCGATATTTTCAAATATGGATGAGAGTCTAGATCTACAGGTTCTAGATTTATGAATTAATTGCTAATTTTAATTCGTTCCACCGTGAATGAACCTCCTCTACTTCCTTCCCAAAACTAAAGTCCTGTCTTTGTTAAGTCTAAGTTGTTGCGTCAGATCTAGACTCTAGATCTAAATATTTCCCTTTTGAATTTGAAATGTAAGAGTGTTGAGAATGTAGAAAAAAAATGTAAGAGTGATCTATGGTATGTTTGATACATTACCGATTTAGGTGGACGGTTTCTCTCAGTACGGCGATGACCAGTAATATTTATCCACAGCAGTATTGACGATATACAAAAGTCCTTTGACGTCCTAACCAAGTTGTTACATGATTCACAAAGTGTTATACAGTATCACAAGCCCAGGTTTGTATACTCCGTGTGAAAAGGGTTGATGGACTATGGTGAATTCCGAAATCCTTCTCAAACTTCACGCTAGGATTACTAAGTCCTTCACATGTTTTCTAAATTCAATCTCTCCACACAACTCGAACTTGAGGTCCAGCGTCCTACACACATCAAAATTCCACGGGCCGATCGCGTTGCTGTTGAAGTGAAGAATTAGTTTGATTTCTCTTTCATCTAAGAGAGCTTGAAAATGGCACTATCGCATGAAACTCTTCGACTACAGTGTCGTTAGCTGACTCCTATGATCCTGCTACGAAGACGGACTTCCCACACCGTTGCTTGCAACTCGAAACGAACAGTAGCTTCACCGGTGGCCGGAGTTAGCTGCTCACTTTTCCCATTCTTCTAGCGAATGTCCCCTTTTAGAAAAACAATCCCAAAGCTTTTGAACACATTTTTTTTTTCTGCCCCTATGAGAAAAATAATTCAAGCTTCGGCTCCAATAACGCGATGGTGATAACCAACCACATAGCGTCGTACGAACCCGGTGTCAGATGGAATTTGTATGCTTGTACAAGATTTATCCTAAGCCACGCCCACCGAGGGGGGAAGTCAATCGCTTTGTTTCGCCGCGTTTCCCTCGACCCATTCATCGGCCGCTTTCAGTCGGAACGCGCAGAATGCTTGACACCGCCTCACGATTGGCTGCGCGGGCTCAGATTCGTTCTAAGGGGGGGATTTACTTTCGAAAACCCGATGATGGCCGATCTCCAGCAGACGAGGGTGAGAGACCTACCCTCCTACCCCGTTGCTGCTGCGTGCGGTCTCGTTTGGAAACAAAAATAGACGTAACTGCAGGGCTCTCGCTTTGACTGAGGATAAGAAAAGGAAACAAAAAGGAGAAGAAGAAAAAAAGAGAAGTTATTTTGCACTCTAATTTAACGCAAGTCCATGTTTTAAAAGAACGCAATCTGTTAATTCATTCACAACAAAAGAAAGGCTTTTCCTTCATATTTAAGCGCTGAATTCATAAACAAGAACGCACAAGCATCGGTTCTGATATAAAGAGAGATCAGTTTAGAAATATGTGAGACTTTGTGATTTTTGCTTATCTTTTCTAAACATTTTTTTCAAGGCTCATGTAGTGATTATTTATTTCTTGTACTGTTTCGGTAGAATGCTTTTTTCTTTCTTTCATTTCCTTCATCTTTCATCTCTGCATATAGTGAAATGTGTGATTGTTATCATAATAATGTGACTGTATTTCTTTTTCGTCTTTCACTAGTTGATATGCAAAAACTGAATCCATCAATGTACATGTAATTCATCTGTTGTTGCCTGTCAACCAGTAACAAAAATGATGAGTTCAGTTTTTCCACACAGAGTAGCCCCGATAACCGTGGTTCGCTTGATAAAGATGAGGCGCTTAGAAGTTAGTGCTCAGGAAGAACTGGGTTGAAATAAAGAAGAAAGACAAGGGATCAAGGTGGGGGTTCGAACCCGCGACTTCTGGCTATGGCACCAACCGCCTTGCCAAGAAGAAGAAAACTTAACTCTCTTCACCGCCCATGGCCCTCGCCAGGCGAAATTATCGTATGGGTGGTCTGTTCAACTTGCGATGGTGTTCAAGTGACGTTGTGTTTTGAGAGAGGCAGCACTTGAAATGTCTCGACACTGTCAGACTTACGGCAAATCTCTTTCATTTTAAGTCTCTTTGATTCTATTATAATATCTCCGAACTAGTGTTGTGAAGAAGGGGTGCCACTTACGTTACTTTCCATGCCTTTTTTTCAGATACATTTGATCATACAGCTTTCTTACCTTTTTATATTATCAGGCTATCAAAAAGACAACGATGCACGTCTTTACCGTATTTAAATTCCTGTGTAGTCGTTTCTTTATTTATATGTCATCTCTGTAACTGTGGGTACATTCTTTCCATGAAATAGTTCCCTTGCACAGAGAAAAGTTGTGCTTGGAACTAATTATTCTGTGGGAGTTGGAAGCAACTTTGGTAACTTTTTGTGAAGTTTTCATACTACTGGATTATCCTATATAAAAATAAAATGAAATAAAATAAACAATAAATAAATAAATAAACAAGAAATCGTTGAACTATTTAAAATGACATTAAAATAAATATGTGAAATAAATAAAAAAAAACAGAAATGCATGCCTTTACCACATTTAAAGTCTTACATCTCTTTCTTTATTTACCCAAGCAACCGCAGATACATGTGAGCTTTCCATCGACTTTAAGCCTTCTAATTCTTCAAGTACAGACAGAAATTATCCTCGAAACTGAGTAAATGTATTTTTATTTATGGGGAAGGAGGCAGCTTTGGAGTGTGTGCGTGTGTATGTGTGTCTGCGTGGTGTGTGTGATAGAGAGGGGGAGGGAAGAGAGAGAGAAAGAGAGAAAGAAAGAGAGAGTGAGAGAGAGTTTAAGTTAAAAATTAGACAAATAAAAAAAATGCACGGTCTTCAGGTGAGATGATCGCGCACTTTGATAAGTAAATCCACTAAAGGTTTGTTAGTGATTTTATACAGCAAACAGTTCCTAGTTGCTTCAGCACTTGACAATTATTGTAACCCAAGCCACTTGACAACTATATATGAATCTTGACAGTACACGACACTTGGCGGTATGTGTGTTCGTGTTTTATCATCTGCGGGACCAAATCAAGCACAATCATAATATATAATATGTACATACATTTGTTTTAGTGGCACACACGTTCATGACATTTATATCGCTCCTTCCACGTTTAGAACTGCATTTCATAGGCCGTAAATCCACCTACACACACATTATGATAAATTCAGCTCCTGAATAAAATAAAGTCTTTGTGAAGTTATAGTTCATACAAACATATTCATGACATTTAATAACGCTCCTCCCACATTTAGAACTGCATTTCATAGACCATAAATCCACCTACACACACTATGATATATTCAGCTACTGACAGATAAAGTCTTTGTGAAGTCATAGTTAGTTATAGATTTACATTGAAGAGGACACATTTTTTTTTTGCGAACCACAAGCAAATTATGAAAAAAAAAACAGGTTTGTTAATTTAATATCAGATTGCACTGGTACATATCTATTGCTAATTTGACTGTCACTACAGCGTTTGACATAATTTCAAGGACCATTGAAAAAACAATTCAACAAAAAAATTCACATTAAACTTTTGTAATCTCTTGGCTGAGTATTGTCAATTCAAGTATCCTAGTCAAGTATGGCACAGACATATTACAAAAAAAAAAAAAAGCTGTATGTTATAAAGCTCTGCATTTATAAGAAATAATTCAGAAACGATACAATAAAATCGCTTCTGTATTATTTCTTATGCAAGGCTTTGCAACATACGCCTTTTTCTTTTTCCTATTATTCTGACTTCGCGTACAGCTTTGCTGCGACCCCACAGATTTTCTGTGTTATTTCTTTTTATGGCATATCCTAGGCATAATATTATCGGTGGATGAGTAAGTTAAAGAGCTGTCACAAAACCGACACATAAATTATTATAGAGACAAAGAGATTTAATTATGCAGTTACGAGGACGAACTGGTGGAATTGTAGAATTCGACGTAGGAATCTTCTTACTAACACCAATCTCATTCCACACCTCTCCACATAGTAGTGATACCCGAGACACAGGGTACTTAGACGGTTCAATTCCCCAAATTCCGCCCGTCGACTTGCGCGCGTATCATTCATGCCAAAGTGCAATCATTCTCACCGCACCCTTCATAATTGAACGAAAAAGACGAGTACCACAGAGCTCCGTGAGTAGTACCCACCGTGTTTATACGCGCACAGGTTGTGGACATAATAAATAATTATAGTGAAAGAAGGAATGGTCCGCCTCGGCATTGTGTCTCGGGTAAAACTAGATCTATCTCCTCGTAGCCACTAAATTAAGAAAACCAGGGGTTCTTAACATTTACTGTAGACTACCCCCACTCCACCAGGGGTTCTTAACATTTACTGTAGACTACCCCACTCCACCAGGGGTTCTTAACATTTACTGTAGACTACCCCACTCCACCAGGGGTTCTTAACATTTACTGTAGACTACCCCCACTCCACATCCTTATTTTTTTTTGAGTGTTTTTGTTTTTTTCAATTTTTAAAAATTTTATTATTATTTAAAATCGCTCTGGTTTGAGATAATTTACTTTGAGAGACTTTCTGCTGACAGCATTTCCAGTTCTTTTTCCTGGTTTTTTCCGTTTCTTTTACTTGTTGTTGGCTTTCTTATTTCTTTCTTCTGGCTCTCTCAGATAGTCCTCAAAAGGACTCTTTTATCCACTGAATGGGCTGTTTAGGCCTGAGAAAAGTTGTCTGTTTTTTACCGTAATCATTTTTGTTACTTTCCGTACTTCTATATTCTATGAAATTTGTGACTTCAGACCACAGACTAATAAATTAACCAGACTGGAAACACGAGCTTCGGGGTGTGTCGTTTTTTTCGGAATTTCCCGAGCGGCGACCGTATTATTAACCAACATGGCCGCCGCTCGGGAAATTCCGATTCTAGTTCTATCTGCAGTAGAAATTTCTTTTTATTTGTCAAGATTGGTTGTACATGTATTAATTTCTTGGTGCGGAACCAAACTTCCGCGTTCAGTAGGCGCGTCAAAATGGTGTCATTCAAAATTGTAGCTAAGCTGAAGCGTCGGTCGCTACCGCAAACCTAACATGGCGGATGGTTCATGACCTTTCGGTGCTTTGTGACGTCACACAATGGGATCATCCAGTCTGGGTATTTTATTAGTCTGTGCTTCAGACTAACCAATGTCTCGGCGGCATAAATTATTTTAAAATGCAGATAGAACCGTTTTTCCTAAGTCACAAATTAACAGTAGCGTATTCGCCATTCTGAAACATTGTCTAGCAGCAGGAAAATTTAATACGTCATACCTACAGGGCACGGAGCTGGTCATTTCCTCATTTCTAAAAAAGAGAACACCGTCATAGTTAACCATGGTACAATGTGCGTTTGAAAAAAAAACAAAAAAAAACTACTCTTCTTTTTAAAACTCAAATTTAAACTATAATTATTGCAAAGGCAACAATTGAGGGAGCTGCGCTTCGGGCTATACGCTGTTTTGACCATGGCCACTACATGAAATATAAATACGTTAATGCTTGTTGCAGATTTCACACCTTACTATTTCAAGTATATCTGAGACCATTATAGTTTTTTAGTCAGAACCCAAAATTGAGAACAAATTAACGTCCGGCTTGAGTTGACATCAGACTGAGGACAAAGTGCTCAAAAGCTGGTCTTTCCGGCATAGAGCTGGACGTCTAGCCTCCAGACAAGGTCCACAAATAACCCCATTTTGAGAACCACTATATTGGTGGCGAGTATCTGCAAGCTCTGGGATAGGACATTGGGTATAGATCTATGAGAAGAAAGAAAATGTACTCAAATGTACGATACCTACAGACTTGTAATCCTCTCACCCCCTCGCAGTGGTAGCCCAGAAATGTAGACATGTCCAACTTCATTATTTCTACCCCCTCCTGCCCATCCTTTAGCCGGCACGAGATAGCTGCCTTGCGACTCACGCGTTCAACCACTTAGCGTGACCGTCTGGAGTGGACGTCACGAAATCCTTGTTGAGGGCTCCTGTCGTGAGCGAGCGTGCGAGCGGCCCATGGTGCAGCCAAGACAAGATTGAGTACTTTGTGTTGTTGGATATGTATTAAAATTTTGTAGGGGGCTATTCTGCCGCCTAGTACGGGAAAAGACAGTATCTCGCAAACCTAAGTTCTTGTTTGCTCCAACTCCGCTTTTTTTGCACAACGTGAGAAATTCGACGGCCTTATGGTGCTATTTGCGACCTTGTGATGCTGTTGTTAAGAGACCGCGACATTGTACACCGTAAGCTGTCTAGTGAGCACTGAACACAACACAGAATTTTCTTAATTCAGCTTTGTAACCCCTAACAAAAGAATTATGACAAGGAGTTGGAATAAATTGGAACTATGAAACAGCTACATACTAAAAGATCTCGAGGTTTTTTTTTGTTGTTTCTTTTTTCTTCAGAAAAATGGAGTAGAACAAACAAGAATTATTAAGGCCGCGATAGACCAACCTAAATTATAATCAAGTTTTAACGCAAATTTCTAAAATGAAATAATAATAACAATAATACATAACATTTATATAGCGTTTCATCTAGTTTACAAACAGACTCTAAGTGGTTTACAATATTTGTATCATATAATCACACACACAATACACAGGCATACTCAGGAACAACAAAAACAAACAAAAAAAAAACTCTCCACAAGAAATGGACATTCAGATGTAAAAAGATGACTCTTCAGCTGATGTTTAAAAGTCATAAAATTTTCAATCTCTCTCAAAGGCAGAGGCAGACAATTCCAAATCTGAGGCCATTGAAAAGAAAAAGATTTTTCACCCATTGACTTAAGATGTCCCATCTTAGAAATTTTAAACTTTTTAGTGTCAGCAGAATTATGGTCTAAGATGTCGTGATGGTACAGAGGGAGTCAAACGATCAGTTAAATCAAATGGTGCGTTTTTGTACATGCATTTGTGACACCGGTCCTGACAACTAAGGGCTTCGATCTATTTCAAAATCAAGTTTTAGCACAAAATTCTGAAATGAAATATGCTTTATCTTTTTATCTGAGTTATAATTTTGCACGAGTAGATCTAATAACTTCTTTTCATCATGGTAAATTGGAAATACATATAGAACAACGAATAAAGCGAGGCGCAACATGAACTGTTTCATTGCGTTTCCTGTAAAATTTCGGGTTTTGTCCTATACGGTGTTTTGTCCTATACGGTGTTTTGTCCTATACGGTGTTTTGTCACAATACAACAATTTCTGTCTATTGAACTTATAAAACGGCTGTTGTTATAAGAACGTACGCAGCTCAAACGTTTTGAGCTAGGAGCACGTACGCATACGACCCTATCCTTAACCCCGTTCTTATCCTCAACCCTAAATCTTATCGAATCCCTAACCCTGTCCCTTACCGTTTCAACCAAAAAAAACAGGAGGAAAACAAGAAGAAAAACTGAAAGAATAATTAATTAAGGCTGGTGTCAGGAGTATTCCGGGTGGCGCTCTCTAGCCCCGGAATCACAAGAGGCTTTAAAATACGTACCCCTGGCGCAAAAATAACTTGGGTGACGCACATACTTCTAACACCATTCTCATGAAAACTAGTGTGCCCGCTGACTCGATCAATACATCGACGTGATTTTTAAAGTTGAGTTTCGATCACCAATATGTAAACTGAGGCGCAGAACGAAATTCCCGGTCATACTTTTTAATTCTACTCAAAGAAAATGCTTCTCTTTTTTTCCGGCTCAAAACGCCGAACACTTTCCTCATGTTCAACTACTCAGTGTGGTCCAAATATCATGAAGGTATTAAAAACATAAAGACTTTTTAAAGATAAATATGCCAACGCACACCGTTACGTCTTTCTATACGTAATATGGTAATTGTTTTGCAGAATTTAAGGTTCGGCGGTTTCATGGTTATAATGGCGGTCTGACTTCCTTTATAATGTGATTCGCCAAGACCAAACAAAAAAATGCTTCTAAACGCTGTTTGCTAAGGGTGCGTAGACTAATTGCAAAGTGAAAGAGGGAAATTACTGAGTCCTGTTCACTGTTCAACTACAGCTTGCTATGTAAAAGACTACGCTCCCGTAACAACAACTTCAAAATCTGGATAATCTCGCTTTACCATCGCTGACAGAAAACTTACACACACTAACAAGCTTACTCACACCGCCCAGCTAATTAAGACCAGTGATTAGCTCAATCTCAGAAGGGCCCCTCTGTCGTCCACTTGATTTCGCTGACCGATGCAAGCAGCAGGTATACAAGATTGAAGATGGTTGGTACGACTGAAAGTCTGGCGTGGCATGTCGAGAGGATGATCTTGCTGAAGGACTGGGTGACTTGCACAGGTAAGTATCCATGACGATCTGGAATGTGAATTACGTCAGGATGAAGTTTTCACCTTCTTGACATGTAATTGTGAATTGTGTTTGTATTTTCGATAGAAATCAGACTGACTAACTGATCAACAAACCAGCTAAACGAAGGACCAACCGACGGACCGACCAGCTGACCGACCGACCAACCAACCAACCGACCAGCAACCGACCAATCAGTCAACCAACCAGCTGACCAACTAACCAACCAACCAAACAACAGACCAACCAATCAACCAACCAAAGAACTAACCAACCAACCAGCCAACCAAAGAACCAACCAACCAAAGAATCAACCAACCAAAGAATCAACCAACCCAACCAACCAACCAACCAAAGAACCAACCAACCAAACAACCAACCAACCAACCAACCAACCAACCAACCAAAGAACCAACCAACCAACCAACCAACCAACCAACCAACCAACCAACCAAAGAACCAACCAGCCAACCAACCATCCAACCAACCAACCAAAGAACCAACCAAAGAATCAACCAACCAACCAACCAACAAACAAACCAAAGAACCAACCAACCAACAAACAAACCAACCAACCAACCAAACAACCAACCAAAGAACCAACCAACCAACCAACCATCCAACCAACCAACCAATCAACCAAAGAACCAACCAAAGAACCAACCAACCAACCAACCAACCAACCAACAAACCAAAGAACCAACCAACCAACCAACCGACCAATCAACCAACGAATCAACCAACTAACTATAATAATATAGCAAATAATATTTCATCACGGTGCACATTCAGTGCGCTATATTAATTTTAGAGAAAGTAAATCAAACTAGTTTCGCCTTCTAAACTATCACTATCAAGCAAATAGTTACTAATGAATTTAACTGGAAGAATATTATTCACGCAAAACAAGAACAACAACAACAGCTACAATAATAATAATAATAATGATAATAACAATAATAATAATAATGACGATGATAACAACAATAATAATAATAAAATAATACTACAGAGAAGAAGAAGAAGAAGAAGAAGAAGCAGAAAACAGTTTTGATCGTGCCCATAAGAAACCAATTACTGAGACTGAAGATGAATTGGAGGATGTGATTAAAATTTGAAGACATCAAGGAAGCGTAAGAAAATGAAAGCATAATAAAATGAATAATTATTAACACTAAATACCAAATGAACTCCTGGGACGTATAAATGATCACAGAATGTAGCATCTGGATAAATCAAACAAAATATAGAAATGTTGTTAAATGAACATAGAAGCAAACTGAATTGAATTATGATAGACAAATAGAAATGAACCAATAGGAGATGAATAGTAAACAAATAAAAAGAATAATAAAAAGAAAGAAAGAATAAATAAATAAACAATTTAAAAATCAAGCATGTTTTACCCCAAAATCGTTTAATTACACGCACACACACGCACAGACACAGGGGGGGGGGGTGGGGGAGGGGAGAGAGACAGCTGTCTAGCTCTGTCTCTATACTAATACATTATTATAGTGTAGTGCATACTAGACCAAACAAAACCACAAACAACCACTAATCATGACGAGGTAATTACCATGTTCCTGTGGCTACAAAAGCCTCAACTATTTCTATTTAAGAAAAAAAACAACAACAACTAATGATAGTGACAGTCGTAACAGAAAAATTCTACAGTCGAACTGACTAATTAACAAACTGGCTGACAGACTGACTGACTGATATTCACCCAAATGGATCAATAAACCAAACGCTCAATGGAAAGAGCATAAATAACCATTAGATTTAACTAAAAACAACTAAAAACGGTTAAATCTAAAATCAACTGATTTAATAAAGCGCCATGGCCACATCATCATCAGTCGCCCTGTCTGGAACAGACATTGGCCATCATGGCTCTCTACTCGGATCTGTCATCAGCCAACCTCAAGAAAGTTGTTGTTGTTGTGGCGTTTATTTGTTGTCCATGAATTAAGACTTTCAGTGAAAGTTTTTCTCTGTCTACCCCTGCTTTTCCTGCCTTCGATCTTCCCTGTGCCTGCTAGATGTTCGAGGCTCCTGAGGCGACAGAATGATGTGTCCTAGAAACTTCAGTTGCCTCTGTCTTATTGTTTTAATTAATGATCTTTTCAGATTAGCCATAGGCTACAGGTCCATAAAAGAATTATCAATTTTCTGACGTGGACCCGTCGGTGTGTTTACCGATTGCAGTGCAGACCAGCAAATTCAGGAGCCGGGCAGCAACACACCTCCAAACACAAGTCATCGGTTAAGGGATTTCTCGTCCTGTTGAACACTGCCATGGGTGCTGCAACCTCTGGACTGTGCACCCTAACCCTAACCCTAAAATGACTCTGAACGTCACCGAAAATCCCTGGGATGTGGGCGTGTTGCTGGCCCGCTCCTGAATTTGCTGGTCTGTACTGCAATCGGCAAACACGAGACCCGTCGCCCATTTTGTTGTTCCTGAGGCTGAAACCTACAGATTGATTTAAAGACATTTTGGCAAAATACTAAAACGCTGTTGTTAGAGAACCGTAGTATTTTGCATAGTAAGCTTTAGCTGAACAGTGAATACAAATCAGTATTTTTTTCTATTCGGCTTTGTTATTAGGCTACGGCCCCCTAGCAACATAATTATGTCCTATCTACAAATATAATTATTTTATTTGCACCTTTCCTCCTTAGATTTTCATTTGTAAAATCCTAATGGATGAAGCTCTGAGAATCAATCAATCAACTGTAGATTATAGAGTACTAGATGACCTACCGGGCATTGCCCGGAATAAACAATCATGTGCCCCCCCCCCCACCTCCTCTCTCATATAATAAAAGTAATAAACTACAGTCTTGCTTCAGAACTCATGCGCACCAGAACATTACGCACCAAACTGAACGCTTGATACGGTTACTTTTTATGACATGCACGGTACTATATAATATCACGAAACAAATATGCAAAAATACAGATGTTACATAGCAATAAACATTGTTAATTTTTAAAAAGTACATGCTTGAAGTAAACAACTTTTAATTATAGCCATCATCTTCCTTATCTCAATTGCCACCTTCCTGCCAAATTTAAGGCCTGAAGAGTGTATAGTTTGGTCAGTTAGTCATGCCAAAGGTTGCAAATTACTGAAATATATAATAGATACCCGAAAACGTGAATGGCGAAAAGTTGGCATTATGGTGTCAAATGCGCTTTTGAAGGTAAAATTCAAATCAAAAGATTGAATGATTACAGTACGTGATGTTTTTAAATGCCGATCTCCCAGCCGGCCCATCGTGCACACAACATGCGGTTCTCTAGATGCAAGGCCAGAGGAGGATGACCAAGGCTGACCTGTGGCGTCAAAGAAACACCAAGGACCCACGGCATTACGCCAACAAGACTGACAGGCTGGCTGCAGACCGAAAACTCTTTCTTTATATGACGCCCACGACGGTACATGTAGGTTGAAAAATAACAAACGTCAGCAATAATGTCATCAAAATTTTGATAAATTTAGAACGATGATGTCTTGGATCATGAGGACAATGACGATGACAAAATTGATGATGAAAACGGTGCCGAGATTCTTTATGAACGTTTTGTAGAGGAATGTATGGAGGTTTACAGCCGTCATGAAATAAAGCTGGATAACGGCGACAATTGGGGTGACAATAACACTGGGGCGGCCATAACGACGACCATGTCAACGATGATGAAGATGATGATAATGATGACGACGACGATAATACTGACAAAGAAGAAAAAGATATGAAGATGTTACACACACACACACACACGCGCGCACACACACACACACACACGCACACACAAACTATAGCAGGCAATGGTGATCGTCTGTAAATTCAGCCTATTTGTGAATATCAAAAAGAACAAAAAAACTTCACCAGCTTAAAGAACCAAGGACACCCCTTCCCTCCCCCCAAACTCACGCCCATCACCCAATCCCCACCCCAACGATAGTGTTCAGCCCTTCAAAAATGCACCAATTACGAACAGTAATATAATTATAAATAGCGCGTTAAACTTCATTGGGCCAAAGAACAACATCGAATTAGCATCTTAATGACGCCACCCTGAACGACCTACCGCTGAGAATTCAATGGTCGCCCCCTGACGGCGCCTCGTTGCTTTTGATCGTTTATTTGATGCACAGCCTATTAGTATTACTCGCTTAAGCCGAACTCGGTTTTAAAAGGAGGGAGCCATGTTGACAGGTCTGTAGCGTTTGTTTTCTTGAGTGCTGTATGCCCATTTACTGCATGTGTGGTCGAGCCTGAGATAGAGAAGGGAAGCTGTGTTTAGATTTATATATCCGGCCCTGAAGCCAGCCTTGTTTTGGCCAGGCGCTTCTGTATTTCACAGCAATCACGAAATGTCGTGTTTCTTTACTCACCCCACCCCCTCTCCCCCTCTGACAGACAGACAGACAGAGAAACAGTCAGTCAGACAGACAGACGAATTCAATTAGAATAACCATATAAATATTCACAAACAAAATGGAGAGGGGCGGAGATAAAAGCATGTGCATGTTCACCCATAACTCAGGTAGGCTACATCCCCTAGACTCGTGTACACATGCAGCTTCCAAGCAGATTTATGTCATATTTTTTAATAGTTTTGTCCTATAATTTTAGATACAGACAAAACCTTGGACATTAGGCTGCCTGAAACGTAAGCGCTAATTGCCAGGGTCACCCACGTTGCAATAGGATTTCTGGAAACAAAATTCAGTGTTAAGATGTATGTAGCCAAAATACTCACCTTTTCCTCAGTATCTCAGCTTCAGCTTTCTGTGATTTAGACACGATAATATGGGACTGAGCTCGTCAACTGGCGACGGTCATCTTTCATCTATATCAGCTGTATTTGCTGGCATACGAAACCTGTCATTTGAATTTGAGTCTGAGCTCGGGTTAGGGTTTTATGGCACGATAACGGCCACCTTGAGCCCTTCACGGTCTATCTGGGGACTATATGTATGTATGTTTGGTACTCAGAGCTTCATCAATTTAAATTTCACAAATGGAATTAACTAATTCCCCCGCTGGGACACGTCAAAAAATCATTCTCACATGGATCCGCAGGCATAGATCTAGTGCTTTCTCCGGATATGCATGAAACCTACACATTCAGTTAAAATATGTTTTACTGATAGTTTGACAATTGCAGGGTTTTGCAATATTTATAACTTTGGAAATCCAACAACTCTCCAACAGCAAAACCTTTTTTTCATTTTGCAAACTTGTTTCTTCTTCTCCTTTATAGTGTCAGACCAACTGCACATTTCTGCAAAATCTCCCTCCTTTTTGCATCCTGAATAAATTGTTGTCTCCGTTAAACTAATTATGAACTATTTTCTTGCCGCACCCCATCACTTTTCGCTGCTGGGTCTTCAGTCCCCCCCCCCCCCGCCCCCCCAAAGGCCGTGAAAATAAAAGTTTTAAAAAAAAAAAGAAAAAAAAAGCGACATTTAAAAAAAAATAATTTAAAAAGAGCTTATGGTTCATTACATGTGCTCTCTCCATGTTTCGCACTCACACCCTGTGTGACAAGCTGAACGTGCAAGGGGTTAAACAGCTACAGACGTGCTTTTTGGACACAAATGCGCCTAAGATGTTACTTTAAGACATTCTGTCAAATAATAATAATAATGTTTTGAATTTTGAGTTTTTCCCGGGGGGGGGGGGGGGGGCTATGGAAGGAATAGAAAAACGTGTCCCTCCCTTGCCCCTCTTTCAAAAAAGCTGTTTTCACTTTTCCTTGACTGACATGTAATTATGTATTTGAAGAGGTTTGTTGTGAATGTTGGGATTTTTTTACTTGTAGTGTTGTTTTGCTGTAACTGTTGGTGTTCTGCTCTCTCTCTCTCTCTCTCTCTCTCTCTCTCTCTCTCTGTCTCTCTCTCTGTCTCAATCTCTCTCTCTCTCGGGGTCTCTCTCTATCTCTCTCTGTCTATCTCTCTGTCTCTCTCTCTCTGTGTGTCTCTCTCTCTGTGTGTCTCCCTGTCTCTGTCTCTCTCCCTCTCTCTCTTTCTCTCTCTTCTTTTAGGGAAAAAGGGGGGGGGGGGAATCGAGGCTTCTCATATTTCCCTTACATGCACACGTGCTACTTGCTGTCGTGTTGCAGTTGTGTGTCAGTTTCATGTTCGCGTTGACTCTGCAAAGTGCCCATGTCTGTGGGCATCTCCATTCATTCTCACTGCGACGGGATTGTAGCGCAATAAAAAAAAAAAAAAGTCACATGACTTGTGCGCCTCAAGTTTATAATTGCGATTTGATCCCTATCCTTTCTGTGCATGACATATTATATGAACATATCATAAATCCCATAAAATTATCTTTGTTTTTAATCATTTTTCTTACTTTCTTTATTTCCACATCTGAAGTTCGTGACTTGAGACCAATGTGACTCAGTGCTACATAAATTATTTCAAAAGGCAGATAGAACCTTGTTATTCTTAAGTCACAAATTAATAAAGTACATGTATATTCCACATTCTGCAACACTGTTTAGCAGTAGGAAACTATAGTATGTCATATTCACAAGGTACAAGTATGGTCATTTCCATCAAATGGAGGACGGAGTGCTGAAAAGCCGGACGCCTGGCCTCCAAAAAAAAAAGAACACAAATGACCACAGTTTAAGAACCACTATATCGATGGCTGGTGCCTGCAACGTTGGGATAGGACATTGGGTATATGGGGAGAAAGAAAATGTTCTGTACCTAAAGACTGTTATCCTCTCACTTTCTCGCAAATCTATACAAAGAACACCGAGAGTCATGAACTCGGTGTGGCCGGGGTTCTAGAAGATGTCAAGAAGTTAAAGGTCGAAATATCTAATGAAAGAATCCACTCTTCCTCTGAAGACCGTCATCCGCCTCGCTCCACCTGAGGAGTTTCTTACCACTAATATATATATATATATTACTCAAAATAAAATATTTCTCAGACGATTTCAAGCAACACATTTTATCCGAATGCAGAAAAAATGGTTTCATATTATAAGCAAGTCGCAATTTTCATAGAAAACTTGTTCCCCCTTTTGAGGGTTTTTCTTGGAAATTTGGTCTTTTCACCTTCTTCCCAATTAAGATCCACTCAGAAATCATTCCAGATTGTAATAAAGAAGACGATGTTCCTGTTGATGCCGATGTTGTTGTTTTATCATGATGTCATACAATAATAGCAATGGTGGTGGTTTTAATGATGGTGGGAATGGTTATTTTCACCCGATTTCGTCAGATCCGCTCACATTTTCTCTATTCGGCTTTGTAATTAGTCTACACTCCCCTAACAACAATCTATTACTTTAATATTATGATTGTAAAATTATTTAGAATGTTTAAAAGTTCATTAGCAAAAGTTCCTAGGACAGTGCTATTAGAAGGCACACTATTTATAAAGAAAAAAGAAGGCAGGGAGTGTGGAAGACAAAGATGACTCCCTCCCCCCCCCCCACCTCCCCCCCCCCCCTCCAAAAAAAGAGGAAGGGGGAGGACAAGAAAAAAAACAACAACTTAAAAGAAGGGAGAGGGAGTATATGTTTAAATAAATGAATATGAGCTGGGAGGTTCCATTTAGAAGAGTCTCGGATTCTTCACAGTGTTAAGAAGGAGTCGTCAAGTCAAGATAGTGTCGACGGCGAGGCGTGGAAAAAGACAAACAACTTCAAAATGTCAGGGGGGGAGGTTACATACAGATGGATGGGGGGCTTCTACTGGCCAAAGAGAAGTATGTACTACAACGGAGAAAGGCCGTATATATTATAATAGACGCCAATTTAGGTCAAATTTCACTTTTTTTTTTTTTTTTACCATGAGCGGTATCAAAGTGGATTTTCTCGGAAATACTCTGGTGGATTTATTTCAAATTTTGCATAGGCCCATTTTTTTTTTTTTTAAATATAATTTCAGACTTTCCCCTACGGACCTAATGTTTTAGTTTTATTTGCAACACCATTATGTAGCCCGGCTTCGAGTTTGTTTCTTTGGGCTTTGTAAAAGAATAATGATTAGACCAAAAATAAAATACTTAGTCCAAAATGTAATAATTAGACCAAAATATAATAATTTTACAAACAAACAAACAAAAACTCTACAGCAGTAAACTGTAGTAAACAGTAATAATCAAAACAGAAGAAATATGAGCCTATGAACATGTTCAAACAAGCTTATGCTCGTAGTAAAAACAACAACAAACAAGTTATGATACCATTTTATACAGATTGATTGGTGTGCTGTTGTGCCTTATACCTCTGTCTGGTTGACATATTGGCCAGTTGAGTGGGAGAATTCACAGAATGTGATACTTAAAGTTGATTTTCGACTGGCAATGTTAAAGATAGGCGAAAAGCGAAACTTCCAGTCACACTTTTCGATTTTACCCGACGAAAATGCGTCCCCTTTCCTGCGGCTCAAAAAAATTATTTAATTAATTAATTAATAAATAACATTATTGACTGAATTTTGTTGAAAATGGACGTGTCCACGTAAACTGTCAAAAATTGAGGTTGGACACAAAGTTTCATAGTTTTTGGTCACTCAGTCACGATGTTTTATGTGCTTGCTTACATGTTCACCATCTAGCTCCGTTATAGAATGATGTGGTAGACTTAGGGGAGTATCACATTGAATGTCACAGCCAAGTTGCTACCAGAAAAATGGCCACCCAGAAAATTGATAATGGCAGAAGCTGACTGTGTCTAACCAGGCTTAGTATGGATCAGGTCTTCCCGGATTTACTAAAAAAAATATAGGAAATAATGATGTGCACTACTTGTCTGCCAGCAGCTGACTGCACTGCCCTTCTGTGCTTAGTATGATACCCCTCATGCATGAGGTTTCATTCGGTAATCAGAAAACGAAAATGAACAAAGACTCCCCAAAAGGGAACAAAACAAAGCAAATTAAAAATACAAAAGCCGGGGAGCAAATCGAAATATTTTTTGCATCTCCTAATAAACTTGTGTTTTTGGTTCATACAGCCTTTTCCCAGACGACCGATGGCAGTGTAAGCTAAGGGTGGGCGGGAACGGTATGGGGCACATTACAACAACAGTTCCCTTAGAGGTCTGATAAAAACGTGTAAGCTTCCATATATAATTAAGTGTTTGTGTTTTCGCTCGGCTTCAAGCGGATTCGGTTACACAAACCTCTTTTTGAGAGATACGGGAATGTTTAGGGAAACTCGAGACATATAGACCTGCTAAACAGCGAGCCTGGAAACGAGGGTTTCACCCCGGGTAGGTTTGATTACACTAAACAAAACACTTTCTCCGCGCGGTTCCCAGTGCAACATTTGAGCCAACTGGTTTATTGTCGTTTAAGACACTGCGTTTTATTATGGGCGCTGCTTAAACAATTAAATCTTTTCTTTAACTAACCGTGCATTTCTTGCTTTCTTTGCACTTATTTTGCATGTTCTCTTTTTCTATCTATCTCTGTGCCTCTGTCTCTCAGTATGTCTCTGTCTCTCTCTCACTCTCTCTCACTCCCTCCCCATCTCTCTCTCCCTCTCTCTCGCCTTCACCCTCCGGTCCTCTCTCTCTTCTTATTCCTCCCAGGCCCCCATCTTTTTCAACCACTCTCTTTCTCTCTCTCTCTCTCCCCCCCCCTCTCTCTCTCTCTCGAATTTCCCCGCTTGCACCCGTCTGTCTGTCTGTCTTTCTGTCTCCTCTCAGGAACTTTCTCTCTGTCCATCTCAGACTCTGTCCATCTCTGCCGCTCGGCCACTGTCTATTTGTCTGTCTGTCTGTCTCCCTCGCTCTCTCTCTCTCTCTCTCTCTATTATCTATTTATCCACCTATCCATTCATCCAGCAATCCACCCATCCATCCCTCCATCCATCCATCTAACTATCTATCTATTGATCTGTCTGTCGTCTGTGTCTGTCGATCTATCTATCTATTTAATCTCTCTATCTCTCTATCTATCTAATCTATCTATCTAATCTATCTAAGCTAATCTATCTAATCTATCTAATCTATCTAATCTATCTATCTAATCTACCTAATCTAATCTATCTAATCTACCTAATCTAATCTATCTAATCTATCTATCTATCTATCTATCTATCTATCTATCTATCTATCTATCTATCTATCTATCTATCTATCTATCTATCTATCTATCTATCTATCTATCTATCTCCCCCCCCCCCCTCCCTCTCTCTCTCTGAATAGGTAGTATTCATTATGCCGACTAGGTCTGGACAGCACATGAATACCGGTTTAATAAGCTCACAAATGTTCAAAATGAACATCACCAACTTGAGCCAGTGACCTTGCATCCTGTATAGCACTTTTAATTTCATTCGAAGAAATTATTTTAGTCAAGGGCAAATTTTATTTCTCCTCCGAAATTTTCAAGCAGAGTTAGGATTAGAGTCTGTATTGGGGATAGGGTTAGACTTTACCAGGCGACACAGTTACTCTGACATTAACAACCCGGTCAGTATAACCTGTTCAGAAAATGGCAGCCAGTTGACCATAAACAATCCGCTGAGTACACCATAGTCTAAAGATTTCCCTTCTGCATTTAAATTGACTTACAAGATCTGATGTGACATTTAAACCCGACAAATAATGAAAACTGTTTCAATACATTTTATCATCCTTGTATAGCATTCCCATCTACTTTTCAAGCCGCAATACCCTAGATTTCATACGCGTGGTTCCTTTGTATATGGATATGCGAGTTCTTGGCTAGCTTTACCGAGCTATTAGAAGGCACATTAGTTTTATGCCAGCAACTTCTATCCGTGTAAATGGTAAATTTGCACAAGAGTTCCAAAGAAGATGATGCAAACTCTAAGACCTTATGTGCACTTTATAGCTGAGGTAGAGTCCTCGTCAGTTAAACATATCTGGCTCAAAGATAAATCTAGCTCTACAGAACCGTTAAACCAAACTCAGACTCAAATCCAAACCCAATCGCTCCACTGGAGGTAAAATATATACTAATTAACTCTCTATTACCCCACGGACAGATTGCCTAAAACCGGGAAAACGTGCGGAGCTGAATTAAAATAGTCTCCAAAAACGGAAAACAATATAGGATCTATCTGTGGAGAAGAATTATTGGTTGATAAATTGTGAGAGTATCTTGCCAAATCGGGGTTAAGGCGAAATTTTTACACCTCCTAAAAAATGGAAGTAAAATATTACCAAGACGATTCCAAGTAAAATATTACAAATGAATGCAGAAAAATGGCGAATATTGCATATTAAAAGCAAATCTCAGATTCCTTACACAATGTTTTCCCATTTGGACGGGTTTTCTTAGGAATTTGGTTTCTCACCTTAACCCTGATTTTGCCAGATCCACTCACAATGAGAGTGTAAAAATTTAGAGTATTACGTACTAGATGACGGATACTTTAATTAATATAGATCATTTGGCCACAAAAGATTAAAATAATGTGCTGCTTGATGAGATGCCCGTCGCGCACTTGAGTCAGATCTGTCTTTTTGACCCAGTGCAGGAGGACTCTCTTTCCGCCTGCTGACCCAAGACAGTTTTGACGCACCCAGAACTAGCAAGATAACTTAACTCTGTGGTCCGTACGTCAAAATCAAACCAAGGCAAAACGGACGCGAGTCAGTAGGGTGTACCAGCATAATTTTTCGGGATACGACCAGTATTGATGTGGTAGTTTTACGACCCTTTCATCGCTGCATGGCTGTCTGTACCCTGAAAGTTACGTTGGGTGTCAAAGTGCTTGACATAAGCATAGTAAAGCGGTATGCGATAAGATATTGTAAGTGCCCGCACATTGTCTCAATATACTGACCCCGGGGAAAATAGAAGGACGGGTAGAACCTGGACGAAAAGAAAAAAAAAAGGCCATATCCTAATTCAGCTCTGGCGACATCAGGGTAGCTCCGCGCGTATGCCATGCAATCCGATCCCTAATGAATGGAAAGACAGAAAAAAAAACGAATGCTTCCTGACGCGGCCGTTGTACCGTTTTGTCCGCCACACGGCGAATCATGTTCCAGTGTACCCGACTGCATTTTCTAATGTTTATGACACGGGATGTCCAATGTTAGCAGAACGGATGAGGGTGGGGAGAGAAAAACCACTCTTACACGAAAGCGCCGTAGTGGACAATAGATTTAGAGCTACTACAAATTTCACCCCCATTATACCGACTCAACACCGGTCGATTCGCCGGAACAAAAAGCTGGTGTGTAAAAAGAAACTTGACTCCGGGGAGCAGGAGGTTTAGCCGCGTTGCCCAAACATGTAAATCTAGAATTTGGACAAATACGGAGATAATGGCGCTAGTACAAGTCTTGACGTGGAAGAACCAAGGCTCGGCCGTGTTTGATCAGTGTCCGGGCATCTTCTACCAAGATTATTCACACCCTCCTTGTTCTGCAGATGGATTGTGACGTGGATGGACAGAAGGTGGAGGAGGAATGAGACTGACAGGCACCATCACAGAATGCACAGAGATCGGAAGGGTGTGATACGGATGGACAGAAGGTGGGAACTTGTAGACTGAAAGACAGCATCATAGAAGTCGCCTTCGAAAAGAGATTCGTAGGACGTGAAGACGATGGACAGAAGGTGAGGAGGAATGAGACTGGAAGGCCAAATCACAGAACCGGTTTTTGCAAAGAGAATGGTAAGATGTGGCAAGGATGGACAGAAGGTGGGGAAGAATGAGAATGACAGGCACCACCATAGAAGGCACAGAGATCGGCAGGGTGTGACAAGGATGGACAGAAAACAAGGAGGAAGAGAAGGACAGGCATAGGACGTACAGAGACGTACAGGATGTGAATAGGATGGACAGAAGGTGAAGAAGAATGAGACTGACAAGCACCATCACAGAACTCACCTTTGCGACCAGAATAGTAGGATGTGACAAGGATGGACAG
Source organism: Onchidella celtica (assembly GCA_963931925.1). Lineage (NCBI taxonomy): Eukaryota > Metazoa > Mollusca > Gastropoda > Systellommatophora > Onchidiidae > Onchidella > Onchidella celtica. The sequence continues at coordinate 35,708,028 of OZ007569.1, forward strand.
AAGGTGGGGAGGAGTTAAACTGAGAGGCACCAATACAGTTACCTTGGCAACGCCAATAACGGGACCGTATTCGGTGGTGATTAAAAAAAAAAAACAACGGTGCCCTACTTAAAACTGTTATCAAGATTTTGTTTGTATACCATTGCAGAGAGGTCTAAGATATTTGACTCATGGGTTAACGATTCAGACTTCACAATGAAACCATTTGAAGCCGGCATTATTCGAAAGTGAAGGTTGATCCAGAAATTCCAAACTTTTGTGTTTGATCAATGAGTGAAATCCAAGTAGTATTATGATTGTGATTTTCTCTCTGGAGTATTTTTACATTAGTTTTAGCATTATTGACCGTTTTGGGCCGTTCTGTGGAAGGAAGAATGAAGTCTGGAAATCCACAAATAAATATAAGATAGACAGATAAGAATTACTTCAGTATCCCATGACAATGAGTGAAATTCACCTTCACAGAGCGTTTAAGGTCGGATACTTGGAACAAATATCTACCACATCATTACATAAACTTAATAACAGGCTTATTAAATGAAGTAACATTGGTCTCCTTCTATCTTACTCTTCTTTTGTATATTCTGTCTATCGTCCCGCCTTTCCCCTGCACAAAATGAGCGATGTCGTGTCGACGTGCTTTCTCCAAACTCAAACTTAACTTCCTCAGATAATTTCTCTGGTTTTTACTTCATTAATATTTCACATTGTCTCATATCACACCAACCAACCGTTCAGCTGTCACCAAAGACGAGACTTCTAATGAACAGAATGTGAATCGATACCTGAATCTTGAGACGTCTCAACAATCGCTGAACGGACACGCTTTAGGTATCAGAGATGCAGAAGACAATCCGTATTATAGTAATGGATAGATACGTATCTCTAAGCAATTGTTACTGACACTGAGACCATCAGTGCTATCCAGTCTTAAACTCTCCCGCATAGATCTCCCAACGTTTTCATAACGCTGTAGCATGATACCTCAAAGTGTTGACCGCAGAACTGCCAAAAGTCATTTTCCAGGGAATTTTATATCTCACGCCGTTCGGCTCAAATTAATTACCACAGGATTGACGGAATCTCCTCAATCGAGAAACTTGCCAGATTTTTCCTATCTTATACTTATAGATAAAAACGAAAAATTGCTTTCGAGTTTTGGTTTGGCCGTGATGTATGAATTGGTTCACAGGATTTAAATCATACTATTTCTTGGACGATTTCTTGTTTATATTGATTAGGAATATCGACAGCCTGACAACTGGTACGCCGGTCTCACCGGAATTCAGTAATCCGGCCTTAATTACTGTGATTTCTGGTGGATTTTCTATCTGCGCACCGGGCGAGGGAATGGGTTATTTGGGCTATAGTCCTTGTTTGAGGGCATCTCCGCTTTTGGTGAATTTGATCATAAGCAAAACTTTAGGTATTTCGTTAACTTTTCTGTCTAGCTGTTACTACGAGAGAGAGGGAGTATATTTGGGGAAATGGAAACAATCTCATTATTTCTTCTTGTGATACAGAAGACTTTCGAAGCTCTTTTCCTCCAGTCGGACTTCCTCCTCATCTATTGACATCAATCAGTGAAGTGTTTACAGGCTCAGCGACCAGACCTCAAGATGCACGTCTCTAGAAGGAAGTGCTCTGTAGTTCCGTGCCCGTCAGAATCACCACAGTTTTAAAGCCATTCAGAAGGGAAGACAGCACTGCAAGACGGTTAGAGAAAGATCCCGTACAAATCGGAAGGATTTTTTTCTATTTCCAAGCATTTTCTTTTTGTCCACGATCAAACCTCTATTGGATTCGGGCTCGTTTTCCTATTATCTGCTGTTAACGTGATACTCCCTTCCCTAGTCCCTTCCCCAACATGCCCTTTCCACCCTGGGCCTGCCCTCTCCAACCCCTGCCCCGCCCTAGAATCAACCCCACAACAATACCAGTGTGTCTAAAGTTCCAAGTTGAGTATTGACGTGCGAGGGTCTCGTAAATAGCCGTGGTCTTGTGGCGCGGCACCAACGCTACTTTCATTATTTTAGATCAGAAATTCGAGCTTTAACGCATTGGATGCCTGGGCCCAACTGATTCAATTATCTCGTTTGTCGAGCTGAATCCGATTTCGGAGGGCCATTTTCATCCTTCTGAGGAGTCTCAACTTTAAGTAAGCCGACGATCCTTAAATTCTCTGGACAACGACCACGTTGGAGAGCATTATGACAAAAGTTATAAATCTGCTTGTCAGAAAAGTGTCCACAATAGAGACCCTCATCCTCAGATTCCGGAAAAGGGGATTTGAAATTTCAGATGTTATTGCAAGATTGACCAATCGTCTGAGAATGAGTAACTGTCCTGTACAAATGCCTGATCAAACTCGGAGAACAGTTTTCAGTGTAAGGATCTGGTCAGGAAGAATCAGTATAACAATATCTTCAGAAATCACAGTAATAAACTCCTTGCATCACAGAAAACATTTGGTCAGGTACCCTCAGTACATGAGGATGTATTCAGAAATCATAATAATAGTTCCACCACAAGAAACCAATACATACTTTCGTCGAATCGGTGAAAAAAAAAAAAGCTAGATCTAGTCAAAAACATTCAGACCTCTGATGACTCACATGGTTCTACGCCATGTCGCTCCAAATGATCCTAGGCCCTCTGTCGGTTGCACCTTCGTTTTCCACGGTTTTCGAATAACTGAACCTCGGAGCACGCCGAGATGAGCAGCAGAGCAAGGCGTATCACGAGCTACAAATAGAGAGAGTGGGTCTTGTATGGAAGCAGGGGGTGCGTCATTAAAGTTTAATTTTCTTCATGACATGCTCATAAGCTGAGAGCAGTGTCCGACGGTAACAATTCCGCGGCACGCGATCCTCAGCAACGCTGTCTGCTCTTCGAGAAATAGCCAAGATGGAAGGTTATAATATCCTCGTTATAGATGTATAATCCTGTAACCTCCATTTGTTGTTGTTGTTGTTATTGTGGTTGTTTTTAACAGTTATTTCAGTGTGAGTTTCCCAGTGTGTCATGCTGAACCCCCCAAAAAAGCTCAAAATTATACCAGTAGGTTGTCGAAGTAGCATTTGTTCTTGACGAAAATAAGGTTTCTTGACCAAGCATGTAAATTGTATGGCTGTGAAGCAATATAATTATAGGAAAATAGAAAACGCATATTATTTAAAAATGGTGGTTTCTTTATCTTGGGTGGGGTGATTGGCGGATTAGAGCACGCTACCCGGCTGGGATAAGTTTGAGGTTTGAGCCGCTTTGGCGGGGGGGGGGGGGGGGGGAGGGCTTCCAACACAGTTTCAGTTTCTTGCAATATGTTTAAGGCACTCTCTAATCCACCACTTGACATAGTTGTCGTTAGCAATAGCCCCCTTGTTGTGCCGAAAAAGTGCATATATAAAACAATATTATTAACTTTCTTATACTACGGCTAGGAGCACAGAGTCTGGTCAAGTTTCTTTTGCGCCAGTTTTGACTGCAGTCTTGAATTTTCTTTGCATCAACTAGCGAGGACAGACTTCACACGCGGACCGGCAGAGCATCTTGTCATTTCTAAAGCAGGCCGAAATCTTCAAGTTGATTTAACAGATTGTTTTACCATATTTTCAGTCTTCATACAGACATACTTTGCGGCATGTGCCGTTCCCGTTAGACTTTTAACTTCACTTCTACTTACCATATTCATAAGAATCTGAAAGCTGAAAACTAACCCACGGTAAGATAAAGAAACCAGCGTGAAAGACGAGAAATGCCCGTTGTTGTGCAGACGCCGCCGTTAGACATAAACTCAGAGCTTCAGTCTCACTCACTAGTTTGCAAGGTGCCATTTAAGTCCATAGTCCACAAAACCAAGACAAAAACAGATTTGTCACCGTGTGCCATGGGCCTCGGATACGTACATCTACAGCGACGGCGCCCTGGAGACCAACATCACAAAGGACTGTCGGGAATTGGAAGATTGTGCTGTTGCTATTAACGGAAAAGAGTAGGGAAAGAAATGTAATGCCCGCGATACAACTGTTTATCAAGTTCCAGCAGAGAGTATGTATTTACAGAGATCTCACTTCTGACCAGTCGTTAAAACTATGTCGCTGCGGTAAACAAGAATTGAAAGAGACCGCCTTCACCAAAGATAGTGCGCATATCTGTTTACTGTGGTTTGTTCATATTTTTGGGCTGATTGAAACTATTTAGAGCCGCTTGTAAGCTCTTATGCCTCGTGGAAATGCACAAACGTTTATTGTTTACCGCAGCGACCTACTTTCCGCTCCATGCTAACAGTGGTTTCGCGGCGCCTCCCGTGTAAATATTTCAGGCAAGTCTGAGCTGTTTGAGCTTCTTCAAAATTGGGTGAGTTTTTGATTATATAAGACGATAAGTTTTTAGAAAGAAAAAAAAAAGACAGAAAATCTTTGGGGTCACAACAAGGCTTGAAGCAAAATCAAAATGTGGCAAACAGAAAAAGTTGTATGTAGCAAAGCCTCGCGTAAAGAATAATCCAGAAAGGATGCAATAAAACGCAAAGAAAAAGGAAAGACAAATCAAGCTTTGGATCGATTGATCTTCTTCAAGAAAAACAAATGTTAACAGGTTAGAAAATTGAACAAATAAAAAAATCGTAGAATGTTTTATACTATGTACTTAGCTGAGAGTTCCAGACTTGGATTTTCAGAACACAGCCCGCCCGTCATTGTATGGTGGCTCGAACTAACGTTTCCCTCCCATTATAATAGATTGTGAGAAAAGGCAGCAAAGTCGTAGATTAAGCAAATACATGCTTATGTAAGTGAGCATCTGAAAATCAAAACTTTGGGAAGCTGTGGCATATGGAACAACAACTGACGCTTCTTTTGAAGCGGGCAGTTGGGCAGAGCTCAATCTTGGGTTCTATATAGACCAGGGGCAAGTGAAAGTCTAAAAGAAATTTGTAGTAACAGATTTTATTCCTTCTGAAACAGCAACTAATTGTTTAAAAAAAAAAAAAAAAAGGCAGCCAACATGATGGCACAATATTGACAGTCCTGGCTAAACATAACCACCATTCACTAATTGGGTACCCATGGAAAAAAGAAGTATAATGTCAATGGGCTCGGGATTTAAAAATTATAATAATAAATAAATCATTTACGAAGTAGTCTTATAATGAGCGCTTTCAGGCCATTAAGAAAGTTATTGTCGAGTAATCCCTTCGTTTCATTCTTCAAAAATGTCGAAAATCGAAAGCGCTCAAACAATAATCAATAAAAAATGATAATAAAAGGATGAAAATGACATAAGCCTATCTTAGTTTTGGTAACCATAGCAAGAAAACAAAAACAACAACAAAAATTTCATTTTCTCAAAAGTACAAACTTTTGTTTTTTCAGTCTGTTTTGGATTTTCCAACTCCTCAAGAAATGTAATATTGTATTTGGTTACAAGAAAAAAAAAGCAAAACCTGTTCCAGGAATAATTTATTTCTTAATTAGCAAACCTTTCAAAGAACTTAATTCCCACCTCCTCCCCATGACATTTGTTTTCATGAAACGAACTATAGTAGATTCTGAATATTTAAAATTATTTCCGTTTTTTTTTCTTCTCCTGCATGGCCCATGGCAAGAGACAGCTCCAAACGTTTTGTAAACCAATCCGTGTTGTGAAATCTTTACCCTGGCCTCTAAATTGAAGTCCTGTCACTCCCGGGCAAAGTTGCCTCCCTTTGATGCTGACCAGACTTGCTTGGAGAGGAGGTAACTGATACCCGCACGGCCCCGGGTAGTGTACCTTTAGTGGGAGGGGCAGGAAGTTACGTACTCAACTGATTACTCTAATCCCGACTACTTAACGTGGGGATGAAATTTAGACAAAGCAATCAATCTCATTTTTTTGGTGGATAGTTGGATAGTAGCCTTTGAGAGAGCACTGGGCATAATTTTGTTGCATTTGTAAAATAAGCACGTTTGAAGAGTCGAAATCAAAACACATTGAGAGCAAAGATTTATTTTTCCGCGTTTGCACAACGACCATAAGGACCACTAAACTTCTGCCCCCAGATTTATAGCGTTGACACTGTTTCGTTGTTATGAATGATTGGGATCAGCAATGAAATATTGTGTGTTCCACAAACAATAATAAAGGACTTTAGAAGAAGAAAATAATAGTTGGTTAGTGTTAGATACGTAGATAGTTAGATAGCTAGACAAATAGATAGATAGACAGATATAGATAGAGAGCAGAAAGACAGGCAGACATACATACAGATAGATAGATAGATAGATAGATAGATAGATAGATAGATAGATAGATAGATAGATAGATAGATAGATAGATAGATAGATAGATAGATAGATAGATAGATAGATAGATAGATAGATAGATTGACAGACAGAGAGACAGACAGATGGACGGAAGGACGGACGGACGGGTGGTCAGGTGGGTGGGTGGATGGATGGATAGACAGACAGACAGACAGACAGATAGATAGGCAGGTAGATAGGTAGATAGATAGATAGATAGATAGATAGATAGATAGATAGATAGATAGATAGATAGATAGATAGATAGATAGATAGATAGATAGATAGATAGATAGATAGATAGATAGATAGATAGATAGACAGATAGATAGATAGATAGATAGACAGATAATGGGTGTACCTTCGCGCGCCACTGCGGGCCGATCCATACTTCGTGGATTCCTATTTCGGTGCATCCGCTACTTCTCCGGATGCCGTTTCTAACACAATCACGGGCTAGTAGCACAGATCAAAGCGTGACCATTTGCTCCTCGTAATAAAGTTTGAAGTAAACCTGTATTGACCGTGATAAGGCCTAATTACGAACAACCCAGCCCGTCCTCCTGAGTTTGAGAACTGATTTCTATGTTGTGTAGTACAGAACGACTCACGTTCAAGTCTAGCCTCATGATGAGTACTTTTGAGCCTCAGTTGGTAATATCGGTTGTGTAATATGACGAGAGGGATAATGATTTTTTAAGCTGAACTAGTGGCGATTTTCGTTTCGCAAAGGTAATGTTATGCCCATATCAATTAGAGCTTGACAAAGGGCAAAATTAATTTGGTGCTTGATGTGTGGGTTTGACTGGCCTAAAACTGGGGCGGTTTGATTGTCGTGTGAGCGCAAGATTCAGTCAACACAGTGAGCGTGCTTTACTATTTGTTTCTATCTATCTCTGTCTGTCTATCTATCTATCTATCTATCTATCTATCTATCTATCTATCTATCTATCTATCTATCTATCTATCTATCTATCTATCTATCTATCTATCTATCTATCTATCTATCTATCTATCTATCTGTGTGTCTGTCTCTCTGTCTGTCTGTCTGTGTGTCTGCCTGCCTGCCTGCCTGGCTGCCTGCCTGTTTGTCTGTCTGTCTGCCTGCATGCCTGCCTGTCTGTCCAAACTGATGTCCTAACAGCTCCAATTCTAAAATCTGTCTCAAACACTATCCATGGACGTCTATACTGCCTTCTCAATAAATGTTAGTAATGTGGCTATATAAATAAAATAAAACAATAATAATAAAATAAAACAAACACATTATGTTTACATTTTGCAAAGCTCGCGTTCGAAACAAACAAATGAAAGAAAAAAAAATGTTTTAGACTTAAGAATAAAGAAAACACACCCACCCCATCCCACCTCCATGTTAACAATGTTCCCGAGCCCTACCGCATCCCTACAGGTTTTCTCTGTATGTGTGTTTTAAATATTCTCTCAAGAATGTGTGGAGTACAATATTTCGTTTCTTGAACAATCATCTTTCAATTTTCCGTTTTCTGAATTCAGTTCCAATGCAGACATATTGGATAACAATCGTGGTGTATTTTAAAAAGAAAAAAAATTCAGACTAATATTGAAGCTGTAGGGTCATACGGCATTTCCAGCAATACAATCATATTTTTTTACAATGGAATTGCGTGTTTGCCCCACATTTGAGAGCCATATCCCCCATACTTCGCAATAAACTTTAATTGTTCAAATAGTATGCCTTGTGCATTCCCATAAACTAATATTTAACTTCAGAGTTTATTCTCCTTCCTAAAAAATAACAAAAGAGAAACAGATATGGGTAAAGACCCACCATGTGCAGGGAGAGAACGGGAGAGTTCCTCGTTGAAGATCAGTGTCCACGGACCCATTAGTTGTACTGTGTGGGCTTTTCTTCAGGTGTTTACTTCCTTTTTCTGGGCAAATTCACGAACTTTATAATGTCATACGTACGTTATTGCTGTATACAGTATTTGCTGTTTTTTTTCTTCAGGAACTATAGGCTACCAGTTGTGTATGTTGAAGTCAGAATTTGAATTCCGAGATGTGGACATCAGCGCAGAAAGAGAAAGAGACAGACAGGCTGATAAACTGTTGAATGGATTCATAAATATACAGATAGTCTAAATGACCGATAGATAGATGGATGAAAGGATGGGCAGATGGATGGACAGACAGACGGGTTGACAAATAGACTAGACTATAGACAGATAGACCAATGACAAAGGGATGGATGGATGGATGGAGGGATGGATGGATCAATGGATGGATGGATGGATGGATGGATGGATGGATGGATGGATGGATGTGGATGGATGGATGGATGGATGGATGGGCGGATGGATGGATGGATGGAGGGATGGATGGATGGAAGGATGGGCGGACAGGCGAACGGTCGGACGGAAGGACGGATATATATAGACGGGTGGTCGGACGGATGGATGATGGATGGACGGTAGGACGGACGAACGGACTGACGGACAAACGGATGGATGGATGGATGGATGGATGGATGGATGGATGGATGGATGGACTAAGTGTGTTGAAACGTAAATAAATATATCAGACACCCGCCCCAAATTTGATGACAAACAGTTACGAATGGAAGAAAAAAGAAACTGAGGAGAAAATAAAGAAAAGTGAGCGGTTCCCGAGTCAAATTCCCGTCCACTCTTTCTCATTTCATTATCACTATCAGTAGCGCATCAGCTGCCAAAACAACATCAACTGCAACAGCAACAACACGAACAACAGCAGCAAAATCACATCCACTTCTCAGGCAGGGTGAGCAATGCTGGTGGTCCCGACTCATCATTATGTTAAGCAATTAAAGGGAACAGACAGCGTCTATCAGTGGCATTTCTCATCGACATCTCGAATGGGGTGGTAAATGGATTCGTTTTTCTTCATTTCTTTTTCTTTTACCTCACCTCCTTCTCTCTCTCTCTCTCTTTCTGTGTGTGTGTGTGTGTCTTCCCCTGTCTTTGTCTCTCTCTGTATCTTTTTGTTATTTTCCCTCTATCTCTGTCTCTCTCGTTCACTTTTTTTCTCTTCCATTCTCTAACCTCACCTTACACTTTCTCTTCCACATCTCTCTCTCCCTTTCCACCTTCTCTCTCTCTCTCTCTCTCTCTCTCTCTCTCTCTCTCTCTCTCTCTCTCTCTCTCTCTCTCTCTCTCTCTCTGTCTCTGCCTCTCATTTTCTCTCTTTCTGTCTGTCTCGCTATTTATGTTTGTCTATATGTTCCTATCTCTCTCATTTTTTCACTATCTTTCTCTCCCATTCCCCCTCCCTCCCTCCCCTCTCTCTCTCTCTCTCTCTCACTTTCTTTCTGTCTCTCCGCCTCGCTCTCTTCTCTTTCTCGCTGTGTATGTCTGTCCATATCTCTCTCTCTTTCACTATCTTTCAATCCACCTCTCCCAATCGTTTCTCTCTCTCTCTCTCTCTCCCTCTCTCTCCCTCTCTCTCTTTTTCCCCTCTCCCTTTCTCATAGCATCCCAAACAACTGTGAAGGAACCGTTTAGTTAATGAGACAGTTCTGTAAGGTCCCAGTATCATTTTCTCACGGTTTGCTGACAGAAGGTAATATATACCCGTTATGGCGTATGGCTTGCGTTGACATGCAAATTTCAAACTCCCCACCCCCTGAAAAAAAGTTCCCCCCCTCCCATCCCCACCCTTCACACACACACACACAGGGTGTCTTTAAAGATTCCCTCTAGAAGGCATACAGGCATAACATCGTGGAACATTTTAAATCTTGAATTTCTCTCAAATTTAATTTTTGTTAATTTTCAAATAAACTTTAAAAGAAAAACAAAAAATAAAAAAGGAAATTTTGCATAGTTTTCAAGGTTATGCAAAAAAGTTTTTGCAAAGATTTTCACAGTAAGAAGCGAATTTCCAATTTCATTCAATCACTCTTTCCATCCTTCTTTCCTTTACTTGCGGTTCTTGTTTATTCAGTCCGTTCTCAGGCACCATTATGTGACGCAACACGACGGTTCGGTCCGGAAAGTACAGGCCTAGGTATTGAGTAACTGCCCAGACGAACTTTTCTCAAAACCTTAAGTCTTTAAAAAAAAAAAGCGACAGTCATCAACTTCAATTGCTTATGACACAGTTTCAAGATGTTCAGAATTCAATAAATCTAGCATCAAATCCAAGGGAAAAGAGTTCTCTTTCACTCGATATCAATAACTCAGTTTACCTGAAATGTACCTTGTGGACCGAGCCGTCATGATGCATCACATATTTGTTATAGCAAACCAATCATGTTCGTCCACATATCTTTTAGTTCCCACAGTCTGTCTGCAATTAATCATTTTGCCAATCATTTTGCATAATAAATCAACGGGTGTTGTTAAAGGACTGTAGGTACTTCTTAATAGTAAGCTATAGATGGACAGTGAACACAACTTAGTATTTTCTCTCTTTGGCTTTGTAATTACACTACGGTTCCCTAGCAACAGCTTTTAAAAATCAATTGATTAAGTGAGGAAAAATAAATGAATCCACATGTCAACTGGTAATTAATTGGTCAGCAATATCAAAGTCGGTAAATGTATCAGTGCAATAGTAAAAGTAAAATCAGTTATTATTGATTGAGCAAAGTGAAAATATTGTAGTTAGTCCTAATTAAGTAATTTGCACCAGGAATCAAACAAACAAACAAAAAATGTACATATTATGGAATATAAAAAATGTAGAAAAATTTTACAAAATAGAAAATCTGTGGAGTCGCAGGAAGGCTTGAAGCAAAGAGAAAATATGGCAAAAAGAAAGAGTTGTATGTAGCAGAGCCTCGTGTAAGAAATAGTGCAGAAACTCGGTCTATACAGTGAAACAGTAAAGGACAAGGAAAGACAAATCAAGCTTTCGATCGATTGATCTTCTTCAGGAATATAAAAAATATAACAAGGTAGAAAATTTAACAAACAACGAAACTGAAGAAATAAAAAATCGTAAAATGTTGTACAAATACGGGAATTTTAACTGCGAGTTTCAGACTTGGATATTGGGAACGCACCATAGAAAATGTTACTCTATTTATTTGTTGTATTTCTTTTGTTTCGGTCTTTCTACTTTAGTGAAATAATAAAAAAAATAAAAAAAAGTAATGCCTCAGAATCCTGCACGTTGTCTTCCCTCGGTTTGAGGTCTTTGTTCTGCCAGGATCATTGGCTCTTTACATCTCGCTTTTCTTAGTGTTCTTGCTCTTTTCTTTTCTTTCTTTTGCTTTCTGCCTTTCTTTTAGTTGTTTCTTGTCTTCTTTCTGGTGTTTACTTGTTTCTGCCTTTCTTCTGGTTTTTGCTTATTTCTTGCCTTTCTACTGTAGTTTGCTTTTTTCTTGCGTTTCTTCTGCTTTTTTGCTTGTTTCTGCCTTTCTTCTGGGTTTTTTTTTTATTTGCTTGTTTCTTGCCTATCTTCTGGTTGTTTCTTGTCTTTCTTCTGTTTTTTGCTTGTTTCTTGCCTATCTTCTGGTTGTTTCTTGTCTTTCTTCTGTTTTTTGCTTGTTTCTTGCCTTTCTTCTGGTTTTTGCTTCTTTCTTAAATCTTGCCTTTCTTCTAGTTTTTGCTCATTTCTTGCCTTTCTTCTGTTTTTTGCTTATTCCTTGCCTTTCATCTGATTTTTGCTTGTTTCTTGCCTTTCTTCTGGTGTTTTTTTTGTTTGTTTTTTTTTTTGCTTGTGTTCTTGCGTTTCTTCTGTTTTTGTTTTTTTTGCTTGATTTTTGCCTTTGTTCTGTTAAGTTTTTCCGCTCACTCTTTTTCTTCTTCTCTTGCATTTTTTTTTCGTCTTCTTCTTTTTCTAATTTTCTACTTCTCAGCCCTCACAAGGGCTCCCTCCCCTACCCACAAACTTTACTACTGGGAGGACCGTCTAGTTTCGGGGAGTTGAGTGTTCGTCCTGGCCTTTTTTTTTTTTTCATTTTCATTTTTTTGTCTTTTTAAAAAAGTAATTCCATTTACCTCATTCTTGTCGCTACTTAATTTCAAGCTCCCCACCATCTCTCTCTCTGGGCTGTAGAGACCATCTCCTTATCTTTGTCTAATCCCCGCTGGAGCCGTCACTTCTCTCTGCTTGCAGTCTTGCCCCTAGCCCCCATCGCTAGGCAGCTCTTGTCGCGGAGACGTCATTTTCTTGACTCAGTAAAAGTAGATGGGTGGCGGGCGACTTGGGTGGCGTGAGAGTTGGCCGCTGCTGCCACTGCTGCCTTCTACAGTAATTATGATGACCAGATTAAACAAAAGAACTGTTTTTCATCGTACTTAATGGGAAGAATCAAGCTAAAAAGGAGACGAAGTTTCTTAAGGAGTAAATCGTTCCCACTAAAAATATTTAATTTTTTTTTTGAATTTTTTTTTCTTAAACAAGTAATCTGCATTTAACCAAAATAATAATAATAATAATAATAATAATAACAAATAACTAAATAAACAAATGAAATTGATTACGTTAAGGAAACCAGTGCTGATTTTCTAAGCATCATGTCGGGCTTACATACAGAACCTAGAATTACTTTGCAGACAATGGCCGACTCCAGAACCAAATTGTAAAACACGATTCGGGGGATGAACAGAAAGAAAGAAAGAAAGAAAGAATGTCAACGCCCTTAACCATGAATTTCATCATTCTCATTCATTGGGTGAATGCATTTCAGTTGCGGATCCATCCTTCTGAGCTGACTGTCTTCCAAAATTTGGAAAACAAATCTCGCTTACATGCTAAGGAAAATCATGAAACTATTGCCACTGCTTCATTTTACACACCAAAACCCTTCTGACACGTTCACCCATCTGACACCTGAACGTTCGTGATTAAAATATACGTAAAAAAAAAAAGAAAAGAAAAAAGAACAGAAAAGAAAAACATCACTGAATTTCACCGGAAAATGTTCCTAGTTCGCCCCTGCGCTTTCAGCAGCTATGGGATTTATAATTACATTTGTTCTCCCTCTTGTAACTGTCAGTCGGAACTTGCGGCGTTTTAATTTGTGTGTCACTGTCTCTCTGGGTCATTTTCAACCATTTTCATTTTCTACATCTCTGAGACTGATGCAATGACGTCTTTGTAATTGAATATGTCCCGTGGAAACAGTCAGTCAGTCACTGTGTGTGTGTGTGTGTGTGTGCGTGTGTGCGTGTGTGTATATGCCTCTATGTGTGTGAGCGCGCGCGCGTATGTGTGAATTTGTGGGTGTGTGTGTGTGTGCGCAAAGATCTGAAGTCCATCATCGGCACTGTTGATGTGTGACTTATTGTTTCTTCTCTGTAACTGATTTATTCTATCTAGATTAGAATGCTATCAACCCTACATATATACATGTACTTAGCTGTATAAGTCTTGCAAGAAACTTTAAACGGTTGTAATTATGTTAATTTTAAAAAAAAATGAAATACACAAGATTATTCCCGTGATATAGACATCTTTCATTTTTCTAATGACTTGATGCCCAGTCTTGGACAACCAAACAACAAGGTTCAAAACTATACGAGGTTTCAGCCTGTCGGGTCAAGTGTTTGACAGTTTCTATCTTGCCTGGAATGCTCATCTAGATCTAGATCTAGTTCACTTATGGAATCGAAAGAACTTGAATTAAAGTTGAAACTTTTTATTTTATTCAAAGACCTCCAGTGGTTCAAAAGCTACAGCCCGTTAAAAGTTTGTTGCAAGACTTATGCGGCCTAGAATATTTTGAACCTTCAAATTTTCTCCTTAAGTCATCCCTAGCTGCTGCTGTTGTTACTATCATCTTAGACGCAGTGACCGATGTTAATAGGCCAATTAATTAGATGGCGACGACAAGAATTGAGTTTCAGCAGAGATTATGTGTGTATGTATAGAGAGGTTTCACTATAATTGGTCGATTGGCACTGCGAGACACGGGAGTCGCAGCGAAACCATTGTTAACATGGAGCGGAACGTAGGTCGCTGCGGTAAACAATACCCCTTTGTGCATTTCCACGTTGTGTAAGAACTTACAAATGGCTCTAAATAGTTTCAATCAGCCCAAAAACATTAACAAACCACAGTAAACAGATATGCACACTATCTCTGGTGAAGACGGCCTCATTGAATTCTTGCTTGCCACACCGACCTAGTTTCGCGATTTGGCGGAAGTGAGATCTCTCTATAAATCATGGAGTTATTAATAACATGCTATCAATACATACTCTCTGGTTTCAATGAGATTCAACTCGTCGACTGGTGTGCAAAGTCCCATCGAAACTCAGATGCGGCGCACATTGGACGATTTTGGTCGGCAGACTAGTCGGATGGTGACATGAAGACGAGATCTCCCGCACTAGGCAACTAGGTTTTTTTTTCTCTGAAATTCAATTTCGTGACTTCGACATCCAACTAGTGTGCGCCGGACCTAAGGCACTCAATTGTCGGGGACCTGAACGGGGAGCCCAATACAAGCCCTGATCCTGATATGGCGGCAAAATATTTTGAACAAGGATGCAGAACCACAGAGGCCTTATTATACAAGGTCTCTGGTAGAACTCCAAGAAAGCCAAAGAGGGGTATTTGCCATATTGTTGTACGCGACATTTTGCCGATTTTGAGATTTTTGTCATGAAAGTGGTTCCCTCACTCTTAATTTATTTCATGATGTATAAGTGTCATTCCAATCGGTTGAAAACTTTTCAGAGATATGTGTTTTTGAAGTAATGCTTTATGTGTTCAGCCATTTTGCCGGATGAATTTCAAACCCTCATTTTTTCAAAAAAGCGAAAATGCACATACAACGATTTAGCAAGAACGTGATGAAACACATGCACGATTCTTCAAGATATTTTGTTTTCTATTTCTTAATCTGTTAAACTGTCGCCACGAGTGGTTTAACGCTGCCTTTAGATCAATCTTCATTGCCTTTACATGCATACGAACATCTCATAAATTTTGCTCGCCGGGGCCGTGACTAGAAGCCACGGCTGAGATGCCTCAAACCACGTAATTTATTTATGAGCCAACAATGAACAAGTTTCCCAGCTGTCGAACCATGAAAAAACACTGTAAAATACCCAAAAATCAAACTTTACAGGAGACTCAAAAAAACATTTCGCTTTAGTGGTACATGGTCTTGTCCACATCATCCGCTCCACTAATTCTTACGGAAAAATGACATATGAAAAACTCACTTTGCCTCTACAGCGACGAGGAGCGGAGCGGAACGGATGCTGTGGACAAGTATACGGAGGCAATACAAAGAGTGTTTTACTTTTCATACGCCATTTCCCGTAAAGATATCGGAGCGGAGCGGATGCTGTGGACAAAACCACTTACTCCTTGTTCAATTTCCATTTTGTGATATTCAAAAAAGACAATTAATTGTTCAAAATTATAACCCAGACAGAAAGACAGAGCACATTTTCATTCTAGAAAATGATGCTAAAACGTGAATTTGACCTAGTTTGAGATATACGGTGTTTTTCCGCAACAAGGCAGCATAGCCAAAGAGAGCTATGATCATAAAATATACGCACATATATCTACACGGCCGCCCCCAAGGAGATTATTCAAACGCTTTTGTTTGAGAGAATTTCGCGGAACGAAGGACCACACGCGTTGTGGCTCTGATACTCCCTGATGCTTGAAGATTTCAACAATCGTCTCACTGCCACCAGGGGCTTTTTTTTTTCCTTTCCGTGGCCAGAATCAATTGTCTTGGGACTGACGTGAACTAAACGTTAACCAATCAGAGTTGGCCGTCTTACCGGATTATTGCAGCGTACGTCAACAGTAGTAGGGAGGTGTCCGATATCAAAGGCACAGACTTAATGGTTCTGAAGGAGGTCCCCAAACAAGGTCTCTCTCCAAGGCTGGGGTTTTGTATGCTTGGGCGAGTGGGAGATCGAGAGACGGAAGGAGAGGAAGGGAAGAAGAGATGGGAGAAAGGATAGAGAGGGGGAAATGAAGAAGGACAGGATGGGAAGAGAAAGAGAGAGAGAAAAATAAACCAGATGGAAAGGGTAGGGAATAGATCTGTTGTCATTATATTATGTCCGAAGAGGGGGAAGAGTGAGATGGAACAAAACAAAACAAAAAAAAGGGGGGGCGAGGGGGGGGGAGAGAGAGAGAATAGGGAATAGGAAGATGCGCCATGATTGTGTCCGAAGAGAAAGTTGGGTGAAAAAGAAACAAAGAAAGGAAAGGGAAGGATGGAAAAAGGGGACTGAATAAATTGAAAGACACTGTTAGTGCAGGACAGAGAGACAGACACGGAGAAAATAAAAGACACACGGGGGGCGGGTAGCTAGAGGAAAGTGGAGAGAACAGGAAGGAGGGAGAAAAAATATGGAATGTGAAAGAAAGACAGAGAAGGGGATAGTAAGGAAAGACCAAGGGAAAGAAGCGAAGACAGAGAAGAGGATGGAGAACACACAGAAATAGACGCAAAGAGGCAGCGAGGGGGACTCAGATATGAGAAAGACAGAACACGAATACTGTCACATTTTGAGAAAAGACCGTAAACAGCCAAAATGTAAATCTGACAGAAGACAAAAAAAAACACTCGTGTTGCACCCCACTTTACTCTTTGTTCAATTTCCATATATTCTGATGATCCACAGAAACTATTCGTCCCAGAGAATTATGACCAAAGGTAGTGGATACAAAAAGATGAGACAGCTATCGCGTTTAGCGTGCACAGGTTTAGCACCGCCACATGCAGGCGAATGCGGGGAACTCATGAACAATGCTGTATTTTACAAAGCCATTGGGAACATTTTGAATTTTGTTCAGCTTCCAACTATCGCTGTAGGCCTTGCTTGAAGTCTCTTATTTTGTACACGAAATAATAACTTCAGTCGCTGTAGGAAAACTCTAGCTATATTTTTTTCTTTTCAGTCTCACTAGCGTTGTAACAACTCTGCATCATTAATTTATCACTATATCAAGCATTCCTTTCACGCAGTGGTCAATGCCCCCCCCCCCCCTCCCCAGTCAGCGCGCAAAATGTGTGCACGATTTTTATTTAGAGGTGCGAAAGAGGGAGTTTCTCATCTTAGATTGTTGTTACTTGTACGTACGTACTCAATGTGTTTTGCGCCAGGGGTGCGTATTTTAAAGCCTTTTGTGGCTCCAGAGCCAGACAGCTCCTCCCGAGCCTTAACAACAACCTTAATTAATTACTCTTTCTTATTCTGTTTTCGTTTTCTTCCTTTTTTTTTTTTTTTTTGTTGTTGTTGGTGTTGAAAGGGCAAGAGTATAAGGGTAAGGTTAGGGAATCGATAAGATTTAGGGTTGAGGATAAGGACGGGGTCAGGGGTAGGTACGTATACGTATGCCCCCCCCCCCCTCGCCTCCACCCCCCCCCCCCGCCTCCCCCCCCTGCGCAAAACGCTTACGGTACGTACGTGCAAGTAATAACGGCCCTCATCTTATTGTATCTAGTATCTTTGCAATAACCCAGATAGAAAGATACAGCACATTTCATTCTGTAAAATGATGTTAGAAATTGAACTTTCCCTAGATTGGCTTATAGGTTCTTTTTCTGCAGGATGGCGGAATAGGTGAAAGTTGCATGCACGCCAGGGTCGTAAAACACCCCACTACGTGGTTACCCTATATCCTTCAAGTCACAGGACACAATGTTAGAGGGGCAATATCTCGGAAAGTCATGAAGGATGACCTCACCAAAAGGCGACCACAAAAGCCAGTGCAATAAAATTTCAAAGCAATGCAGCAGAACATTGTGGAATAGTTTTCTACTTAGTCATAGGTGTTTTAATTGCGTCTTGGACTTAAGATAATGCGGGGATTTTCAGCTTTATGCTTCATGACCACTTTCAAAACTTCATATTTTGTCCTATCAGACTGCTATTATTCTGTCTTCTTCATAGCACGATATGTCCGTTACCGTGTCGTCGTGCTTATCTCCAAACTCAAACTCAGACTCATGTTTTGTCTCTCGTCTTGCCTTTTCATAGCACAATATATATGACAATTATCGTGTCGACGTGCTGTGTCCAAATAAACAGCGCTTACATGCGACTTTATTTTGTTGCCGTTACGTCACTGTCGCGTCGCATTTTGTTGTTTTCTGTTCAAATCTAGGCAAATGAATGACATGCGACATTCGGGCTCATTGCAGTATCAAAGGGGAACACGAAACCAAGACACGACTGCAACACGATAGCAAGTCGTATATATGTGTTCGCGTAGCCTTATTCCCTACCAATGCAAATTTGCTCACTCTGTTTTCGTCACTGTGGGTGTGTGTATGTCTCTCTCTCTTTCTCTCTGTCTGTCTCTCTCTCACACTTTCTCTGTCTCTCTCTTCCTCTCTATCTCTCTCTCCCTCACACATACACACACAATCATACAAACACACACACACATAGCAAGACGTGAGGATGTGTCTGTATTTAGAACCCAACCCGGTGAAGAGATGTTCATTATGTTGTTATCATTATTATTATTATATTATTATTATTATTATTATTATCATTATATGAGTGCAGCCAGTCTCCTCAAAACACGGAGCATATATTGCAGGAGTGCACACTCTTCTCAGCACTGCGAGAAACGTATTGGCCCCAACCCACCGACCTGAATATCAAACTCTATGGTGCTCTGCCAGAACTGCAGAAAACCGTAGATTTTCTTAAAAGAACAAATCTGCAGATTTAGATTGGTGAACGAAAGAAAAAGAATTATCATTATTACGACTATCGTTATTATTACTACTATATTGGTTTTGCTCCTTCCCCCTGATTGTCTTCCCAACGCCTAAGTTGAAAACTCATGAAATACTATAAAATTGTATGATTCGCAAAGTAATCTATTGGTCACATTCGTTAGTCTACCTCATAACCATTTTACTGCAGACAGTTTTGCATAACCAGAGTTTCAGTCAATATATAATATTTGGGTGCATTATGAAACCAAGCCAAAATGGAAGTATCAATTGTGTGGGTAAAATTGTATGTTTTATACGCACATATATAATGTACAGAAATAATACTAATAATGGAGATCATTCATGTAGCGCCTCTTCCAAACAAGTTCGCTCGAGGCGCTTTACAGAAAGTCTTGCTCTCTCGATTTGCATCTCTCTCTCTCTCTTTTTTTTCTCTCTCCCTCTCTCTTTCACCCTCTCTCTCTCTCTACCTCTCTATCTCAGAGCAAATTGTAACTCAGCCTGTTAGGCGCAGTTCACAACTCACAACTGTATTATAAGTAATAATATTTGCATATATATTAATATATATTTAATAATGAATAATAAATTTTTTGTTGGTGGTGGCAGGGATGAGGGGTGGGGGTGATAGGGATAAATTTTAATCTATTAATTTTTAATTTTGCCCGGGCAGCGGCCTGTTTGGCCTGCTCTTTACGATTTCCAACTGCCAAAGTATCTTTAACGTGCGCAACGTGCACACGGGCCCTCCGAATTTTTTCATCCTTACCCGAATTATTATATGAATCTGAACATCACGTTGAACTAAATTTGGTCTTTCACCTAAAACCTTATTCTGCCAGATCCACTGAGATAATTATAGTGAATTCCAACAAGAATGGAAAATTAATATTAGAAATAAACGAAGTTTCTTGCACTAAGGATCTGCATCAGACATATGATATATACGCTGATCCCGTTTTCGTCACACATCGTCAGTACCCATCCTATATTTTGCACGGTTTCGGCCCACCCTTTTTCAGTCCACTGCTATTTAGTGATGGGTTAAGAGGATCGATACTCGAATCTGCTTCTTCCGTTAGCCTGGGCATCCACCGGCTATATCATGATTTCTCCGCCATGTGTCTTTGTAAATTTCGAGTCCACTTTGTTCAACTCCTCTAAGAGAGCAAAACAGGTTTCCTCTTTGCTCTTGGAAAGAACCTGTCTCAAGTTCAGCCCCTTCTGATTATGGCGTTTTGTAGACCTTTCATGTGTTTATAGTTCAAATTTTCTGTCCCCCATCCACTCAGTTCTTGACAAATTATCTTGGAATGTCGCAATATCGGGTCATATACTGCCTTCCTTTTGCAAGTCTGACGAGCTTTGTGCTTCCACATTTCTTCCTCACTCAGTGCTGGATGATTGTGTGAGAGTGAACTTGAAAGTAGGACCGTTATTTCCACGTCTGTAGTCCGGCGTGCTTTGCAACCGTTCTTCTTTATACACCTCCACTCGATTGTCGAGGCTGTCGTTCTCTATTTGCAAAATCTGTATTTTTCAACCATCAGGCCGACATTTCCTCTATTTGTGACAAAGCCTTCCATCTTCTCTGAATGCTTTAGACAAAGTGATCCTCAATTTCTGCACGAGGAAGACCTTCAAACCTTCAAACGTAACGCGGGGTTTTCAAAGAAAAAAAAATTAGCCTGGATGCACTATCATGAGTGTGTTCCTCGTCAATATAAAATAAACTAGTCATCCACGGATAGAGAAGGGCAGATTTAGTCATTTTTGAGCGAAAACATATCGATAATCGAGAGCTTGAAGATTTAGTGAGGATATGAAGGGAAACAGTGGGCCGAAAACGGGTAAGAAAATGGGTGTGTCAGCGGGCCGAAACCGGGTACGAATTTTTTTTATCTGGGCCGAAAACGGGTTCTTCCGATATATATCAACAAAATATAAATAAATTGAAATGCTAATTGAACAAACAAACAAAAAAACTTTAACTCAAAATACCAGCTCCTTGGTATGGGAAAATGCCGTATGCCACAAAAAAATTTTTTTTTTTTTTACTCTAAGCTCAGAAATAGTTCGTGCTGCGCCCCAATTCATTTTTTGTTCAATTTCCATTTTATGATGACCAGGAGAAATCACCAGCCACACAAAATTATAACACTGATAGAGAGAGATAGAGCATTATTTCTTTCTATACAAATAATGATAGTGAAAAGTGAATATGACTAATGTAGACGTGTACATCAATTTCCGTACCGTGGCATATTTCACGACCTCACATCTTGTTTATTCCAACTCCACTTTTTGAAAATTGAGAAATTCAACGTTAAACGTTTGCAGCTTTAGCTTAGTATTATGATTAGGAGTTCGAATAATCCGGAACTGTAAAACAGCTTGATAAGTGCCACGAGGGCATGTTAAACATGTGTCAAAGTGTGCATTTGTTATACCTCTTCTACATACTAAAATGTCTCCAATTTTTCAGAATATAAATATAGTTAGAACAAAGAAGAACTACAATCGCGATTTGTCCCCTCCCCAAATGCTGTCGTGTACAATAAAATACCAGTGTCTACAAAAGCAGATGATGCATTTCGGTCTTTTGTTCCATGCAACAATCCATGGATGGATCAGCCACAAACCTGAAACCATCCTCCGATTACCAACAGCTCTAAACTTGTCAAAAGTCGCGCGATTTAAAACCATTGTTTGCGGGGGAAATTCTTCCCCAAATACCAAAATGGGCGTGCGAGAGAATGTTACAGCGTGTCAGAAGCCTGTAAAAAGCACAATAGCCCCAGAACTTTACCCGTGCCAGCTTTGGGGCTGTATATTGTAACTTAAGACCGTTAATACCTGGTGTGTCCCCCCCTGCTCAAAAACGAAAAGGTATCTGGCCCCAGAATTGCCCAACCCCCACCACCCCCCCCTTCTCTGTTTTATCATTGCCGTCCCTGACATGCACGGTGAGAAATCTTGCTCTTTGTTGTCATTGCTCACCATGCGATGGGAAATGAAACTGGAGATGAGTTGTGCCCTTTTTTTTTTCTTTTCTTTTTTTTTTAAACGTCTAATTTGTGCAGTAATTTATCATCATACCTAAACCTCATCTCGAAATGTCCCGGGAGGGGAGGGGGGTCGGAGGGTGCAGGGGAGGGAGGGGGAAGAGAGAAAGGGGGAGGGGACAGCTAGACAGGACTGACAAAGACAGAGGGATATATACAGACATACAAGACAAGGACAAACAGGTGGGTGGACACACAGACAGAGACATAGCGAGACCAGAGAAACAGACACACACACACACACACAGAGAAAGAGAGAGAGAGACAGAGAGAGGACCACAGATATAACTCTGCCACGCAATGACTAAACACTACAATACTGAATTCAAGATTCGGCGTTTTGTCAATACAAAACAGAACTATCTACATTATATTGTTGCCAGAAATTGTTCATCACATGCAACGACGTACTGAAAGACCAAAGCTGGGTGGTTGGGGGGGAGGGGGGGGGGGATACCACAAATCAAACACAAAATATGGCAAACAGAAAAAGTTGCATGTAGCAAAGCCTTGTCTTAGAAACTATACAGAAACGAAACAATAAAACGCAAAGGAAAAGGGCGTTTTATTGTATTGTTTCAGTATAATTATTTCCTGCGCGAGAGCCAATGTGGCTTTCGTAAAGAGAGAGGAACGGCGGATATGATTTTTGCTGCCAGACAGATTCAGGAAAAATGCATGGAACAAAATAAAGCGCTGTATATCACATTTGTTGACCTCACAAAAGCATTTGACACAGTGTGTCGTGAAGGCCTCTGGAAGATCTTGGCGAAGTTTGGGTGTCCACCCGAATTCATCACAATAGTGCGCCAGTTTCATGATGGCATGCAAGCTGCAGTCAAAAGCAACGGCAGTTTTTCAGAGCCCTTTGCTGTCACAAATGGGGTAAAACAGGGTTGTGTCTTAGCCCCAACTCTGTTCAGCATCATGTTCTCTGCAATGCTACAAGAAGCCTTTAGCTCTCCTCCTCAAGGGGTAAGCATCAAGTACCGAACTGATGGCAGTCTATTCAACCTCAGGAGACTTCAGGCAAAAACCAAAACCAAAACTACTCAAGTCTGTGACCTACTATTTGCTGATGATTGTGCACTTCTGGCACACGATGAGGATAGCATGCAAAACTGTGTTGATAAGTTCTCTAGTGCCTGTGACAACTTTGGCCTCACAATAAGCACAAAGAAGACGGAAGTGCTCCATCAGCCTACTCCAGACGACAAGTATCCTGTGACCCCAAATATCAAAGTCCATGACAGTCTTCTGAAGGTGTCGGAGAACTTCACCTATCTTGGCAGTACACTGTCTTACGCGGCTCGTGTTGATACTGAAATTCTCTCAAGAATCAGCAAAGCCAGCTCTGCATTTGGCAGGCTTCGAAAGAGAGTGTGGGATGTTGCCGGCATTCGCACAGACACTAAGCTGAAAGTGTACAATGCTGTGGTCCTTCCCACCCTACTCTATGGGGCTGAAACCTGGACAGTGTACCAATCGCATGCCAGAAAGCTAAATCACTTTCATCAGGCCTGCCTTAGAAAGATCCTAAGGATCAAATGGCAGGATAAAATTCCAGACACTGAGGTCCTCAATCGTGCCAAGGAATTGAGCATCTTCTGCCACCTGAAAAAAATTCAGCTACGTTGGGCAGGACATGTTGTCAGAATGCCCGACTCCAGACTCCCTAAGCAAATCTTCTTCTCTGAGCTCTCCAATGGAACGAGGAATGTTGGGGCCCCAAAGAGACGTTACAAAGACACTCTCAAGCAATCACTGAAGGCCTTTGCCATTGATGTGAGTGAGTGGGAAAAGCCCTCGCTTGATCGTGCAAATTGGAGGGCGGCCCTTACCAGAGGCAGCAAAGCATGGGAAGCTGACAGAGTCCAGCAGGCTATCAAAAAAAGAGAACGGCGCAAGAAAAGGCCCAGTGGTACTGAACCAACGGAGCACTCTTGTCATTTATGCGGAAGGGTCTGCAGGGCAAAAATAGGACTTATCAGTCACATGAGAAGGCATAAGTCATGAAAGAACAGTCTTTCCATTCTGTCCTCTGTGTCCTTTAGTTCTCTTTATTGTCCATGTGTTGAAATTCTCAACAATTTCTGTTCTTTATTCCTCTGGTGTTGTTAAGGTCATCATCATACCTGATGGACGAACTATTATTATTATTATTATTATTTCCTGCGCGGGGCTTTGCTACATACAACTTTTTCTTTATGCCATATTTTGTCCTTTGCTTCTAAGCCTTGCTGCCTCCCTTCAGATTTTCTGTGGTTTTCATAATATTTCACAAATCAAATTCACCCTACCTCTCACTGATCTGCCATATCCACCGCCGATCAGCGATATGAAGTCGTAACATTGTACACGAAACTGGAGCTCATTGTAATTTGATCTGAAGCACTTGCAGATGCCATGGTGTGTGCGCTTAGCATCGTCTTATCAATCCGTAGCACGCTCAGCTCTTACATAATTAATGTCTCTTATAAACACGAATGTGTCAAATTCTTTATTTTGCATCTCTAGTGTCAACACAGCACTACCAGCATCAACCCCCATGGTAAGCTGTGGATTTCGAGGTAAAAATAATTGTTTCGTTAATTTCGTTCACTATTTTTTTTCTCTTCCTGTTTTTTGCTCCTCTCTTCTTCTTTTTCACTATTGGTTTATCAGTACGACGGATAATGAGTGCACTTTTTGTTGGTGGTTTTTTGCTGGTCCCAAGGTGTACGTTATATCAGTGTTCTTACTTCGTACGTGTTTTGTATGTGTGTGTAAGTGGGCGAGTATTCTGAGAGTCCATCCACATAATAAGTCACACGTTCATATGGAGTGGGTGGGAGAGAGAATGGGGGTTTGTCCCTCGGCGTATAAAACGCGTACAAATGAGGGGGGGGGGGAGGAGGAGAGATTTTAGAGGGTGTACATCACTAACTTGTCAGTTATGACAAGAAACTTAAAATTAAAAAAACAACGTGAAATAAGACAGTTGTGGGACTACATAAAAATGAAATTCACGTTTCTATTGAACAGAAGCAACCCCCCCCCCCCCTACCGAACGCCCGTACTAAATGGCCCCTAACTGAAACAGAAATGAAGACGCGAAGCCCACCCCCAAATAACCCCACCCCCTGTCTTTTCCTTCCCAAAGGACAGCAATAAAAACCGCACATTCGATTTCGGTTCAAGTATAGAAAAATCTGGGGTGGGCGCTCAATCGCAAAACTAGGACAATGTGGAGTATGTACGTAGTACTGTAACCATACTGCAATCTGAACTTACAGCATGATAAGCTTCTCTAAAAAAAAAAAAAAAAACCCGAGATCAGTATGGTCGTGATTATGTAATTTGAAGCACGAATGCTAGAAAAATAGCAGGTATCGTTTGAAATTTGATCATATGCAAGAAATGTGATTGGTTCGAAGAAATCTTATCCCTCTTCGACCACACACCCATCCCCCCAAATCCCCATCCAAAGTGCATTTTGCACAAGAAGAGAGGAGATGGTATGCTAGAGTGGCTTGAGGAAAGAAAAAAAAAAACGAACAAAAAATGAGAGAGGTGCAAATCAAGAAAATAGAATCAAGTGTAAAAAAAAAGATTGGGGGGGGGGGGGGGAGAGTGAGAGAGAGGGAGACGCATACAGAAAGAAAGAGAGAGAGACTGAGACAGAGACAAATGGAACAGAGAGAGAGAGAGCAACAGGGAGATAGAGAGACAGAGAGCAGAGGATTGGGGGCAGGGGGCGGGGAGAGGGGAGAGAAAGATGGCAAAAGAGGGAGAGACAGAGAACAGGGAGAGGGAAAGTGAGAAAAAATAAAGCAAAGGAAAGAGAGAGAGAGAAAGAGCAAAGGAGAGTGAGGAGAGAGACACAGCAAAAGAAATAAACAGACAACCCCTCTCCTCCTTATAACAACATCAACAACGAAAGATAAAGGATTCGAAAGAGAGTGACAGAAAAAAAGAACAGAAAACGAAAAAGAAGAAACAGTAAAAGATGAACCACAAAATGTTCTGCCCTATTGAACAAATCCTAGGCGTTGACTGGTGGAGAAAGGAGGGCTCAGATGTTGCCCTGGACCCACGGGGGAAGACATGAAGCATCGCTCTTGCTGTGTGAGACGGTAACGAAACATGCAGGGCCCATTAGGGGCCGGAATGGAACCGGGCCCTTGTCAGATCAGGTTCCCGGGGAGTTAGCCGTGGTATGACAGTCGAGCCTCTTGATTTATACGCTGTACCCGGGGCTCTGGGTAGCACAGAGACATAATATGAACTTGGAAGGGGCGTGGATGTGTGAGGTGGGGGAGGGGGTGGATGTGGTGGTGGTTGGGGGTTGGGGGGGGGGGTCGATGTGGTGGTTACGTGGGGGGGGGGGGGGAAATGCCAAAATTTGTTATTATTTACACAGAATGCCTAAATTTGTTTATTATTTTTCTGTACTGTCCATGGAAGGGGAAACAAGGGTCTCCGTTGAAAGAGAGAGAGAGAGAGAGAGAGAGAGAAAGAGAAAGAGAAAGGAAGAGTTAGGGAAAGGGAGTGTGTGAGGGGAGACAGAGAGAGAGACAGGAAGAGAAAGTAAAGGAGAGCTAGGATATGAGGGAAAGAGACAGAAGAAGAGGGATAGTTGGAGAGAGGGGATGTGTGAGGGAGAGAGAGAGAGAGAAGAGAGAAGAGAAAGGAGAGGGGGTGTGTGAGGAGAGAGACAGACGGAGAATTAGGGAGAGAGCATTGCGTTTGAGGGAGGGAGAGAAGAGAGAAAGAGAGAGCCAGGGAGAAA
Organism: Onchidella celtica; assembly: GCA_963931925.1. Lineage (NCBI taxonomy): Eukaryota > Metazoa > Mollusca > Gastropoda > Systellommatophora > Onchidiidae > Onchidella > Onchidella celtica. Next base: position 35,734,791 of record OZ007569.1, read on the forward strand.
GAGAGAGAGAGAGAGGCAAAGAATAGATAGTTCTACTCTGACATATTTGCTTGTATTTATGGACGTTGTGTTTTATTTTAGTACTGTGAAAATAGACATTCCGTAGCGGATTATCATCACTACTATTATTAAAATTATTATTGCTGTTGCTATTATTTACATCCTCCTCATCATCATCATCATCATCACCATCATTAATATTTGTATTATTGTTGTTATTGTTGTTGTTACATTGTTCCTGTTATTATTTTGTCTTTATAATCATTATCGTTATCACTTACCCCAAGTCATTCACATTGTATACGGTAATGAATATAGACATCCCGTTCTTTTGACTTCAAAAATTTTACTTTATTTTTTTAATTCAGGGCACACTTCAATGATTTTTCTACTATTTTCATACTCTCCCTCCTCACTATTTAGGTCATTTTTGCTACAAATGTTTTACTTTTTCAAGTACTATACTTTTCCACTTCCAGGTAGGTAATTTTGTCTGTTCCATTCGTAGATTCTTATCTAACTAAGGCAGCAAGTAAAGATGGCCATAAATCCTTCACAGTACTGCCCGGTTTGACCCTAACAGTAACAGTCTATCTGTTGCCTTTCTACGTGAGTGTTGGAAATGTAGAGAACCTGCCTGGCTCTTAGACGGTGGGACCGAAGTCGTAGCCTGTCATTCCCTTAAGGCCTGTTTGCACTGGTAGGTTTTAGTAATAGAAAAAAAGAAATCGGGGACTGTGTGGGAAGAACTCTCCTGGCTTTCCGTCTTTTGTTTTTCCGATTTCCCCCACAGTTCTTCCCACACAGTCCCCCATTCCTGTTTTCTATTCCTAAAACCTACCAGTGTAAACAGGCCTTTACGCACCCCCGGGGGAATATCTGTTTGTTTTACATGCAAGTTCTAATATAGATTTCAACCACCAGTAAGCAATATCGTCATTTCATGTTGCACATTTATAAGTGTAAACTAGATGAGGTCCCCGGCATTATGTAGGATAAACCCGTGAACCCGTGCGTTCTATCTCTCTTTCTTTTTCGTCTTGAAAGTGTCCAATATTCTACAGTCTCACTACAGATTTCATGGGCACCCATGCACTCATTTCTGGTAGGGAAATTGCCAGGACAAAATTGAACGCGTGTTTATATCCATTTTCGGTGCGGTTGGCTTACTACAGGGTGCCAAAAACGAAGATTGTATTTTACATTTTGACATTTTATTTAAAAATACCTGGAACTTGAATCAACACAATTGGTCAATACAAAAGCGATTGGGATGGATTAGTTGAAATTGAAGAAATTTGATTTTATAATTTTTGAAACTGTCATTAATTTAGGCTGTTGCGACTAGCAAAAAAAAAAGGGGGGGGCAAACCTTCAGCACAAATTGAATCACTTCCACCACAATTTTCTTTTTATAATAAGGCTGTGTTTTACTTTGGACGAAAATGATAGTAAATGATGCGGGGCACTGAATATTTGATTCGTTCAAATGGAAAAAAATGTTTAGGGGAACGAAACATGCGAATAATAGAATATCCAAAAAAAGAAAAAAAAACCCAGTATTTTACAAGGACTGTGTACGTTTACAAATGACAACATTTTGTTTTACGTTCAAGGAACACATCTAAACCATAGTTATATTTTCCCTCTGGGGTGTGTAAAGAAACTTCATGTAGAGACGAGCTAGGATGTTTGTCTCACGGCCCTATGGGGTGTACGTGTGTGGGACGAAATCCGTTCGAGACGCCATCCATAAAACACGTATGTTCTATTTTAGACATTTTGTGCCCCCACCTCCTCCAATCCCATCCCACAGCCACCATCCTCTCCCCATGTACACTTTTCATACGCTTGGCTTCACACGCCACCTCCCTCCCCTGCCCTTCTTGTACAGTAGTTAGTTTCAATTTAATTTTATTGATGAATAAAATTTTGTAGACACATGGAGTTTGACTTCGAGTTTGAGTTTGAGTTTGGAGAAGGCACGTCGACATGATAACTGTCACATTGAGCTAAGGCAAAAACAAGACTATAGACAGAATATAACAGAACGAATGGGACAGAAGGAGACCCTAAAAGGAGCGCTCACCAAACCGCCCGCTACAGACACAATATTATGGAAATGATAATACTGAAGGATCCCAATCAACCAAGACCTCAGTTGTTCACTGGAGGTTGTACATTCATAAGTCAAAAGTTTAATTAATTTAAGAACACGTTAACTCAGACATTAATTTTAGTGACACTCTGCAGGTTTGAATTATTATTGCACAGGCTTAAAAACCGCGCTCAGCGACACAAAGCAAACTCAAAAAAAAAATAATTGAAAAACAAAACCAATTTTTAAAAAATCCCAACTTCCGTGCACCCTCCAGGGGTATTTGAAACCTGCGTGTAAAAATTTGCTTACTGTAGGTGGCTTACTAAAAAAAAAGCCTTTTCCATTCATAGGTGGAGAATATTGTGAATTGTGTAATATAAATACGCTCAGAAACTGATTACATAAAGAACAATGATGAAATACGGGTTAGTTTGAAGAAAAGGAAAAAAAACCTGAACATTAATTAATGCAACCAAGTGCAAGCATGCACTCACACCTCCTCCTCCTCTCCCCCCACCTCCCCCCCCCCCCCCACCCCGTCACGCCCTCCTAGGACAAACATACACCGATAAGGGACGACGTACAAAAAAATGTGGTTAATGAAATGCAAAACATGCACACATCCATAAATATACTGAAACACATACGCATGAATACGCATGCGCAAACTAAAAATCAAAAACAAAACAAAACCAAAAAAAAAAAAAAATGTCTCACTTCTAAACACACATGGAACCAGCCGCAATTTTCAAAACACGTATAAATGCACTCGTTGCCCACTACATACATCCACCACTACATATATCCACACACATACACACACAAACGCACGCACGTACATATTCAAACGCAAGGAGTGCAATGCTTTGCATGCAAGACTTGCTTGGATTTCAGAAATTAGGCAAAACGGCAGCAGTTTCTTAGTTGCTCTTGGTTAATTAGCTCACACACGACACATGTCCAGAGCATCTCAGCTTGGCAGTTTCTTTTCGCTTGATAAGAAAGAAAACGTCGTTAAGGGCACATTATGCCCTCGTTTTTTTTTTCTTCTTGGGGTGGGGTTTGGGGTGGGAAGGGGAGGTTGGAAAGACAATTTTAAGGATGTATCATGTCCCTCCCCCCCCCCCCTTTTTTGAGGGGGGGGGGGTAAGAAAGAAAACCTCGTAAAGGTCACCCATAGTGCATCCGGTTTATTTTCCTGGAAAAAAAACAGGAGGGGGAGGGGGTGTGTGAGAGTTCATTAAGTTTTTTAAAATCTTGGAGGGATGGATGGATGGATGGATGGATGGGTAGGTTGGTATAATGGATGGCTGGATCGATGGATGAGTAATGAATGGATGGATGGATGGGTGGGTTGGTAATATGGATAGATGGATCGATGAATGAATAATAATGGATGGATGGATGGGGATGGCTGAAAATTGCATGGATGGACGGACGGACGGATGGATGGATGGGTGGGTGGATGGATGGATGGATGGATAGATGGATGGATGGATGGATGGATGTGTGGGTGGAATGGATGGACGAATGGGCAGATGGGTGGATTAGGGGATAAATGCATGGAAAATGAATTAAAGTTCTGGGGAAAGGATGGGAGAGCGAGAAAGAACAAAAACTACGGAAAAAGACACAAATGGCAGAAAGATCGACAGAAAGAAAAGTCGCAACGAAAGAAAGATTTTTAAAAAAAAAGGGAAATACAAGAGGATATCATATGTAGAAAATAAAATTAAGTGAAAGAAGAAAAAGAGGTTGTTAGCCACAACACTTCTTTGTGGGTCTGTAAGTTCAGCGTGGCCAAGGACATAATGAAAAATACACATCACGCGACCAAACACAGCAAATCTCTGATGAAGAACAAGCGCTCGAGAAAATACAACATCGCGTGACACAACCCAGTATTTGCTGATTTTAGACATATGGGTAAGTTTTGACATGGCAACCAATCATAGCAACATCCAGGATAGTTACGCTTTCCATGTTACGCACAACCGTAACAAATTCACCCTGTCAATACAAATACTGAAATGGGATGAAGTATTTGTTGTTAAGCGCCACAAGATTTGAGCGTATCGCGTTACGTCTGAAGCGTATCTGCGCCGTTCGCTGGAAATTATATTAACCGCATAAACGCTGTGTAACTAATTCGGCGAATGATTTCTGTTTTATTTCGATTGCCTGGCAAGATGTTAAATATATTTTGACAGAATCCGATCAGGCTGAGAGGATGTTTTGAAATTGTTAACGTGGAGCGCTGTCGTGTTTGATAAATCTACTTTATGTAATCAATTTCTGAGCGTGTACAATAATAATACAGGCCTACGGAGTGTCACAAATGTCTGGTTAACGTGTTTTTAAATGATTTTTAGCTCGTGAGTGAACAAGAACATCTGGGTTTTAATTGCTGTGAGGTGAATATTATTGTTGACTATTTTAGTGCGTATTTTCGTTCACGAGAAGATCTTCATTTCTGTAATCTGTGGAATAAAACAAACTACTGACAGACCAGAGGTTCTCATCCAGGTGGGTGGATATTCCCCTTGGAGAGAAACTTTGGGATTACAGAGGTGTGGGGTGGGGGGGGGGGTGGAGTTTGGGGGGAGGGGCGGGGGGGTTGGGGCATGGATACCACATGAACTTCTAATTTAATGTCGAGTATTTTCCATATTGTCGTATTGTGCATTTTTGCCTTTCCGAGAAAAATGAGGATTGAGAGTTTCAAGAGTTATGGAAAGATATAGGGTTTTGTTCAATACGTTTCAAAATCGAAACTTGCACAAAAAATGTCCACGAAAAATACACCCACATGACAATAATATATAATAAAATTGGCAGTGTGAGAATCACTTTCATGACAAAACCTCAAAAATCGGCAAAATGTTGCATGGCAACAACATGGCAAATATACCTTGATAACACAGAGTTGTTTGTTGTTGTTGTTTTTGCTGTTGTTGTTGTTTCTACTGACATTCAACTCAGTCTCTGGCAACCAGTTCCACTGACCACCGTTAAGTAGATAGGAATGTCAAGTGTCAAAGTAAATTTTTATGTGTAAGTCTTTAAATACGTAAGTTGGAATGTCGGAATTCTAAGTGTTTTCTTTTTTCTTATTTTTTTGTTCAGAATCGTTTTTTTATGGTATTTTTTTTCTTGTATTCTGTTTGTTAAATAAGGCCAGGGACACGCGAGTGACTTTTTAGTTGCCTAGTCTGAGAAATTATTTAGTTACCGGAAAAGAACAAACAGTCCTTAGGTTCGAAGTGCAAGAGTACACGAATGATTTTTTAATCTCCAAAGTGAAAAGCAACTCTTTAATTAACGGTAACTAAATAGTTTCTCGAACTGGGTAATTAGAAAATCTTCGTGTGCGAATTGTTGCATTGTTGACATAGATGATACGCGCGCCAGTCGACGGACGGAAAAATGACGAATGAGCTGTCTCGGTATCCTATGTCTCGGGTAAAAACAAAAGGCCTATGGCCTGGAATCAAAGACACACTGGGAACAAGCAACAGTAAAGTTGGAGCAAGTGAGAGTATGAGATAAGAACCAATGCAAAGGTTCTTGATGAGAGAGGAAACGGAGGACTCCAGAAACCTTGAAACTTGACAGCAATGGATTGTACCAGACCTTTACAAGTGAGGACCTCTCATTTCTCAGAGTCAAGGGAGGAAGACAGAATGGATAAGTGGAAATGAAAACAAAAACACAAAAAAAAGGAAAACCTACCCCGGATCCACATTTCTCGAGAGCCAAAATCACGGAGAATGACAGAGCAGTAATGACACAGTGAGCTAACAAGCTTTTTCAGCATATTTGTTGAAGAACGAGAAAAAAGAAAGAAAACTGAAAAGCGTATACAATGTAGTGAGAAAAATGAGAAAAAAAAAAGTGACACGGAACTATTGTGAAAGGAAGAAATGTCAGAGGTATGAATTATAGAGGGGAATGTGGCAAGAAGTGGTGAAATCTACCCCGGGGCTGTAAGTTGTAAAGGAGCTGGGGCAAAAATCTGTCTTCGAGTAAGGAAACACGAAACGCGAGAATTACAAATTAATGCATCTCCCAGGCGCGTTAATGTTTCTTCAAGAGCTTTCGTTGACGAGCTGAGCAGTCTTCCCCTGGCACTCGGCGTCCACATTTCCCGAGAGCGGAGCAAATGACTCAGAACAATATATACGTCGTGGCAAGCCTATACCTTCAGATAAATGCTGCTGTCTCGGTTACTCAATACCAAATACATCAGGATGGTGATGGGGTTGGGGACTCTGAAAATGAGGAGCTTGGAGGGTCGTGAGACGCAATAGATAGGTGGGGGGGGGTGGGGGGAGCTGAGGGGGTAGGCCTGGTCAAGAAGGGGTTGGTAGGGCTCGGGGGTGCGACTGAGGGTATACGGTAGAACTGAGTGAAGGGGCTAAGGTGTAGGGCTGAGGGTACGGCTGAAGGGTGGGGCTGAAGCAGTTGGGTTGAGGGATAGGGCTTTGAGATGACACTGAAGGAATAGGTCTGAGGGTTAAAGGAGAGTTTGAGTTTGAGTTTGGAGGAGACACGTCGACACGATAACGGTCATATTATGCTAGGAAGAAGCAACACACGAGAGACAGAATATAGCAGAATGATAGGACAGAAGGAGACTCTACAGATGAGAGACGAGCGAATAGGACATGAAAAACGTGGTTCTAGAACGTTAGTTTTAAGAAAAATTCAAATTATAACATTTTTTTTTCTTTTTTGGATATTCTCAAGCGCATTTTAAATTTTCTTCCAAAGACATCGTCGAAAAACGATAACAGATATATTACATTGAGATGGCCTAGCTGGCTGTGGATTTTGAATCTCTGGGGTGACGATAAGATGATACTTCTACAACAAGGCAACACAAGTTATACCGAGAGACCGAATGAGAGGACCACACCAGCAGTTCTGCATTTTCTTAACGAGGGTCCTGACATTATGTGACGATAAATCCCTTGTCTACACAACTATACCATGTCTGCGTTTACACTCTTCGTGTGCGGTTCTTTTCGGTAAAAGCTACACAGAGAATCGGAGAGAAGGAACCACTCCCCTTTCTTACCAAAACAACATCTCCTAACGTTGCTGATTGAATAATGTTTTATACAAGATTCCCAGTCGTTATGTTCTTTTGTTGTCCCCTAAACTTGCACTATGTGCATATTTGTGAAAGACAGACCTCCTGTGAGACTAGCGGGCCAAGTTTAGCTTATGGTGGCAGTCTGGTATGCTTTGAAACAAATTTATTGTGTTAACGTGTTACTGAGAGGTGAAAACCTCCAAATAAATCTTTCTTTCTCGGTTGGTCTGGAAAATTACACAACGGCTGTATTTTGTTTTGTTGTTGTTGTGTGCCCGGGGTGTGTAGCATCCATCTTTTACACCTACCACGATCACCAACCTTCAGACGAGTTCCTCAATACAGCGGTTCCGAGAACGGGTTCCGGGGGAAACCCCACGAAGGTCCACAAGTCCGGTTACGGGGTTCCGCGAAGGTGCCTTGAAATTGTACAAAAGCGCTACCCTCACTTAATACTAATGGTGTAGGTAATTTTTTAGAAACTTGTTAAACTGTCAGATCAGTTAGCTGTTTCATTCACTTTGCTGTTTTAGTTTCTTCCGTTTAAAGGGGTATCTGGAACGGCACAGTCAGCTGCTGGAGGACAAGAACTGCACACCACCATTTTCTGTATTTTCTTGGTAAGACCCTATCATACTAAGTCCAGTTATACGCAGCTTCTTTTATTATTTTTTTGGGTGTACATTTTGCTGACAGCAACTGGCTGTAACGTTCCCGGCTTAGTATGATACACATAAAATTGCACTGTTCTATATTTCCATTGGAAATTCACAGATTTTTTTTTTTTTTGGTTTGTACATGGACACATTTTGGTTACCGCACGTGAACATTTTACTAGTATCTTTTTGTACTGGGGTCCGGGTAGTCAAAACCGTGTTGACCCTAAAGATCCCAATAATGTGAAAGAAGAAAGTGACAATGTTTTATTAATTAGCATAATTATCAATCTTTTAAAAGAAAGAAAAACGTGTACGTCGAAATGTGAATGCAAAAAAAAAATAAATAAATAAAATTGCGACCTTAGATCTAGTTCTTGTTTGTTGCAGCTCCACTTTTTGCACAACTGAGAAAATTCGACGTTAAAATTTTATAGCTTTAGTGTTATGATAAGGAGTTAGAATAAATCAGAATTGTGAAACAGCTTGATAAGTGCCACAAACGTATTTTAAACAAGTGTCACAAGTGTGCATTTGTTACACCTCTTCTACATACTAAAAAATGTCCAGTTCTTTTTTTTTTTCTTCAGAAAATATAAAACAAAAAAAGAACTGAGGTCGCGATATGTGCAAGTATCGCGAAGTCCAAAGCAGTCAATATAAGTATTTACTATAACAAAACTTTTCAATACATTTTTTGCAAAGGATTCAGACTTTTGTGGACACAAAAGAGTACTAAGGTCACCAAAAGTGCGGTTCTGCAAAGTTGAAAACCAGACATTATAATGTCTGTGTTAGAAAACGTCCATATGTAGATCTACATCATTTTGGACCCCAAAGGGTTAGAAAGGTTCCATTGCTCCCAGAGTTCGGGAACCAGTGCCTCAATCAACTGCGAAATAGAAAGAAGAAAAAAAGAAAGAAAGACTAAAAACAAAACAACTGAACGGAACGAGTGTTGTAAAATTTTGGTGGATTTATGGCATGGGTTGTTGGAGAGAAAAGGAAGGGGATGGGAAAGGGGGTCTAATGGGATTCATGGGTTATTATACAGGGATCTCTCGCCAGTCGCCGCCTGTTTTGCAGATTCACGGTCATGTAGGCCCGGGTTCATTTCAGTTCACTTCATTTTTACCTTTCCAGTGACGAACTGGTTTTCTATCTATCTTTCTGTTGCTACATGTTTCTGAGCCAGAGTATGGTCTAACGTTGGAGGACGAGCGATTTCAGATAGCAGTGCTGGGGGGAAGAGGGAGAGAAAGGGGAGGGGATTGGATGAAAATGATTGAGTGATTTACAGTTTGGCTATTTTCTTTCTTGCCGTTGTTGTTGTTGTTGCCGATGCTGATGCTGATGTCGATGTCGCTGGGATGAAACACGGTCTAATTTCTTTCTAACACAGTTGTAAAGTTTTTTGCCTTTCACTGATTTTCGTCTGCACTCGCAGCGAACCCGAAAGTTTTCAGAGCTTAAAACCGAAAAGCAACACAACAAAAAATGATTTTTTTTTAAAAAGTACACTTAGAACGAACCTACGAAATCTATCCCAGAAGGTAAAGATGAATTCTGTTTCACCCCCAAGTCTCAGCAAATAGTGAATTAATCTTACTAGCCGATCCGAGTAAGATGAAATCTTGCAAATTGTTTGTATCAAGATGTATATCTAGATCTAGGCCACTTTAATAAGGGCACTTGGATACGATGCAAATAGGCTACTAATAATCTTATTGCTACACCACAATATCCTTGCAGAATTCACGGGTGTGATTTGATTTTGTTTACTTGCAATGTGTAAAGAGAGATCAAGAACAGGACTTCTGATCATAGCTTTCGATCTTTCTCTACGGAAATATTTTTTTTATTGTTTTTTTTTTTTCGGCTCAAAAAAATCATACATAAATAGGGAACAGGATTGAATGACACAGTTACTATATTTAGATTTACGTCATGGGACATTCGAACTGTTCAACACGGCGGTTAAGCACAGTTATGGACTGTACACATTTTTCATGTGTAGTTGATCTTTGTGCCTCGAATCGACCTTACAAAGTCCATAACAACTGTGCTTAACCACCGCGTGGAACAGTTCGAATGTCCCATGACGTCATCGGTAAATTTAAATATAGTAACTGTGTCATTAAATCCCGTTCCCTATAATAGTAGCCTGAATTTTTGCCAAAATGGACGTGTCCACGAAATTTATCGTAAAAAGATTGAGGCTGTACACAAAATTTCATATTTGGTCACGTAGTCGCGAAATTTTAGGTGTTCATAATGTTCACTCTCTAGCTCCACTATTCTTAAGCAGGACCCTTTAAGTGAGGTCACGATCCCAAAAATATAAACAGAAGTTCAATTCCAAATTAAAACAAAAATGATAATAAAAGCGACACCGTAGATTTTATGCAACAGTAATTACCAAATTATCACGATGTTCTGCAGGCAGGTAGAGGCCGATAATAAGAGCTCCGTGCAGTTGTTCAGTGGCAATTGATTCCCTCCAATCCGAATTCTTCACAGAAAAACGAATTAATTATCAGAGGTTGGCGAACTGTTAAAGAAAACAGCAGATTACCATGCATGGACCCAATAGTAACAATATGTGAGTGGATCTGGTGAAATCGGCATTAAGGTGAATTTTTTATATCTCTTTTAAAAAAAAAATCAAAATCAAATATTTCTAAGACGATTTCGAGCGAAATATTTTAACTGAATGCAGAAAAAATGGTTAATATTAGCAAATCTCAGTTTCTAGAGAAAAATGTTGCCCCCTTTGGAGGGGTTTTCTCAGGAATTTAGTCTTTCACGTCAAGCCCGATTTCGCCAGATCCATTCACATAAGTTCTGAACGGGACATGGAAGGGTGTCGCTACTTTGGTTTTCTTCGTTTGAACTGGGTCTTCTTTTGTATGTACGTGTACGTTATTCTGAAGATACCGAAGCTTGTAATTTAATATACCAGCCACAGAATAAACACAAAAACAACAACAACAGCAAAAAGAGAATCAAAGTTGAAACTATCCTAAGAGGAAGCCCACAGGAGATCCTCAAAGGAAGACCGCCCCTGTCAAATAATCATGTGTTCCGTCTCTTGATGACCTTTCACGACTGGTCAGAGATCAAGAGTCCGGGCATTCTCCTGTGATTTTCAGTAACACTCATCAACAATAGTAGGATCTATCTATCTATCTATCTATCTATCTATCTATCTATCTATCTATCCATCTATCTATC
>OZ007569.1:36346079-36603579 GCA_963931925.1 Onchidella celtica
GGTGTGGTCATAGGCTTTTTTGCCTAAATCACAGACGAAGAATTGAGCAAACTTCCCGGACGCAGCTTCGAAGCTGGCGGCAGCAGGCCAGTGGTTGATTGATAGGGCAGATGGCAATATACCGTCACTCTGGCCTAAATATCGTGACACAGAGCATCCACCAGTATTGGTGTTCTTTGGTTTGGGTCTTTCACCCTAGTCAGTTGGGACTGCGAGGCTGTGGAGTAGCCTACAGGCAGCCAGTCAGGCAATATGACTGTCCCTCTGGCATCCTCCTGCACCTGGATACATTTCCAGTCGTCTTGACCCTGTCTTGCCACTTGGATAAGTTGTGTCCAGGCGAGAGAGTGAGTCTGATGTTTGCGCAGCTCTTTCTCACTAAAAACAAATTCTTTGCGCCAGTCTTAACACTCACCTCGTCTTCTTTCATCTTTGTCTCGTCTTCTTTCCTCTCAAAATTCCAAAGGCGATGGGCGAGTGCGGTGGCAGCAGGTTTGGATAGACTGGAAGCTGTTAGCACAGACCTACACGTTGGTGGCTGTGGGCTATGGTCGCTTCATCGTCGATTGAAGTGGAGGCGTGGGGAGGCAGCACCCACAGTAGCTGAGCAGCCTTATTTAAGGATAGCACTGCTCACCTCAACTGAGGAAGGGGCTAGAAAAGGTGCCCTAAAGAAAGCCCACTTCACATCACCCTGACTGGTATACCGCGACCAGTGGGGATCCCTTTTTGCGGTCGAAACAAAAAGAAATTCAGCTTACTCAGGCTAGGAGCCTGGAATATACGTACACTACAGGACAACTCAAACAACCCGGAAAGACGCACTGCACTTATTGCCATTGAGCTCAGCAGGTACAACCTGGACATAGTGGCACTCAGTGAGACCAGACTCCCTGATAGTGGCCAACTCAAAGAGCTCAGTGGTGGATACACCTTCTGGAAAGGCAAGGGTGCAGTCGAACCGAGACAGCATGGTGTTGGGTTTGCAATTAAAAATGACCTTGTCAGAAACTTGCAGTCCATGCCAATTGAAATAAATGACAGGCTAATGACACTCAGGATCCCAGCTGGGAAAAGCCAGTCAGCCACCCTCATTAGCGCATATGCGCCCACCATGACAAACCCAGATGAAGCCAAAGACAAGTTCTATTCTGATCTAGAATCTGTCATATGCTCTGTCCCGGCAGCTGATAAGCTGATTCTCTTGGGGGACTTCAATGCTAGGGTTGGCTCCGAAATCTCAGCGTGGCCAAATGTTTTGGGCCCTCATGGAGTTGGTTCATGCAATAACAATGGGTTGCGCTTACTTACTTTGTGCGCTGAATTTGGCCTGTTCATTACCAACACAAATTTTAGTCTCCCCGTGAGAAACAGAACGTCATGGATGCATCCCCGCTCAAAGCATTGGCATCTCATAGACTATGTCATTGTGAGGAAGACTGACAGAAAGGATGTCCTTGTAACAAAGGCGATGTGTGGTGCCGAGTGTGGAACTGACCACAGACTCATTGTTTGCAAGCTCAGACTAACATTGAGGCGCAATAGACGCCCTCAAGGGAAAGCGCCACCTAAACGCCTAAATGTTTCAAAACTCTGCTCAGCTGAGAAACAGAGCGAGCTCTCATCAGAACTCTCCTCAAAATTGGATTGCGTGACTTTTGACCCTGAGAACATTGAACAGAGCTGGACTGACCTAAATACGACTGTACACTCTTGCGCCAGCAGCACAGTTGGTTTTCCTGTCCGCAAGCACCAGGACTGGTTCAATGATAATGATAATGAAATCAAAGTGCTCATCAAAGAAAAAAATAGTCTCATCCAAGCTCACTGCAGTGACCCCTCTTCCACAGCAAAAGCTGATGCACTGCGTGCATGTAAGGGTGTACTCCAGAAGAAGCTGAGGAAAATGAAAAATGACTGGCTTGAAGAGCGAGTAAGAGAAACTCAGAAATATGCCGACACAAACAACACTAGAAAGTTCTTTGAGAGCCTCCGAGCTGTGTTTGGACCATCCCGCTCTGGCACTACGCCACTTCTTGCGTCAGATGGTTCAACACGCATTGTTGAATTGAATGCCATAATTCAGCGTTGGGCAGAACATTTCGGAGGTGTGCTAAATCGGCCATCAAATATAAATACTGAGTCCATTGACCGCCTCCCTCAGACTCCTATTAATGCAGCTCTTGCCAAGCCATTCACAGCAAATGAGACCCGAACTGCCACAAATCAGATGTCCTTTAACAAATCACCAGGCGTGGATTCAATTCCTGCTGAGGTGTATGCCTTCGGTGGAGAAAAGCTTATTGAAAGGTTGACCGAGTTGTTCAATCATATGTTGAAAGCAGGGAAGCTGCCACAGGACTTCAAAGATGCTTCAATCATCCATCTGTACAAAAACAAAGGGGACAGCCAAGTCTGTGACAACCATCGGGGAATCTCTCTACTTTCAATTGCTGGCAAAATATTGGCAAGAATGCTTCTGAATCGCCTTCTTGATCACCTCTCGTCAAATGACTTGCTTCCCGAGAGCCAATGTGGCTTTCGTAAAGAGAGGGGAACGGCGGATATGATTATCAGTCACATGAGAAGCCATAAGTCATGAAAGAACAGTCTTTCCATTCTGTCCTCTGTGTCCTTTAGTTCTCTTTATTGTCCATGTGTTGAAATTCTCAACAATTTCTGTTCTTTATTCCTCAGGTGTTGTTAAGGTCATCATCATACCTGATGGACGAACTATTATTATAAATCCCTTGGCAAGGGACGTGTCAAGCTTAGGAGGGTAAAGACGGACAAGGTCTTTTTTTTTTTATTTCACTCGTGAGTGATATACCCTTATTCACTATAACATACAAATTCAATCTTTGAAATGCCTTGCAAACTAATCCAGTGTCTTAAACCATAAGGTACATGAAATGTATATCTTTCTACAAATAAGCTATCAAAGAATAATATTTACTAACAAGAAATACTGTTAATGCAGCATGATCCATTGAATTTTGCCTCAACATGCAATAGATCTAATTACTTTTTACAGTGCACTACTTTTGTCTCACTCTCAGTCGACTTACTCCGTCAGTCTACACAACTGTCAAGGCTATTTCACTAAAGCTTTCTGTCCAGTTCTTCTTAAATAGTTGAAAAGATTTAACACATTTTTTACAATACACATATAGTTGATATAAATTGCTGCTTATAGATTCTAGAATGATTTGTAGGCTTACAATGCCGTTTTTACACTCGCTCTTATATCTTTGTATTATTCCAAGATGATGATGATGATTCTGGTATTGAAATTCTCTTTATTTCCAAGAATAGTAAGATCATTTGGTGTTCTTATTGTTATTATTGTATATTACTGGTTAGCATTCTGTAACGTTTCAAGTGGATCTGGACAGGTGGAGTTTTTCAGGCGAAAAGATTTAGTGCCTATTTAGTTTTATGTGAAGTATTTAATGTCTCCTGGATGATGGAATCGAACCATCTGTCAATTAGGTTATTGTTATGTTGTTGTTTTTTTCTATATGTTCTTTTCGGACCTTTTCTTTCTGCATCTCTGTAACAAAACATACAATGCATGTTTTACTCATGGCCAACCAATTATTACAATAATCAAAATAATAAGCATAATAATAACATTAACAGACACGAGTGAAATTAATGCTGAAGTCTAATCATATCAGTTTGAATGGATACTCAACCCTTTTGTATATCAATGCATTTTAATGCATGTTTGTTTCCTCTAAAATGTAGCATGATTTACAGGAGTCAAGAATGTATTGTATGTACATGTACATCAATTTAAACTAAGGCTGAAATAAACTGTTAATTCCCTCTAAATTGTATTATGATTTACGTGTGTCAAGAATGTGTTCATGTATACATTTATTAACATGATATCTGATGATAGTGATAAAGAACAGGCTGAAATAAACTGTGGTCTTGACTTGTTTTTAAAAAAAAAAGTAGGGGGTATAATCTGGACTGGGTGGGTATAGTCTGGCCTAGCCCAAAGTATAACCGGGGTATAAACTGGCCTAGCCCAGAATATACGCTGGGGAATATTCTGGGCTAGGCTAGGCCAGTTTAACCCCGGGTATAGTCTGGGCGGGGGGTATATTTTGGCCTGTTACACCGGTATCTTAAAAATATTTTGAAATTAATTGGACGAAATGCCACCCTGTGCAGAATTCCAACATCAATCTCTCGTACCTTGGTCAAACCCTGTAACCATTGGGCCACCAAAGCAGTGACTTTGGGAATAACTTGTAAATGGGGAATTTATGGAAACACCAACTGTGGCTTGAAAACACTACTTAAAATCTAGGCCTACTTGAAAAATAGGTAGGCCCCCTATACACTGGAGGCAACTTCAGTCACTGAGGAGAGGCTATGATTCACTCTTCATTTTGAAAGTGGATGTAATGTCTCAATATCTGACAAACTGATGTTCTGCTGGGTGCAAATCATTATATATCCTGTGGATGTACCTGGTCAAATCTGAACCAAAACTGCTAATTTGAGTTGGAAGATTGATGCTAAAAAAGTGGGGCTCAATTTGGGAGGTGGCAATCCCCCCCCCCCCCCCCCCCCCAATCAATGTTTCTTAGAACAGAATGAAGTGAGATAGGGGATTGAACATAGGGGAGGAATTCCTTACGAGATCCGCACTTTTTGATAAAAAAGCCTATATTTTTTCGGTACTTATTAATTTTGTTAGTTTATCCAATTGTCATTGGAAGAAAAGCAATGTGGGGGGCGTGAGGGTCTAGTCAGTTTGTATCAATGGGCGGTAGTCAGATTGACTACTCAGGCGAAAAGGGGCTGGGGTAGTTGTGTTAGTTTCTGGTCTTTGGCGCTTTGTCGGCAACAGTGCGGATCTCGTACGGAATTCCTTCCGAACATAGATCTATAATATCAATTTTCTGTTCAGGAACTCAAATTTGGCAATAAAGATCCCTGATCTAGATTCGGAAGGACTTCCGAATGCGTTCCATAGCCCGAGTGAAAATAATACATAGCTACCCTGGCGGCTTTCCCTGATATGTCAATCTGACTACTGCCCAGACGAACATCGGCCTACGGCCTCGATCATACAAACTGACTAGATATCAATCTGACAATGCCTATGCACTTGTCGAATTATGGAACGCATTCAGAAGTCCTCCCTTAGATTCTAGATTCAAAGCCTGGTGGATCAACAGCCATGCTTCGGACATTGCAGCTGTAGATCTAGATCTAGAATAGATCTATGCTGTTTAGAAATGTTTCATTTCAATGATATTGAATTGTGGCAGGTGTAAACTTGATATTTTCAATTTAAATGCTATTTCTACAAACAGAAAGCACAGCCATCAGGGTATACTTGACCTTAAGGAGAAAAAAACGTGCCTAAAATTACTAGGGGAGGAGTACCTTACTCGAGCGCCACTTTTTGATAAAAAACCCTATAGATCTAGATCTATATTTTTTCGGTACTTATTAATTTTGTTAGTTTATCCAATTGTCATTGGAAAAAAAAGCAATGATTGATATGTAACGACGTGAGGGTTTAGTCAGTTTGTATCATCGAGGCCGTAGGCCGATGTTCGTCCGGGCAGTAGTCAGATTGACATATCAGGGAAAGCCGCCGGGGTAGCTATATACTGGCGCTCGAGTACGGAACTCCTCCCATTACTAGAATCTAGATCTAGAATCTAATGATGATGAAACTATTTCATAATTCATATTGTCCATTTCATAATTGTTCTCTTGACAATTTTACACATTTCCCCCGATCCCCTCGAGGTGTACAACCAGGCAAACGAACAATTACCGTATTTAAAATCTTCAAATTTGTCGTTGAGACCAATATGGCTCACTTCTTTTCTCTGTTTGAGATTAAAAACAAACGATTAAATTCAAACTGTATCGAGTTTGTTCACACTGTAACATGTAATACATTGTATACATGTGTACTTTCGTTTTGTCCTTGCCGTGGTAAATGCACCGGAAGTATTTTATGGCTTTGTCAATCAATCCGCGCGGAGTGCTATTTACACACTAATTGTTACACTAACAGAATGAATATTTCACAGCGATAGTGTTATAAGTATTATTTTAATTTATCAATCCCTCTATCTCTCATTAAATACTTTTTGTTAAGCGATTAATCGATTTCTTTCTCTCCAAGTGATTTCAATTTCAAAGGCACCATCTCTGCTGTATCTCAAACTTGAATTTCAAAACTGTAGTTGACCCTGTGGAGCATGGAGAAGGTTACTTAATTAGTTTACTCTGCTTGGACTCAGAAATGGCCGAGCAGTTTCGTGGTTTCTGTCCAGTTTGAGGGAATCATATCAAACAACTTCTTTGAGATCAAAATAATCGTTGTTGTCAACATATGATATTAAAGCACGAACATTTGTACAAATATCTAAAATAAAATAGTTTCTTTGCCATTCCCGATACCTTTCCCACTATCTCAGAAAATGAAAACACATTTGCCAGTGGTCAAAACCTCGTTACCTTACAAGTTTTCAGTACCTTTCTCTATAAATTTTCAACTTATTTGGAGTAAACTTTTGCTATTACAAGTTTGACAAACAGGAAGGTCACGTAGAAGCACACATGCGCAATCCGCCCGTGGTAATTTCTTCGTCGTGAACATAACATTGGCAAGAAGGATGACTGACCTGTGGCATACATCGACTTGCCCACGGTTGGAGTCTTGACTTATGAATCGTACTGGTAGATTTTTAACAAGATTGAGTAAGCATCTCCATCACATCCCTTAATGGCGGATCATACACCCGTCTCGATGTCTTGTTCGTCCCATAAGTGTGAGGGCAACCTGATGTCAGCCAATCTCTCCGAGTTAGTTCAAGGGCCACAGGTTACACATGGTGAGAGCGAGAGGGAAAATGATCAAAGAGGACAGTGTAATGGGACTATGCATGACACAGACGATCTGAACACAGACGTTGAATTTTCAACAAACAGGAAGGAAAATCAAAATGTATCCAACTGCATGGATGTCCATGTCAGCTCAGTGAATAGTCATCCATTAGGTCAGCTGGGTGGAAAAGCTGGATGTCTTGAAAAGGTCAATGGCCTCACCCATGCGGAGCACAGCTCACGGGATAATGGACTTCTGGTTAATTTGCTTAATTCATGTTGCAAAGAAGATGCAGATTGTAATAGTGGTGATTCTGGACGAGGTTCAGGAAGTGTCTGTCAGTGCACAGAGACAGACTGTGACGATGTTTCATGTGACGAAGTTGGACAAGTGGAGAAACTTTCTACCAAAGTGCATTGTGATACTCACCATAATGAAGTTGATATGTTACTAACTGAGCTAGAAAAAACATCCATCAAGCAAATGAGTAACTCTAGTGAACCGTGCTTGGCCTCTGGTGATGTGATCGATGGCATTTCCTATGTTGTATATGAGTCGGAAAAGCAAATGCCTGATATCATGAGACTTATTACGAAAGACTTGTCAGAACCATATTCCATATACACATACAGATATTTTATCCATAACTGGCCAAAGTTGTGCTTTCTGGTAAGTTTGTTAAAGGTACTTCACTGGGAAAGTTTCATATACCCTGACTATCCATTCAAGATCTATCACTAACCATGTCCTCATCCTCACCCTAAACCTAATCTTATCCATGGTCCTATGATCTACCCTTTCAACAAAGAAACAAGAGATTCAGGGTTAAAATTAAGGACAGGGTTAGGGATAAGCCTAGGCAATCTGGACTAAGTGATCGGGACCCAAGGCCTACAGAATTCTTTCCCTTTACAGCTTTGGCTTATTTATAAATTCACAATTGTTTTAATATTGGTAAAACAGAAGCACACGCTTTCTATGTGATACTTTCATTATAATCATAGCAGGATTTAAACAGTCCCTTAGTTTCAATTTCATTTTCCAGCTTGATTTTAGGTCTTTATTCTAGAAGGTTTGCTGCTCTTGGCATTTACACCTCACTTTTCTTGTTGAGCCTTTTGTGGTTTTTTTTTTTTTTTTTGTAAATTGAATTTTGCCTGGGTAACTGTCTTGTTAGGCCTGCTCTTCTTGATTTCCAACTGCCATGGTATCTTTGGAAGGTCTTCCCCCCGTCCGCGCCACTTACCAAAAAGTTAATAAACATAATAATGATTAAGATATAAGCTTAAACAACCTGCATTGGAATGGTTAGATGGACCTGGGGGCGTGAAGGTCTAGTCAGTTTGTATCAATGGGCGGTAGTCAGATTGACTAATCAGGCGAAAAGGGGCTGGGGTAGTTGTGTTTTCTTGACTGGCGCGGACGGGCGGAAGACCTTCCGTATCTTTAACATTCACACGCTGTTGCTTATTCCTGTCAAATGGACACTATAAATAGCGCACAAATCAAATTTTTAAGAGTTCCATATACAGTGTATTATGAGTTCTATGATACTTGATAGGGATACTACAAGTACAAGAACACGACTTTAGGAGCGTCCGTGGGCGGGGGGAATTGCAGGGGGTCAGGCGAGTTAGTCCTTTAGAATTAGGTGGATGTTTTTATATTATATAAATGCAGGGCTCAGTGATTAACCCTCACCCTGCGATGGGTGTACCAATACGGCATCAATTTTCCATGCATTCACTCTACACGGGCGTGTCAATAAGGCATGGTCAAGCTGACCACGCCATGCGCAAGCCGTATTTTCATGCCTCGGGTCACTAACCTCTTTGAGATGTAACTACCGTTTTATTGCTCACTGTATCTCTTCTTTTAAATCAAAGGCATTGTGACAAGGACATGTTAACCAGTGAACCACTGGTCGGAATCACAAAGACTAAGCTTTCAAAGGCTCTTTCCGCACTGTCAAAAGATGTAACATCGACATGCGAACTGTTGCTCAACAAATTTGCTATATTATCTCATTTTCTCACAAGCTGACCATCATCGACAGTTGTCTGTATTTAATCTAAGAACCAATCAGAAACAAGCTCTGAAATGATCTTTGCCCCAAATGCCCACATTGGTTTATTAGAATGTGTCAATCAGGATGAAACCATTTGTTTAGG
Source organism: Onchidella celtica (assembly GCA_963931925.1). Lineage (NCBI taxonomy): Eukaryota > Metazoa > Mollusca > Gastropoda > Systellommatophora > Onchidiidae > Onchidella > Onchidella celtica. The sequence goes on from OZ007569.1 coordinate 36,355,125, forward strand.
GCTTAGGGGAGGGGGGGGGCGGTGACTAGTTATCATGCTTCGTTCTCACAAAAACTACATGATCTGTCAATTTGGTATCATAATTCAGATCATTGGTTAGAGACTTACACTTACGTACAGACAAAGGTTTTGCTGGTTAATTCATTATCAAGCGTGATAAGGCAAAGCACTAATACTGTGTAATAGCAGCGAATGTTTTCATACCGGTCGATCAAATACAAACCGAAACACATGGGCAGCAGTAGTGTAGTCATTGTACCATTGACAAGGGTCAGTGCGACCCAGAGATTCTCCGTGAGTAAGGTCACCGACCGGACAGCGGGCTTTAAGCCGTCGCACATCTAGGGTGAGCGTTAACACACAGAACATGAAATATGTGCTCGACTGAAGTTCTGTAACTAAATGGTACTCCTCCCAAATTTTCCTGAGACTTCTTTAGTTATTTTTTTAAAAAATTGTTCTCAAATGGAACTCCTCCGAATTTTTTATAAGATAACAATTATGTACTATTCATTTTCATGTCATTTAGTTGTGAAGAGATACTTGTATGGTGGTGCATCATTTTGAAATTGCATTGTTAATTATGTGATGACATATAATATGCTTTGTATGATGTCAGATTGCGCACTACATTTTTTGAGCATACATTTTTTGTATGTATACTTATTTTTAAATCCTATTTGGGAAATTTGCCTTACAGTCATTGTCACCCAGTTGCAAGTGGAGCAGACTGTATGTATGTCGTTGCCACAGAACAGTGTCGGTCAGCGGGTTCTTTTTCTTTTGTTTGTTTGGGAGGGGGGAGGGAGTGGTAGGGATAAAACTTTAATTTTGCCCAGGCAGCGGCTTGTTTGGCCTACTCTTCTTGATTTCCAACTGCCAGGGTATTTTTAATGTGCACACAGGCCCTCCGAGTTTTTCGTCCTTATCCGAGAAGACTAGGTGCTTGATCCTACCTACCAAAGGATCAGGGACAGGAAAATGTGAGAAAAATAAAAAAAATTCCAACATGCCAGATGCCTGCACTGACAAAATGTTTGTTTGAAAACCGAAATTTTTTCACGTAATGTTCCATATTGATGGTCGTGGGCATGATGAACCTGTAGATAAACTTAGCTTTACAGGAGGAAGAAAATGAGTGATAAAATGTTGAAAGACACAAAGAGCAAATTAACACAATAATTGTTTGATCCCACTATAGTATATAATTTGTGTGTCTTTTGGTAAGGTTTTTTTATACATTATGTAGATTGAGGTCCTCAAAATTTTGAAGTTCCCGAGACTAACAGTGTGTAATGTTCATATGATTTTTTTGTATTGTTTTCATTCTGCCCCACACATCCTGAACTCGTTGCCAAAACCATTGCGAAAAGCATCTGCCGAGTCAAAATTAAAAAATGGTTAAAAAATCCCACCTTTTGTAAAAACACTTTCAGTTTCAGTTGTGAAAGCTCATTCCCAATCCATTTATTCTCTCATTCACTTTATTTTGCTGTTTCATTGTTTAATTTCTGCCTTATGTGTGTGTGTCTATAATACAGTGTATGTCTAGCACAGAGAGAGAGAGAGGGTGAGTGTGTTGCAGATGGAGAGAACAAGACTTTCGGTAAAGCACGTAGAGCAAATTGTTTTATTGGGGTCTGTATAAATGATCTTCATTATTATTATTCATTCTTTCCTAATCAATAGGCGATGGCTGATGAAAAATGTGTTGGAGCGATAGTATGCAAGCTGGACTTGCATAAGAAAATGGTACGCAGAGGATACATTGCTATGCTGGCTGTGGATTCCGAATACCGACGCAGAAGAATAGGTATGACAGTTACACCTTTTCCTCCTGCACATTACTATTAAGTAATAATCTAACTTTTATGTTTCATGTGATATGGACATAAGTTTTACGTCTGTATTCTCACACTTACTTCCAGCTTAAATACATTGCATTTTCAGGATGTGTCTGCCTCATTTTTAACAAAACCAACCATAAAAATATAAAATATTAGTCGCTAAGTAAATTATTTTCAGTTGCAAACTGTGGCTTTCACATTCAGTATTTATTTTATTCATATATTGGAACATTTTCTTTTCTTTTCTTTTTTTCTTTTTAAATCATTAAGGTCTTCTTACTTGTGGAGAAGAAAAAAAAAAGAAAATCAGAGACTCTCATTAATGTTCATATATATATATATATATATGGGATTTTACTGAATAAGTACATGTAGTATAATTTAACTTCTATCACTTCATGTGACCAGTTGAGAAATTACAAGTACCATATTCTTTCATTTGTTTTTGTTTTTGTTTTGTACTTGTAAAGATCCATAAGGAATAGTAGTGTAAGGATTATGTATTACAGTGCTACCCAGTACTGTAATCATCCAACCACAGAAATTTGTTACTGTGGTTGGTAACTGAATTAGACAAATACATGTACAACTTAATGTTGTGTCACTGTCAGGGCTACCGCTACCACAGGGCTAGGGGTTTGTATTGGTGTAGACAGAGTCAAAGGCCAATCACAGTCGACAGTGTTTCAATCAGTGCTTCATCCCAGTAAATTTGAACATTTTGTGGCATGAGTAAAGAATATTTTCACTTGCTTTCGCTTTTTTCAAGGAAGTTGTGAAACTGTGTCTTTAACTTAAGAGTTTGTCATTCTGTTAAAAAAAATTGCAATTTCTTTTAGTTAGAAAATTGAACACCTTTGTTTTTTCCCTTATTTGCAAGTGTGCATGTAAATTTTATTTTACTAAGGTGCAATAATTTTAGCCCTAAAGGGCTCACAAGCATCCTGGGTTTTTGATAAATGTTGATTGAAATGGTTATGATAATTATTATCTAATTTTTGTAATTACTGATCCTATTCCTACATTTTTGGTTAGATCTTGTATTGATGAACTGGTTCCAACTATTACAAAAATAATAAACAACTCTATTTTAAGTGGGTCTGTCCCTGATTATTTTAAAACAGCCTGGGTAACACCACTTTTGAAAAAAACGACTCTTGATCAAAACATGTTGAAAAATTATAGACCCGTCTCAAACCTTCCTTTTCTTTCAAAAATCCTTGAAAAGGTGATATTACAACAACTAATGTGTCATTTGAGAAATAATGACCTGTTGGAACCATTTCAATCTGCTTACAGAAGTAACCACAGTACTGAAACTGCACTATTAAGAATCATGAATGACATATTAGTAAAGGCAGATTCTGGAAATATTACTCTGCTAAATTTGTTGGATCTATCAGCAGCGTTCGACACCATCGATCACGAAATCCTGCTCAGAAGGCTAGAAACATCGTTTGGAATCAGAGGGGTCGCCCTTAAATGGGTCGAATCTTATCTGTCAAATCGCCACCAATTTGTTGTAACCAACAAAATAAGATCTTTTTCCTATGCGCTTCAGTATGGCGTACCACAAGGCTCAGTGCTTGGTCCTATTTTGTTTACTATCTATACTATTCCACTTGTACATGAAATAAAGAAATTTAATTTACAATATCATTTCTATGCTGATGATACCCAGCTCTACAGTTCTGCCTTGCCATGCGATGTTGACAGCCTTCTGCAGCAGGCTGGAAACTGTATAACAGAAATTAAAAGCTGGATGAACCAAAACAAACTGGCTCTAAATGAGGATAAAACTGAGGTTATTTTATTAGGCCGTGAGCGGGTTCTGCAAGAAGTGGACAGAACTGAGATGATAATTGGCACTAATTCAATAGAAATTTCAAAAAAAGTAAAAAACCTAGGGGTTTACATTGATTCAAATCTTTCTATGTCATCTCAGGTTAGTCACCTCATTCGCATTCTATACATGGAAATCTGGAAAATCGGTAAAATCAGACATCTTATTTCGACTGAAACTGCGGCTGTTTTAGTAAATTCTTTTGTACTTTCAAAGCTTGAAACAATGCAGCGAGACTTGTTTTGAAGAAAAAGAAAAGAGATTCAGCCCTGCCACTTCTGCAGAGTTTGCACTGGCTGCCAGTCGAGAAAAGAATAATGTACAAATTGTCATCCATTTGTCACAAATGTGTCAATAATACTGCTCCATCGTACCTAGTTGATTTAACTGATTACTATGTTCCATCTCGTCAACTAAGATCATCATCTGACACTACAAAATTGAAAGTACCTAAAATGACTCTGTCCACTGTAGGAGAAAAGTCCTTTTCATTTCTTGGCCCTACCATCTGGAACACTCTTCCAAAGACAACCAGGGAAATTAATGACATTGGTTCTTTCAAACGCCATCTGAAGACCCATTTCTTTCAGACAAACTAGGCTAGATGTTTTTCGGCAGCAACAAGAGTAAATATTTTTGAATTTCTTTTGTGTATGCGTGTGTGTAAGAGTTTGTTAAAGCGCCCAGAGCTTGTCATCGACGGGGTTGGGCGCTATATAAATGCAATATATTATTATTATTATTATTAAATGTTGTTCAAGGCATTTCTTGCACATAGACTAGAATAGGAAACTGCTTACCTTGTACAGAATTGAAATATTAATGTGGTTCCTCAGGGTCGACACTGGTGACAAAAGCCATTGAAGCTATGATCAGGGATGACTGTGATGAGGTAAGCAGGTTGTGAGAGGATGTTGCATTTTTTTCACTTCTTTTGGCTTTGCTGTTCTGACACATCCTAGTTCATGATCAATGTAAATATGTGTGTGTTTTGTGCATTTCACGCTTATTCCTAATACATGTGATGTATGATATCTACCAGTCTGGTTAGTCAAACCAATTTCACTTTCAGTGTAATGCGAGGCTATGATCTGAAAGTTATAAGTGAATCCTAATAGATATAAGATATCATTGGCAAATGCTGGTCTACAACCCTTTACCTGACACTCCCAAAGCCAAAAGTTTTCGAATGTGATTCCTCCTACAATTTACACCTTGCCCAAGTAGGTAGTCTCTGGCCCTTCGTCGTCCCCTTACTTGTCGCAGTTGCGTCAGGTACGACTGAAGTGAATAGTTTGACACCATTGTAGATTTGCTGGCGTTGATTAGTCTCTTTTGACACAGCTCAGTTCCTGTGAAAACATTTGAATTCATACTGCGAACCTGCTGCAGTACATATTCACATCATTTGAGTAATTTGTTTTCTCTTGGCTTTTCTCGCATTAAACACAAATATTTATGGCACATATATCATACTGTAGCTACATGTAATTTCATGCACCACATGCTGATTATGTGCATAGTCAGTGTTTCTCTTTCATGGAAACTGTAGTAATACCATTTGCTATTCGATAGTCATATGTTTATTATTAGGAGAGAGCAGAGGGTCGTCCTAACCGTCAAATTAGATATGTTTAAGCTCTCCAATCAAATTCAAAGCAGCTATATGTTTTTACAAAAATCAGTCATTAAAATCTAACAAAATGTCAAAAGGTGAGTAATAAATTCATTACACTTATGTGAAAATAGAAAAATTGTTGCAATATACAAGAATTTAATTTTTTGGTGTTTAGTATGTACATTGCAAGCTAAGTATGTTTTTTTTTGTTTTTTATCAGGTTGTGCTAGAGACTGAAATTACCAATCAGGGTGCCCTCCATCTCTATGAGAATCTAGGTTTTGTGAGAGACAAGCGGCTCTTCCGATATTACCTTAACGGAGTAGATGCCTTGAGGCTCAAATTGTGGCTGCGGTGATGGTTTCCCTGTTGATTGTTTGGTGGAATGAAACAATGATCCTGCCCGCGTGCCCTTACAAATGTAGGACAGTAAAATATATTGTTTGAAAGTAAGACACATGGGTTGCTATGGGCACTCTAATTGTTGAGTTTGTGGTGTGGGAAATGACTGGTTCCTCCTAGCTAAATGTGCTTGTTTCAAGTTGATTTGCAACCTTCCTAATTTTTATGTATCAGCAGTGTGATGAATATGTTGCAGTGATGTATGAAGGTGCTATGTGTTACATCTATATTAAATTTATGAGCATCATTGCTGCAAGGGCAGATCATAATTCTTTTTCATAATAACCTACGAAGGGGATAATGACAGCAGAAAGTGCAGTGCTTTCAATTGTCATTCTCTTAAGAGAAAACAGGATTGTTCATATAAGTTCCAAGTACTCAGAATTTTTGGGCGCTGATGTGAACATTCCAGGCTGGTCAATGTTTTTAACAAAATTTATTTTTAAATAGTCAGATAATGTTGTTACGAGGGAGAAATACATCAAAATGACAAATGGAAGTATCTTAAACACAAAAATAGTAGTCTCATCTTGTAGCTTGATTCTTGGAAAACCAGTAAAGGCATCAGTTTTTGAAACATTAAAAAAAAAAATTTAAAAATCAGATATTTGCATTGGTAATAATTGAAAGATAGTAGATAAAAATTAAAATACTGTCTTGTTAAACCCATGAGGCTAATGTTTTAAAACTGAGGTGTGTTTTACTTTCAGACAACCCTGCTGTAGCATTTTATGATCTAGTTTTACATTACAGGACAAGTAGGTTTTCATTTGCAACATTTTTTACTGCCTTAAAACAACAATCATTTTAAAGTAAAAATTGTTACATCTCACAGCATTGATTCCATATTTAGTCATCTTTCTATGCAAACAGTGTTAACACTGGACAAAAACAAATTTATATTCCTTTATGAAGTAGTATGAAGAGATTTTTTTTTGAAACTTCTGTATTGGGTTACCAAGATGTAAGACAAACCAGTTCTGTCTTGTTCTGTTTCTGTTGGAAGTGATTTTCTGTATCTTTACTCAAGTTTTCCGATAGATTGCCCTTAATTATTGTTAATTTTCTGGGAACAACCTGAGTGTTTAGATTTTCAAATTGTTTATCTGTGGAATTACAATAGCCTGATCACTGTGATGATTATTCTAGGTCTGCACTGTTGCCTTCAGCATGGTTTGATGTTAATCTGATTTTGTGCAGTGTGTCAGAGGCTCACACTTTTGTTTTCTTTCCTGGAGATATAAGTAATAAAGACAGATGTAGCCAGAAAACAGAAAAATTTAAACATCAAAATAAAAATTCCATTACGAGCAGGAGTAACGTAAATTTGGTTACAAATGACATATAAACATTCATATTATGTAACTATTGATTGGAGTTTTTCTTTTTATTCCCCTTCTCAAAGCAAAGAAATAACATTAAGTCACATGGCCTTTTTTTAATATAGTGTGGTCTAAAGATGTCGGAAGTTGATTAATACATTTTGCAGTCAAAATATGAAAACAGTATACATGTATTTTTATGGAGTCACTACATTGACCATGAGATTTTTTTGCAAGCACAAAGTGGTGTCTGTGTTTCTGTGACATTTTTTGTCTTTAGTGTGGTGAATTGTCGTTTGTCAGAGACTGACTGTGATTGGAAATAAATTTAACCAACAAATCTTGAAATGCCAGGAAACACATTTACTGACAACATTTGTGATATTGGTGACTATGGGTAGGAATGTTTACAACATGTGTGAATTCTGCAGAAGTCCCATTTTAAAGCGCTGTCTTGGTACTGTATTCTTTCTCGTATTCATCCATCTCCATAGCATTTGGTCTCTTTTTAGTCATTTCTATAGTGAAAGCAAGTGTCCAGACTTTGCTCCCGGCATCAGGAGGATAGGCAGACAACAAGCATTAATTATTTGCCACCTCAGTTGTGAAGATAGATAGTAGATGGAGGAGATATCTATACAAAAAAAATGTAAGAAAACCCCTTTGTTCCCTATGGACTCAAAAACTACTGGACGTATTGAACTGAAATTTGGCACACACAATTGTACGATACTGACCAGTGTTCCTATGTACATAGGCATAAAAAAGCTTATGGGATTCGTGAGTTATTCCAATAATGCAATAAGAATGGAACAGTAAATTTGCGAGAGCGTTTGATCCGAATTGTACGTTCGTTAACCTATGACCTCTTTCTTTGTTAATCGCTTTTCCACTTCTGGCCCCGGAATTCGATTCATAATCACACTTCACAGTAGTGTCTGTGAGAGCTAGATCTAGCATGCACTGATGCAGCATGCCCCCTAAAAAACGTACTATCGGTAGGCATACAAGTCTCAAATCGCTGTAGTTTTTTTTATTGGAAATTTATTGTTTCGCCATCATTCAGATCTATTTCGAGTCATGGTTCGCCATTTTAAGGTTTCGTTATCATTACCTGCGATGTGTTCATTATCAAACACACTAACCCGTGCGCAAATCATGCAGTTGTACGGGATGCGCAGGGTGTCAACTCACAAAGGCAGAGCAGTAAGACTTATTTAAAAACAAACAAACAAAAATAAAATAAACAAATAGGAACAGGCCAGATGAAGCAGGTCCATAATAACCACCCAGAACTGAAACCAATATTCAAACCTATTTATCCCCGGCGGGGCCGGGGACCTCAGCTAGTTTATTCCAAAAACAACAGTATTAAAGAGGGTTCCTGCCCAAGCTGATGACCATTTTCAAGGTGTTTTCAAGAAGATTTGAGAACTTAGGGAGGTTATATAAAAAGCTTATATCCCTTGTCCAGCCAGCGTCTTCAAAAAAAAAAGCCACATTCTTGTGGCCGTACCGTATAAAAGTGTAATGTACTACCACAGCCAGTGTTTACATTATGGAACGGGGTGTCGTTTGGCCGGCCGATTTGTCTGTTTTGCACTTTTTCTGAACGCTGTAACAGAACGATATTCACACGAGGCACTCATTAATACATGTTCTAAGTGCATGCGTAATTTTATGAATGTAAGTTTCATAGAAACTGATGTGCGAAGACTCAAAGTATCCGTGTTGAAGCTTTTCCTGCATTCCACTGCATGTTGTGCAAATGGTAGGATTTGAAAACTATTTCTTGTTGCGTTCCTTTTCAATGAATTTGTTTATAATTCTGTGTATGCATTAAAAAGTGGTTGGTGACACCTGGTTTTAAATTTAAAGACAGTGACTTTACCCTGAATGTGGTTATTAACTTTTAAAGAGGGATAAAAAAATCCGCTTTGTTACACTCTGGCCGTTTTTATCTCCGCCATTTTATACATGTCTCATTTGGCCAGACCGTACTAAAGCGTATCGCCACCATAGCCTCCCCGCCCGTGAAGGCTGTTCGAGTGCCCGGGCAGCCTGTAGGCTTAATGGTGACACATCGGGGTGTAACATTTCTTAAATATTACCATACAGATTCTGTTTGGAGGAGAGATTTGTAAAGACACGAAGACTACAGGATTATACTTATAGATTCCACTCTAGACTAGTAGACGGAGCACTAAAAATACGTGTTTTATTGTTTAAAAGCGCCATACAAAGTACTATAGACTGTTAGCCGACTGGGAGTGATAAAAATGTTTTAGACATGTTCCAGTAAGGCACTGTTAAGATCGCCAGCCTTTTCACACATAGAGTCTAGATATAGATGTACATAAAAACATATAAGACAAACATTCTTAAACAAATAATATTAAAGGCTGCTTTTATTTTAAATGAATGTGTCCAGGTAACTCTTCGTAAAAAATTGATGCAGTACACCAAGTTTCATTTTTTATGTCGTAGTCGTGAAGTTTAGCTGCTTACATGTTCAACCTCTAGCTCAATTATAGTATAAGATAACAGACAGCTAGATGCAATCTATCATTCCCACCCTGGGCACCCTTTCTCAACGTACTGCTGTTGGTAGGAATGAGTTTCCATAGTTTTTTTCTAAGCACTTGTGGGCTTAATCACAGACAAGTAAGATTACCTGTCAAGTCTACAAGAAAAAAAAAACTGCAGAGAATTACAAGTATTCAACTCTTATTACCCTTAAGATGATTTCTAAGAGACAACAGGGTCATTTTTTATTTTAGCCCTACAAATGAGAAAAGACCCTTAAAATGCATGTGTACGACTTTTAAGGAAATCATAATCAGGTAGAAAGTTTGTCAAAGAAAAAACACTGTATAGGTGAATAACCAGTCGTAGTCAAACATCAATGGAAAGAACTGAGTGAAGAAAACAAAATCAACTTGATTTGACTGATTGTCTTCCAATATTAAAAAGCACAATCACTGTTCTACAGCCAGTGCTAGTACTGGGCATCGCGAGTGATTTTTAGCTTTCGAGGTGATCTGCATAAACGGGCCGATGTTGTCACAACAGGCTGGCGTGAAAATGGCGTGGAGGAACGTGCTGACTCTGCAATGGCATCGTCCGTTTGGGTGAAGCTAAGGCGTCACGTTTGGCAACAAGATTTGAAGAGGATGAGATCTTGCACGCTTTTTCGTGGTACATGTACTGCCAGAAACAGTCCTTGTGCAAATGAATCTGGCACTGTAGACACCCATCCCTCGTTTCCTTTGCTTTGCCGCTTCTTGTCCTTATCTTGTGCTTCATGCAGTGGCGACATGCCCTTGGTCTGCCCGAAAAGACAGTTTTTTGGTGTCCACATCATCATCAGTTTCCCAGGTGCAGGAATCAATCTGTGTGCATGTATCTAAAAAAATTTTTCAGGGGGATATCATCATCTGTTTCCCAGGTGGAGGAAGTAATCTGCGCCCAGGTATCCTGTTTTTAAATCAGTTTTCAGTCTCTTTAAAGGCACGAGGCAATCACCCCATTCATTGTCAACGACTAGCAAATGCACTGGTTCCAGCACTGTAAATGTCTTCTCAAATATTTCCTCGTCTGAATCCAAGGGCACGTCCCTTATTAATGGCACAAAGTGATTTGGTTCGAAGACACCTGCAAAATCTGTGCATAATCTGGACCACAAATCATAATAATTACATCATCCAGATTTGAATTTTCTGAGAAGAGAGTTCTGTTATACAGTAACTGCAGCGTTAAGCATAATCCTTTTGTGTTTGGGTAAACGGACGCAAGTCGACGCCCAATGACATTTGCAAGCGCAATGAAGTGCAGCAATCCGCTCCAGTAACCACTGCAAGCTGTTTTCAAAGCAAGTTGTTGTTGTGCTTTGATATCACCATGCTCATACCAGCATTTTTCAATGTCATCATCGCTGATGATCATAGCCATGTGAATGTCTCTGTGATGACCACATGCACAGTCAGTCATGGACAGATTGTCACTGATGACAGGATCTTTGAAGTAGTTGTAGTCTCTTCTTAGTTCTTCCTAATTCTATTGATGTGAGGATTTGAAACGACTGAGCGAGATAGTCTGAGCCAATCAGTGCAATGGAAACAGCATTGAAGAGACAATTTCCATCTCCTACCGTTGCCAGGGGTCGACGTTCGGAAAAGGATGCTGGAATGATCTTCTGTTCTTCACTGTCAGTAGGCAATAGTTCGTATTGTGGTACATGTACTGCGCTTGTAAGTGTTGACTGGAGGAAGTGACTATAGTTTCTTCTGAGCTGCTCCGTCACATTTTCTTGTTTTGTTGACAGCGCTTCCCTCAGGGTGTCAAGATCGGTTGGTGTTATCTGGAGAAACAGTGCATACATTGTTATTACTCGTGGTGGTAGCAGAAATGAATTACGTAGGTCCTCTCTCTCCCACTTACTCACCAACTCACTCACTCACTCAATCATGCAGTCACTTGCACATTAAACAAAACCATTAGCTAAAACACAAAGAAAAGTTGCTATGAGGCTCACAACTGAATGAAAGCAAACCTAACGTGTTTGGGAATTTTGTTTGGTTACACAGTTGATAATTCATCAACGCTGGTGTTTTTTTTTTTTTTAATTACTGAATAAAAAACAAGAAAAAAAAAGCAAGTCTTACCTGATGATAACTTGAATCTATGATTCTTAAAAAAGAAGTCAAGTGATGGTAGACTTGGAACGAAAGCCCAGTCAGGCCGCACCGTATTTAAGCGGAAATCGACCACCCGCAAAACGGCCATACCGTAATAAATTGCAACACAACCTTGCGGAGGAGCAGCCAGACCGTATCATAGCGTGCATTTGTATATGAAATTACGCTTTCTTACGGTACGGCTATAAACAACCGGCAGAAAAGGATTACGTTTTATTCCGGTTTGGCTAAAGTATGATACTTGTGTTACCAAACACCGACCAATTAACGACCTATACGCTTTTTTCCGGTGCGGCTGGTCATAGGATATTCATCAATATTTATCATACGTTGTATCCTGTCTAAAATTAACTAAGTCTGACATTTTTTTTTTTTACTTGCATTGTCATATAAAATCTCGAATATTCTTGAGGGAGGGTCCCTGTGTGGATATTTTTTCAAGGAGTTTCAAAGAGATTTTTTTAAATTCCGCCTTTTTAAAGGAGATTTCTACATGACATTAATTTTAAAGAGTGTTCAATGCCTCCTTGAATTTTTAAAAGAAGGCCGTAGGAACCTCGACAAAAGCAGTGAATGAGTGGGAAAACAAGTCTCACTACAACCTAAGAAACATTATGAACATATTCACACCATCTTTTATGATTATGTCTGAATGTAATTGAATAGTGTGTATGTCTCTGAGAGTATTGCCTTTATTTTACTGTGCATAGAAACATCAAAATGTCAACACTTGTTTTGCTGCAGAAAGTTTTGTTTTAATAACTCATGATATTGCCTTGGTGAAGTACAGTGTATGTTGTCTCAAATGTCCCAGTATTAAATTATTGCACTTTATAGGCAAAAACTGAATCTGACTTTGATCTCTGGTGCTTCTGCTGTATTCCGACAGTTGTACACCTTACAAATATTCAACCTAATCTGATCATAATTGTGACATAAAAATTTCACTAATTCTTCTGTGCCTATGGACCGTATAATGCATATTGCATATTTGAAATTATAGTCAGTGAGAGTCTGCATGATATGTAGGCCTACATGATATTAGTTATCAGGATGGAGATACATTTTATGGAATAAAATTGTCAGTACATCAGTACAATGTTTTGTCATTGTCTGGAGAAAAAAAAAAAACTTGTACCCTTTACATTCTGTGTACATTCATTGTCTGTACATGCAGTGAAAATTAATAATAGTGCAGTAAAAATTATTTTTTCTGTTTCAAGCTGTCAGATACTTGGCAAATGGCTTATGAAATGTTGAAATGAATAGGATAGAGGATTAAAAAAGACAAAAATGTAATTTGTATTAATATTGTGTGGATGTTTGTGGCATATAGCCAGTTTAAAAAGTTAAAAAGGAATTTGGAAATTAAGGGAGAGTTGTCACAACACAATTTAGCTAGTATTCTATTAATCTTCTAGCACCTGGTGTTTCTTATCCGAAACGCATTGACGGTGCTCAGTGCTGAATATGTAGAGCACTTGAAATTTATCAACAGATGCGTTTCTTGATAGATATTTCAACTTTTGCATCAACCGGATAAAGTGAGGCCAGTTTTGTATGATTCAGAAGTTTTGAAGTCACAATTTAACAGTTATTAATCTTGTAGCACTTGAGTGTGGGTTCTCCCAAACATGTCATAGTGCCAACCTTGTGTATTTATAATATTTCCTAATTTGTCAGCAGATGCCTAGAAATATTAATATTCTTCCATTTATTTGTCAGAAGTTTGGGACAAGTCACAGTTTAGCAGTCATTAATCTTCAAGCATACAACATCTGTTATCTTAAACACTTCATACTGCGCAATCCGATGTATGTAGAACATTATCTTATTTATCATCAAATAATTTTTCTTAATATTTATATTTTTGCATTATTGGACAATTTTAAACCAGTTTTGCATATTTCCTGAAGGTTTGAGTAAGGCGCTCAGCGTATGGGTACTAGGTTTAAAACACTTTTATAACGCTTACCAATGATATGAAAGTGTTGGGGAACGTCAACAAATCTCATGTGCTGAAAATCAGAATTGACGGTAATGATGCTGGTTTTTTATAAAAGCCATGGATTTAATAATACATTTGGTGAAGCCGTGTAACAAGTCACATTTTTTAATGCTAATTTCATTGATGAAATTGTTAAACTGGGGTGCCTTGGAAGGTTAGAACAAAGAGCGATGAGAAATTTCATTTCCCTTCATTGTACATATATCAAAGAATAACCTCAGTTAAAGCCCACATGGAGATGTTTATATTAAACTTGTGGCAACATGCCTGAGATCTATCTGACCGTAGTATCACCAAAGATCCGGAAGAGTGTCTATGCAGAGATGAAAGTAAAATATTTCAGAAATCAAATCTCCTGTCTGTCTTAGATCTTGCACGAAAATTCTTTTTTGGCGGGAAAGAATTGAGAGAAGTCAGAAAGAGCTAATGACACAGACCACAACTGAGTTTGCTCTTGATATGGATTTTTTATTAAGGCAAGTGATGTAGATTTTAATTTTACAGATGTACTGGTACATTTTTGTGCTTAATACTTCAGATATATTGTTTGTTTCAGTTGAATATTATTTTGAACATTGTAGTTTTGGGCTCAGTGTAGCTTTAAGCACTTTCCTGGCTATCTTCTGTCCTCACCAAGCCCCAGATGTGTCATAATAATCATAATTCTACCCAGCATCTCCCAAATATGACATAGAAATGTACATATATGTACAGTAAGATTTGATAGTCTTTCTTTTGAAGTTTGTAACTGTTTTGTAAAATGACTGTGCTTTCAGAGAGTAGGAGAGACATGTATAGGTCAAAGAGAAAGACAGAATGGAATTATTTTTAAGGATGTCAACCATGTTTTGCCATCAAATAAAAAGTAACTAATACATGGGGAAAAAAAAAACAGAAACAAAGCTGAAGATGACAGTTGATGTAATTATTAAGATGCCCATATTATGATAATTAGAGGTTCTTGAAACTTGTCTTATCTGCATAATTATTTAGTCATGTGGCTTTTTTCTTTTCCCTTTTTTCTTAATAACTTGTAAATTCAGCTTCCAGCTGTATTTATTCTATTCATCTCAACATAAGAAGGAATAGAAACATCTTGTGAAAATGGTGGGCATTTCGTCAAGTCAGTGAATTAAGCAGTGTCATAATGACTTTTTTTCTCAAGAGGAAGTATTTTTATCTAACTTACCTTGTGTTTTTTTGTAATATTATGATTATTATTTTGAATTAGTTTTCGGAGTGAATGTGTGTATTTCATATTTTGTCGGAGGAGAAAGATTGAGTGTGACAGAGGCCTTGGAAAAAGATCTCAACCCCCTGATGGGACATGGTGTGAAATTTGTCCGCAAAATACTAAGTTTCTTAAATTTGTGGCAGCTGGACCCAAATACATACAGAATATTGATGGCCTCGGACACGAACGACCCAATTCCAAACTTTTGCAATTTTATATATAGATATACGTGCTTGTACCACTAGATAGATGTGGACATACGAATATGAATTATATTATATACATTTTTGTTTTTTTTTGTACAGAATAGGACCTAATTTTACAGTGTGTAAAAATATCTTCTAGAACATGTTCAGCAGTCTTTCAGAGAAAAAGAGCCAAATATTTTGTATTATTGTGGTAGAATTCAACTCAAAGTGAGCTGTTATATGCATGAAATAGTACAAGAATTTTTATTTTTTTTATTCAGTAACATTTTTTGAACTGGCAATTTAGAACTGGAAGAGCCACAGATGAAGAAAGTTTAAAGAGCTGAATGTGGCTCATAAGCTGCTGGTCGCCAAGCCCTGCACAAGGACATAACAAATTTACAAAAAAAATACACAGTGAACAATTCCTGTTTCAGTCAGCTTTTTCTGCAGTCTAAATCTTCACTGTAAATTTGTTTCTACATTTTAGGGGTTTGTGCATGAGACCAAGTGCGTACTATCTGTATAACTATTAGCATATATGCTTGTGGACAAAAATCAGCCAGAGCCAGGTGTCTCAGTAATTTCTGAAAATTCTACACAATCATGATGTTACATGTAATTGGTTGCAGGAAAATTAGTGATGTGTCAGTGTCCCAATTGCAACAACAGAACTGGTTTCTCAGCAGTTTTGAAGAATGTGCATAGTTGAGAGGTTTAGTATGCTAGCAGTGTGTCAGCGTTACACCTTCAGTTTAAAATTGCAACTGCCCAGACATTGTTTTCGATGTATAATATCTTGTATGTGTACTTTCCCAGTGGGTATGCAAGACTATGTGATGTTTTTTTTTCTCAATCGGAATACACTTCACTTCAATTATGTGTGATCTAATCTTGAAATAAAAAGCAGACTTGACAATTACTGAGCGTTGCATATGATTGTTTCATCATTTATACATGTAGTATGGAAAAGTGTTGTCTGTGACTGTAAATGGCAATTAATAATAATAATAATAATGTATATAGCATTTATATAGCGCATATCCATTTAAAATGCTCTATGCGCTTTACAGAAACAACATGTCAACCACAGAGCAGAATGGAGCTGCCTGCGAAGCGCTCAACACACTGCACTGCAGTGCTTCTTTCTCCCTTCCTGTCTCGCTCTCTCTATCTCAGAGCAAATTGTAACGCAGCCTGTTAGGCGCAGTTCACAACTCACAACAGTTCACAACTCACAGCAGTTCACAACACACAACTCAAATAATATTTGAATATTTATTAATAACAATATATATTTAATAATGAATAATAAATTTTGTTGTTGCTGGTGGGGGGGGGGGGGGGGGGATGATATGGATAAATTTTAATCTATTAATTTCAATTATCAATTTTGCCCGGGCAGCGGCCTTTCGGCCTGCTCTTTACTATTTCCAACCGCCAAGGTATCTTTAACGTGCGTAGCGTGCACACGGGCCCTCCGAATTTTTTCGTCCTTATCGACTAGGTACTCCATCCTACCCCCCAATAGGACCAGGGACTTGAAAATATAAGAAAAATCCAATTTCCAACATGCCTGCACTGCCCGGGTTTAGAACCCGGGACCCTTGGCATGAGAGGCGAGCGCCTTGCCTCTAGACCACCTTGTCCCCTAATTCTGATTGAGATGGCTGATGGAGGAAATGGGATCACAATACATGTAATTTATCTACATGTGTGTTCAGTACAGTTCCTCATTTATAGTTGGATGTCCAGCATATATAATGCATTCAGGATACTTAGATCAGATAGTGAATATGGAACACAATAAAACAAAACTGAATTAAACACCAGAATAAGAGCAGCATGGAGTTGCTTTGGAAGAATCGGAGAGATATTCCTGGATTCCAAACTGCCAATGTCCATCAAGAAGCAAGACAGTATTCAATCAATGCATTCTTCCAACGATTACATACGGTTGTCAAACATGGCCGATCATAAAGCAGCTCACGAATTAACTAAGAACTACCCAGAGGGTAATGGAAAGAAAAATGCTTAACGTCAGACTGCAAGATAGAATCCCCCACACTGACATACGCAAACAAACAAAACTAAAAAACGCAGTGGAATTCATGCTACAACAAAAGTGGAATTGGGTCGGACACGTGGGGAGGATGAATGACAGGTGGACAAAACGCTGTACTGAATGGCATCCAAGGCAGGAAGAAGAACAAGAGGATGACCAGGAAGAAGATGGAAGGACGACATTACAATACATGTACAGTGAATCATCACGTTTAACAACACTGCTGTATTAGTATAATAATGAACTATATAATAAAATACTCGAATAATGCCAATCTCAATCAATAATCACAGCACCTGCTATAGCGATAGAATTAATTTTGAGTGCGCACAGCAAATGGCGGGGGGGGGGGGGGGGGGGGCGACCACAGAACAACGTGTTGACAGTCAGTCCAGTTAGACAATAACAACATGGTCGATCTTTGTTTGTTACTATACGACCGCCTTGCGGGTTGTGGCCCCACCTGGCCACCTCTCGCCTAGGCCTAGTATTGTAGTAATAAGTATGCTTTCTCTCCCTACTGACCACTTGCTATGACAGCACAAAACATACAGCCAGCTCAAAGTGATGACTCATCACTCACTGAGGCACACTGTGAGGCTACAACCATGCAGCTTCGTCAGACATATGCACTCTCTGGTCACTCACTACCTGTGATGTGCGATAATTATTACATGTAGCCCGGTCTTGGATCGTAATTGATCGTCGCGCTGCGTATCATATGCTCTTTGTTTACACCGGGCTTCGTGACCACATGCCTGTACTCCCTATGTCACAAACACGTGGCCAGTCTGTTCCCGTACTTTGAATGACAGCACGGGAAACCACCGGAAACAAATTGTAACTTACTCGTCTGCCTCTAATTTTTGCATCTGACTCTCGTAATTTGATCGAAACATGGCTACTGCCAGCATAATATCAAGGCTCAGATCTGCTATAGGTTTAATATTACAGTATATACATGTAGGGCCTACATGTACTATGTTGATATACAGGACATGCTAACAAAGGAGGTAATCATTGAAAACCCCGCTATTTTTCACGGTTACCTCGCTTGTTAGCATGTCCTGCAGTAGTGGGATATTTTAATCCTTTGCCTCGTCTTTTGTACTTTCCTGGAATAGCGAGACCTTTTAAATGGAATGCGACATCTCGTTGTAACAAAGTTCCACTGTATTACAAAGAGAGGAGGAACAACATGGATGAGGAAAACAACAGACGGAAGAGAATGGAAAGCATTTTAGGAGGGCTGTCTCCTGCAGTGGGTGGACATCGCCTAGGTGAATGGTGAAAGGTATAAATGAAAAGTGAACAAAACTTTTAGTATTTTTTCTGTTCAGCTTTATAATTAGACTACGGTCCCCCAGCAAAAGCTGTTTTGCAATTACACCACGGTCCCCTAATGACAACCTTCATTTTCCCTCATGACTCTAAAATGAAAAATTTCTGAACACTGCTGAACTCAGTCTGAACCATGTGCTCATCAGCATAGACTAAAATATATACACACAATAAGTTTTTTCATAAGTACATGTATAGGCCTATTGCGAATGACATCACAGCGTGTTTTTGTTTTGTTCTTCTGACACCCAAGATGGCTGGTGGATCAACAGACTGATGAGAGTAACTTCGAGATGTATGTCTAAGCAGTTAAAATGCCTGCTGGTTGCATTGCAGTTGATTGTTGTGATGGGTGGAAAGGATGGATCCAAGCTGGTCAGATTCCCTATCATCCATGTAAACAAGGGAAAAGAAGTGAAAGAATTGACCGAATGTCTCCCATGTGCATGTACACACGTGCCATTGTTTACTTTTATCTCGCGGCCGGTCGGTTCGCGACGCCTCAAGTGCTCGCAGTGCAAATCAGCTAATGAATCAAAATCAGCACTACAATAATCAAAGATGGCCGATATGCATGGGTCTATACAGTGTACATAAAGTGTATGTTTTTGCACTCTTACACAGCAATTTTACGTGTAGTGAGCTGGGCAAAGTGAATACCATGGTATACTACGGAAACTGTTGAACCTTGAATATAGCCAAACTGTAGCATACATCAACTGTGTCTAACTCTAAGCACTCCAGGAACTGAAATGCAAGTAAATTTTTGTGTTAACTGTTACTATAGGTGGGCCAAAAATTACCATATTTTATTAGCACGGATGGTTTACTTACTCAGCATACACTCAAATGTTGTCATAGATGTTTGAAAAAATCATGTTGCCCAATAACAGTCATTCGTCCGTACACTCCAACAGGTTCCAAAATATGAAAAGAACAAGAAGAAATGGTACTCTTCGAAAAGGTTATTTTGTATTTGCACACATGGGTATGTTATCATTAAACAGTAATACATGTACATGAATTTTAACCCCCAACAGCACAAAAGGGTTAATACATTTATTTCTATGCACAGACGTAAACAGTTCTGTTTTGTTAATGACCTTTGACACCTTTACTAATTACCGTTATTGTGATTTAGACAGTATGCAAAATCAAAAAAGAAAAAGAAAGAAAGAGAACATACCATTCCAAAGGTAATACTGCCAGGATGACCCCATAAGATCACATGCATGTAATCTTGATACATGTACTGCTTCAAGTGATGAAAAGCAGCACAAATTTCACAAGAATATAAAATATTTCACAACTGTATGACTTACACGAAATAATGTTGTACCATCTAAAATGTTTAGTATTTTAGTAAAAAGCTACCCATCATTCCAAAATTAAGTTGAATGACTTTAAACTTTTTTTTCTTTATCCAGACTCAGACCAATTGTTTTTTCTGTCAAAAAGCTAGTAAAATATTTTAAGAAACCTGGGAATTACTTCCATGATATATGTTATTTGGAAAATTATTCAAGAAACATCAATGCATAAACATTTCCTGTTCACTACATGTGTTCATTGACAACACAGGCTAATAGATCAGAATTTAAAGAGATATGAAAGACATTGTAAAAAGAAAAAAAAAAAATCAATGCACTGCTCAAAATTGCACAACTTCAAACAGGACAGAGGACTACAACACACTGACTAGATTCCATTTTAGTGATAACAATTTTGATTTTTTTGTTTTTTTTTTTGTGCAAACAGTGAGTACAAATTTGCATTTTTGAAACATGAATAAATATTAGTAATATGAAATTCTTTACATCAGACTTCTAAAAGTGAAATGGAACTCATACCTTATACAGGTACCACACAACCCTGTTTCGCATGTTTAAATCCAGTTCATAATTCTCAGTAAAAGTCATTTGTATCTGCAATAATTTCAATCTTAAAACAGCCAGTATTAAGATTATTCAAAAACAGTCGCTTTCAGAAACAGTATTAGGTTGACTCACATGACACCCAGGATAAAATCATCAAGTACATATCTATGACCTCTTTCTTGCATAATACATGTATATATGCCAACACGCTATTCTCTTTTCACTTCACACTTTTCCATCCTCCAAAAAAAGCTGATAAGTTTCATGCATGGCAACAGAGATACTGCCGCCCAGGGTCTTTAAGTCATATCCAACACCAACAAAATGAAAAGACAGTGACTTGGCATCCATTACTACTTTAGCCACAACTGTCATAGGCTAGCCAGTGAAAAGATTATGCTCTTAAACCACAGTTCAACAGCATGTCAGTAATGCCTCTCCTGAAATTTCGCCACATGGAAGAATCCGATACATCATACAGACACATGTCTTGTTCACTCTCACATAATACAAGCAAAAATTATGCAGCGTCCATCATATATCTTCTATATTAACGTAGTACTCAAACTGCAATTAATTTTTCTTCTTGCGCATACTGTCTTACGAGAATGTATTTATTATTATATTTAAAAAGATGCTAAAAATGAAACTGAAACTGGATCCAAAACAATGCACAATTGTGGACAAATCCTTTAGTAGCAAATCCAAAGTCAAAATTTCCCACATGCAATGTGTTGTTATGGGACTCTGTAATATTGTGTACTGGTGATGAAATTAACAAACCAAAGTAAGTGTACTTCAGCATCAAGAACAGAAAGAACAAGGGTTCAGCAAGCCATATTTCAAATTAAAAATTTGTGACAGATGAGGTAATCTGAAGAATAAAATCTGTATGGACTGGAAATGATCCATGAAACATGTTTCTCAACTAATAAACTAAAAGCCAGGAGAACTGCCCTACATTTATAACTGTACAGTAAAGAAATGCCCATCCCTAAAAAGTGCTGATAAAATATAAAAGACATCTTTGATAATATCAGAGCAATTCAGAATCTGCTATATTCACCCATCACTGAAATGAAAACTTATAAAAAACCTGCCAATTCACAGCGACCATGCCACAAATACTACAAAAGTATTCATTACAGATGCTCAAAAGCCGATCTTTCAAAACTTTGGTTACAAATTACTAAATACGGAAGTCATCTACCAATTACGGCTGTGAAGTGACATTTTTCTTTTGTTGTCCCCTCTTCACCCACAAACTGCAAATAATTATAGACAGGGGCAAATAGGCTCTCACATGCTCATTAATGATGCTGAAGCATTAAGTAAAAGAACAAGAATGAATGTGATATATATATAAACTCAGATCATATTTCATAGACAAACATGAGAAAAAAAAACCAAAAAACCAGCACAAACTGAAAATTCATTATATTTACACTAAATTATTCGATCTTTCATACGTCCTGGCAAATTCATTAAACTTTGTTCATCTGGTCTATATGATCGTATCTAAAAGAAGTGGATGGCCAAAATATTGAATTCACTATTGTATTTGTCAATAAAGACATGGTTTGCATAAAAACACAATTATTTACGTATATTATACATTATTTTCATTTCAACACAATCAACCCAAGCACAAACACGCACTCCTAACTTAAATCTTTTCAATGATTATTTAAACCCACTGCAAAGCATTCCAATCTACAGATTTTGGCGTACTCAAATTTATCACATGACATATATCATCTTGCATAAAAAAAAAAATGACAGCGAACCTGTCAACAATGAAGAGTACACAAACATTCAACAGCGCCCTGAAGTATGAAACTACAAAATTAGATATCTTAAAATCATTTTCTACATATAAAAACCTTCATATCTCTGTACTCAAACTCCAATCTGTTAAATGATCCATTGCTGTAACAATCAGGGTACTAAATTACACAAACTCACTGGCGTAAGTGGGAAGCAGTTTCAAAATGTGATTCAGTACATCAGCACCCCGTTAACTATTACCCATTTACAGAAACACTACCACTGCAAAAATGTTTCTTCATCTGCACTTTTCAATTTCGCCACCTTTCAGTCAGTGAAATTCATGCACACAAGGCATAATCTATTTGATTTTCTCTCCGCAAATAAAAAGTTTTGTAAAACATCATTTCTTCCAATGCAGTAAAAATTATTTGTAATACTTTTAGAAGCCAGTGACATGTGCACAATTGAAGAACATGACAGAAAAAAACGCATGCCTTATTGTGACACAAATACTATACATGATCTTTAATCACGATGAATTTCCGTGCAGGTGGAAGATTTGTTTTCAACACACAATTAAAAACTTTAAAACTAAAACCAGAGGAATAAAATTTCACGACGATCCTGATCTCTCTTGAGAACTTGTTGTTTGCTACACAAGTATCCTCACTGAGACTTTCTGTGTATCAGAAAATACACCACAATAGGCTTCGGGTGGTAAAAATAAATTCTGTCAAGGTATTAACCAATTCTTACTGACATGATGAAAAGTTTGTGCAAGAAGATCTTTTACAAAAATACCAGGTGTCACCTTGATCTAAGGGGAAAAAAAAGTAGGTAGGAAAGAATCGAGTGCTTTTGACTTGATGGAAAAAAACCCGAACACACACACACACAAAAAAAAGCCTGCATGAGAGAAAGCATCACTACTTGTTATGACAAGAAGAATACATTACTTGCCATATCTCCATTTTTCCCGAAATTTTTCACCCGACATATCTGACACGTCACTGGCATATACGGTTTTAAAACAGAAATGGTTTTCAAATTGACAGACAAAACTGTAGTAAAAAGTAAAATACAATGTACAGGAAAATGCTATTCTCCCCCTCTAGAATGACACATTGTAACTAGACACACAAAAATAAGCAGCTACTTTCTGCCGCAGCACAAAATCACCCCTCACTCTCGTTGTAACCATAGTTACAAGAGCTGCCAAACCTCAAAACCAACTAAATGCATTTCATATCCAGGCCCTTTGAGCTGTTTTACAATTCTTTTGTGTTGTTTCATCATCAAGCTTCATGCATAACTTGAAAGGTTTCTCAATGTGATGTTGAGTCTTGTTCCATAATCCCACCAATCTGATCTCAGTGCAACTAATTCTAAATCTCCCTCCGAACTTTCACTTGTAGCAGGTTGTCTACTGATAACTAACAACTGATTTCCAACAGCCTTCAAGTGCTAAATTGATCCACCAATTTTGCATATCTCTAGCTGTGACAATATGATGCCATTTCTGCTGTTCACAAGGATGGCCACTCTAGAAGGGGAGTCCAATTGAAGAATTACTGCATGACTAAGCCCGCAGAAGCATAACTCACTGACGAATCATTGGATGACTCACACTGACTGGACTGGGCGTACTTCAGAAATTTGAGCTCCATCCTCAGACCATTGCTTGTGTGACGTAGATGATCAATTGCCTGGTTTATTGAAACAAAATTTTTTACAAACCATTGCATATTCCAAAGGAAAAATAAAATGACAACTAAAATTATGGTAAGACTAGACCTTGAAAGTCTATCTCATCAAGACTTAAAGCTTGTCACAAAATTAAACTCATCTTGACCCCTGAAAATCTACCTTATCAACACTTTAACTTTGTCAGTAATTTAATTTTAACAACTGTCGCATCTGACCTGATTCTGCATATTGCTCAGCTTGGAGAAGTTCTGATTATGATAATTATACAAATCTTACCCACCATAGCTGTCATTGTGTAGATGCGTCCAAGAACTTGATCTTCCACCTCAGTTGATGCAGATTTAATAATAATCATCACGATAAAGTTTACATTATGAAAATGATACGTTTCTTTTCTTAGTTACCTAATATACCTAGAAGCGACCCCTAACAAAATTGTCTGACTTTTCTTTGTTGATTGGTGCCATCACCACTCCCCCCCCCCCCCATCACACTTCAAAGCAGTTTAATGCTTAAGTATTCAATATCAATTTGATCTATAATTGATCCAGATCTATAAAACATAATTATCAATAGCTGTGACTGTCCTCCTCAATCCAGTTCTGTCTGAACTTTATTCTTCACACCACCCTCAATTTTCTTTAGGTCTGAGTTGCTATTGGTGTACTCTGGCGCCACGGAGAAGGTCTAGTCTAATTCTGACACTGTCAAGAGTCAGACTACGATGTAATATAGTGGCCTAAGATTAATATTCCCCAATTGAATTAACCCAATTAGTGTACTGTATTGGCCTACGGGCGTTTATGACGTCAGGAGAGTGAAAAGATGGAGTGACAGGATAGCGGAGACAAGTATAGAGTAATTAGGATATTGCTGAATTTTTATGAATAGGTTAGAAAAAGGCAAAGGATATAGGGTATGGAGAAGATGGTGAATACTTAGATAAAAGCCACTAGGGCATTAATAAAGGATTAACACCCCGTTTTAGACTTGGGGGTGGGATTATATTTTTCTACGTCACTTGGCGGTTAAATTGACAACCAATGGATGGCCGGCGCATTAATAGCGCCCTGTAGAGCCAGGAAAGCAGCTGTTCGTCTGGTACAGACTTCAGTCCAAGCAGAGACCCCATTTGCGTAGGACTCGGCATGATTCCGCCTGAGGGAATTTACCAAAGAGATGCCTAGATGTAGATCTAGTTTGAGAATCTATGGCTATTGATGTTTGCACAATGTGCTGAACGCTTGTAATGAATTGTTCTCAGCCAACCGGTTGAGAACACAATAGTGAGTCTCGTCCCCAAGTAACTGTTCGATGAATCAAGCACATGTAGGCTAACTACTAATCCAAGATGATGCGTGCGTGATTATCCTCGAAGAGGAGAGAAGATGTTCCACCAAGAATGAGTGTGCGAGGAATTGAAGATGAATGGTTAAACTTCAGCTAGAGCTACAACTACCTTTAATGTATAAGATATAACTGTGATTTGAATTGTCTGGGTGAGTCTGGGAATTGCCAGCTCATCCTAGAGGTATACATCTAACTGTGCCGATGTCTCCTTGGCGAGCTAGGCCAGCTATGAACTTAAGTATTGGAGATAGTCTGATGTCTCCAGAGACTATGTCAAGTGTAATACAGTAAACAGTCCAGATCTTGGAAATAGAAAATATTTAGAGTAGCTAGAAGTTACTAGGAATCATTATTATTACTTTAGTGGGGATTTATGAGACTGAAAGGAATTGATTTAGATCTAGTTAGATAGTTAGCTAGAATGAAAGTTAACTGATATTATGGGAAACCTAGGTCTAGACTTATAATGAAGTACTATTGATTTTGGATTTTATGATGTTGATTCTCATCCTTACTACATGAATAGATCTAGTTGAAATTGTTAGGGAACTAGTGTAATTAAAGTGTGGCCTTGCAGGCCTGATTGATGAAAGTTATTCAGTTTGTTTTTTAGTATTTGGCGTGGTCTGGGAGTGAGGGTTAGATTCTAGTTATTAAAAATATGCAGTCGAACGCACATCCCAATATAACATATTAAAATACCAATACCCCAACCACGACAGACACCGCAAAATCTGAAACATCAGGCTCAATCTAGCATAAAGTTGATGTGATACTTAGAAATGGAAAAGGGAAGTGCATCAATCTGGTGGTGTTTCGCGCATGCCTTCTCGGTGTGGACAAATTACTGTTTCTGGCATTCCCAAGTTTAGCACCTCAAACTTGCTAGTGACCTCTGTCTTTAAAATTGTGTTATTCATTGTCGGAACTGCTGATGGTCAGAATCTGGGGCTGCAAAATTGATTTGCTGGTGGCCTTTGGAAAACTTGCAGGTATAACTTTAGCTTTTGATTGCTGCCTATCAATAATGGTTCAACTCACATTGAGAAGCAGAGCGATGGGATGACGGCCACATATCGTATTCTGGAATGTCTGTAAGTACTTTATGAAGGCTGGGGGATCCAATTTCTCAATAATGTCCATGCCCTGTTTATAGATATAATAAGAGGGTAAGGCTTAGTTCATCTGAAAGATAATGTAATTAATCATATCTGATCTGAGGGTATATGACTGTTTCATTTTATTCCTGATGAAGACAAATATTTATTTAACTGCATTTCAATGACTTACTTGCAGTGCAAGAAATTAAAAATTGTCCCGATCTCTTTTCTATAGTATTAGAAGCACAGTTTCCCTGACATTTATTCAGTTTTCACAACAATAAATGCCACCTTTAGAAATGAACAAAGTCTGGTACTCTGAGAAACAGAAACAATAAACAGAATGCAATACACTTGTAATTTCTTTCAATGAAAATATATCTATCTACATTATAAGATTGTCTTTAAAGCAAATAGCATAATATAATTCCTCCTGTGAGGGAAGTAAAGCTACTAATAAAAAATAAACATACTGACTGTACATTTATTTCTATGACAGAAAAAAAAAAAAAAAAGGGCGCTGCACAGTGGCAATGACATGTCTGCTCCAGTTGTAACTGGGCTGCAATGACACTAAGGCAAATTTCCCAAATGGGATTAAAGAAGTGTACAAATACAAATAATTAATGAAAGAGGTTAGAAAAAAACAATTAAAAAACACTTCATACCATTTTGTCCAGAGCTTCAATGGATTGCCAGATCTTTCCATGTGATTTTTCGTAGTATGTGTAGCTGAATCTTTTACCTGTAAGACACAAAATCTTTACTGAAATCCCATTGAAATTTAGCACAATGATTCTCAAACTGGAGATACTTGGCTCCCAGGGAAGGATTTTTCCACAGAGGAGGAACTCCAAACCAGGAAAGAATGTACCATGTAGATAGTCAGTGAGTCTACAGAAATGTGCTGATCCCTTGAAAGAAGGATTTGGGGGGGGGGGGGGGGGGGCATTTGATTGTGATTAATAAAGACATTTAAGTTCATAAACTGTTTCACTAATTACCATCGTAAAAGTATAATGGTGACTAATTATTGGATGACAATTCAAAATAGGGGTGGAACTGAGGAAACCTGGGACTCTGAGAACCAAAGAATGCAGCAAGAACATAGAAAGATAAATAACTGTATGTAAATTCTTTTACTGGAGTTTGATATTTCAGATGAATATTATGAAGAATTCAAATGGAATGATTCTCACAGTGTAGATATAATATTACACATAAGGGAATTTATGGTGGTGAAAATTGCTTCTTAGTTACCTGTGTTGATATCTCCCTTATTCCTTGATCAATCTTTATGAAATTTTGAATGAATATTCCTTTTGTGTGTTGTAACAAATGCACAACTGCTTTTTCTGATATTATAACTGAATTTTTTAACTTGCATTTTTTTTTTGTAGCACAGTCTACTTTTTTGGTGATCCGATTTGCATGTCCAATAAAAAAAAAAAATCATAAAAAAATAAATATCAACCCTAGCTTGAAAAACTGTTGTACATATTTAAAAATGATCCCAGGGTACCTGTACGCAAAGTTTAAAAAATATACTCTAGTGGATTTTGAGATATGCTTTGTTGAAAAATCCAAAATGGCCGATAAACATTGTTACGTAATCACAGCAACAATGAACAAACTTTGTTGGTAACACTTAATATTCAATTCCTACCATGTAAGAAGTAAGTTGATCTAGTTATTTTATCTTTAACAGCCAAAATAACAAAAAATGAAATTATTGCCAGGTATCCCCTTAAATTTACCGATGACGTCATGGGACATTCGAACTGTTCAACGAGCTGGTTAAGCTCAGTTGTTATGGACTTTGTAAGGGTGATTCAAGACACAAATATCAACTGCACATGTGCGTACAAAGACGACAACTGTGCTTAACCGCCGCACTGAACAGTTCGAATGTCCCATGACGTAAATCTAAATATAGTAGCTGTGTCATTCAATCCCATTTCCCTATAGAGAAAGTGTTCACTGCTCAGCCACAGCTTTCATCATGAAGTACTACGATCCCCGAATTACAGTCTTTGAGTTTAGTTTAAGCGAGGTTCCAACAGCCAATTGATGATATGCCAACCCTTCATCATATGCATCAAAATTCCACTCACCCCAGTGACAAAAGTCAGAGGATATGACGAAAAGATTGCCTGGTTCACGTAAATATGGACTGAGAATCTGACCGTACTTTGCTTCTTTGTCAGGTGATAAAGACCCTACAAGAATTGGCACTATGGTGAACTGTCCACGGCGACTGAAATAGAGAAAGGGAAAACTTCAGTCAGGTATCAAAATCGTGAAATTACTGAATCTACATATAAACTTTATCAGGGTTCATACAAAGTCTTGAAAACTAATTTTAAGGACTTTTTAAGGACTTCCTAAGGACTCACAGTAAACAAATTAAGGACCTGTGTGCCTGTGATGTGACCAAGAAATATTACAACTTTACAAGTGGTGTGCAGCACTCATCGAAACGGAATGTTTCTGTATCCAGAGTCCAAACATAGTAAATTCACTCTGAAAATTTCAGTTACATGTATTTCAAAGTAGTAATTACCAATTATCCAGTGTGCAATTCGAAGATTGAATCTCAAATGTTTCAACTGAAACACAAAGTTTAAGGACTTTGGCATCATTTTCAGAATTTAAGGACTTTTTGAGTACTTATTTTTTCTTTTATGAAAATAAAGGACCTTAAGGACTTTTAAGGACCTGTGTGAACCCTGTTTATGCCACCACTTTTCCTGCCACAAGGATGAAAGTGAAAGCCATATTTAGTCCGCTTAATAAAACGAACAAAAAACAAATCTTGTAGAAGTGTACTGACACTGTCATTTGATATTGAACAATTTGAACCAATCAATTCAGACCTGAGTATGTCATAAATGAACTTCACCAACAGCCATGTGGGTCACAAGGTTTTCCTAAAATACTTAAAAATGTTTCATACAAAATTCCTCAGTGCAAAAAAAAAAAAAAAGCTCTAGGTTGGAATATTTTAGACCAATTTGTTTATTATTGTAAAAAATTGATGAATATAGTGGTTTTGTATAAAATGCACCTATACTGCAAACAATCATGCTTTTTTTCACAGAAAGCCATAGGCAGTCATGCAACTAACATAGAACGATACTCCTCTTTTCCCTGCTTTTGCTTTCATAGGAATCCCCCCCCCCAAGAACACTTTACCCCCTAGCCCACCACATTTCACTGTTATGCTATTTGCTTTCATGAAATTTGATTTATTGCTTTTTTCTTTTTTTTTTGAGGTAGGCTATGGCAGGCTTAATATTTAGATTTAATAAGAGCTTTAACCACAAACCAAGAGGCAGCTTTGTGCCACGACAAAGAAAATAATTTTCACCGCAGTCAAAATCACCAAACTCTCTTGCACCACACAGAAACAATCTGCAAGACGACCGCATTTGATGAAAGTTTGTTCTGGTGGTTTTGCCCTATTGATAAAAAAAAAAAGTCCATAATGCGCAAACACTCACAGGTTCTGCGATATTGTGGCACATCATGTGATCCGTCAGCTCAATATAATCTTCATCATCATGCTAGAACTAAACTGTGATGCAACAAATAGCCTCTTGCCACAAAAAAGAATTGACAACACACGTCTTGCCACTACTGCGAAAACAGCATTCTGGTGCTTTTGTTTCCTTGGTTTGAAATTCCTTCAAACAAGATGCCACAGTTCACAGAAGTGATTCAGTTGCGTTGTTGAAAGAAGCAATGTCATGTACCAGGAGCGATCAAAAGCACAAATGACAATGTTGACAAAATAACTCACCTATCCATTACTTTTGCAATATAGGGTAGGTGCATTTCTATACTGTGCTCTGCTTCATCTGTATTCAAAGACATTGTCTCAAAGGCTCTGGTGCTGTACAGTTGTTCATATACTGTAAATAATGTAAAGGTACAAATGATTGCATGTGATGGCAAAGGTGGAGGGGGAAGGACAAAACTGGATGCAATACAAACTTTACTTGTTTAGCATCCGGTCGTGACAATGGTAATTAATGCCTTTAATATTTCAGCCTTCCCTAACTAATCTCCAGGATTAAGACAGACTAAATACTAAAAATTTTCAGTAGACTGAATACATTCATGAATTGTCAATACAAAAATTAAAACAAAACAAAAAAAATTTCATGTTTACGACCAGTTACTGAGTGCAAGCGGATCTCTTTCATAATTTGAAAAAAATTTGGTGAATCCAACAATCCCGCTGCCTTACAATTAGAGTTACACTTCTGACTTTCAGTCTTGGCAAAATATCCCCCATCAAATGCAGATAAAACAAAATGGCTTGAGAAAATACTTAAAATGGTGAAGTATTTTATCACTGAAGAAATACCTCCTCTGTCAATAGTCAGATTATACAACGGGGTCTCATATGTCTCTGCTCCTGAAAGAGCACAGCCTGACATACGTACATGATGAGAAGGTCCCAGGATGAAAACCCGTTTCCTGGGAAAAAAAACACCAAAACATACAATGTACCGAAACATCTGTGATATACTTGTAAGAAAATTGCTTCTCAAAATGTATTGGCCACTTTGAGGCCAGCACATAAAATTTGATGTCTGTAAAGAGGTCAGCTGAAGCTACAAAGAAATTTTGCTGGGCAAAAATGAATTCTGTCCAATCCCAAGCCAGTCAATTTATAAGTTGTATGCAGCAAAGCCTCCGTAAGAAAAAAAACCCGAACGATACAATGAAATGCAAACTAAAAAGGAAGACAGAAAATGTCCAATATTTTGGCAACAGCTTTTTTCAAGGAAAAAAAAAAGAAAAAACAACAACAGAAAAAAGATGGGAAAATTTAACAGATAAAACAATCAGACAATAAAAAAATAGAATCTAAATAGAATATATGTCTACTTAGCTGTGAGTTCTTGCTTGTATTGTAACACAGAAGCACATCTGCCACACTTGCCACTATGTGAGGCTTTGCTATATACAACTTTTTCTTTTTGCCAATTTTTGACTTCGCTTATAGCCTTGCTGCGACCCCCACAGTTTTTTTGTGGTTTTTATATTTCGCCAGTCAATTTATAACACAATGCCATATCATTTATGTAGCCGAAACAATGCTTCTTCCCTTTCATATATAGTGCGTTGAAAATAATTAAAAAGTCCTATACAAAATTAATCTGGGTTACATCTGTTTGAGATCATCAAATTAATGCAACTTTTCAAAGGCCATAGAATGTCATAAATTACTAACAGCTAAAATAATCTCTTAATAATATGCTTTTCTATCCAGAGGCAAGCTCTTTTGAATACAAAATAAGAACATAATCCAATACAGTCTGCAAACAGAGATCTTTCTATATGATTGATTCCAATGGCCATGGCATGTGACAGAATTGATGAAAGCCAGATTTTACACCGAATTCCAGCGATGGCAATAGGTCACTAAATGTAATAGGAATGCATTTTACTTACTTCGTGCACACACAACTATCAGTTGCCTTGACAGGATTTCAGAAGTGGTACAAAATAAAATATATTACTGTAATGTGCATGATTTAGCCTAATCAGCTGGTCATTCATAGCTAATCTCTGTATGTATCATGTACAACTTACACTGTACTGGGATCCACTTGTCTATAAGCAAAAGCACCACAAGCTCCACAGAAATAGTAACCTGCATGGCTAAAATACAACAGATGAAAGACACTGTGAGAAAAAAGGACTCAAAAAGTACATTTTCGTAAGCAAGGCCTTGAGATTTGGTGAAACTGTAATACCCGTATTTTGGAATTCTTGAATGGTTCTTTAGTGATAAATGGCTTTGGATCTAACTTTCAGTTACTTGTATAGATCTAAATTTTGCCTTATATAAATTTTAATAAGGTAGGATGCAATCCAATGAAATAAAATAAACTGCAGTTTCAAATGTCTTGATGCTTCACATTCTCAGCAATAATTTGTCATTAAGAAACAGAATTTTTTTTTTTACCATCCCAAAGACTAATATTATTCTATTAAATATGATGTCCATTAATCTGAAAATTTTACATGCACAAAAGAGGATGATGGTAAGAGATGGAAAAAGGAGGCAATACATAAAAGTAACAACAAGACAAATACTCACGGTGCAATGATAGCCTTTGCCGGTTTTAGTGACTCAGAAGCTTTTGATAACCAGTTTTCTAGCTGTGCATTTAGTTCAGACCCTGAAATAAGAAAGAAAATAACACGTTCACTGTTTGAGAGCCCCACCTTGTCTTGTGGCTTCCATGTAAAGCATTTTGTTTTCAAGAGAGTCTGCATGTAACAGGATGGGAAAAAGTCACAACCATGATAAATTCCGAAGAAACCGACGCGAATCTACGTTCGGCAATTGTATGAAACAAAGGAAATAACATTTTTTTTTAAAAATGCACTTAAAATATATGTAAGTCTGGTCTGGATGTAAGCAGAAACTCTTTTTTTTTGTGAAAAATTCAGACCAGCTGAACATTTTGATGAAATTTTCATGTTATTTCTTGTAAAATTGGTCATCTATATAATAATCTGAGCATGCATGATTGAATACTGTATTCAGCCACAATACAGTGCAACCTGGAGGGTGCACAGAAGAAAAATTGTTCCTTACTACTAAACAACAACCAGGAGATAATGTGATATCGAGTTCTAATGCACAATCATCTGTGGGATCATTCCATATTTTCAGAAGTGTTAAAAACACTGTAACATCCTCCACTATCTAAAACCCACATGGCACTCTGGTTTTCAGTTCCTGGGCATATATTCCCAATGAAAATTTCGCTGACAGAAAATAGCCTTTCACTTATATTAGATGTTGGACTAAGTAAGAGCATACTGTAGCCCTAACCCTAATCCAACCCAACATAACATTTCAGCAAACCATCAGCAAAGCCTTTGTACAGCTATGATCCATCAGTGAACCATCTGGCCATCTTTTAATAAAAACTGACCAAACTGAACCACATCTTGATTTAATAGCATAACAATTCATTGCTCTGAAGAAATTTTCTTGCTTTAAAATTTCTTTTCACAGTCAATCCTTTGACTAGCTGGCCAAACTGGTACCATGAATACTAAACTCGGTACTATAATTTAATTGCATGTGTAGATTAAATAGATTTCACACATATCTGAGGATGGCACCAAGCCTGTGGATCCGTGAAATAATTATTTTCTCACATGGGCCTGCAGCCCATCTTGTCCTTTCCGCAATTATATATAATATCTACAAATTATTCTTATTTACAAAATGGAGTGACTATCCACCCACACTGATGGATAAAATTTCCTCTATGATTTTTTTTATTCCGCCCACATAAATTTTGCATTGTGGGTGATCTCCCCCAATTGAGCCCTTCTCCGGCCTCCGGAGGAAGCTTTCCCGCCGTTCTGCTTGGTGCAGTGAGTGCTCACACTACACAGGCTGCACTCATTCAGACATTCACACGGTGCACAAGCATTGAGAACAATAATAATAATAAGTACATTTATATAGCGCTTTATGCCTAGACCTCAAAGCGCTTTACAAACGCATTCATTCCCACATTCTAATTGTACATAATATGCACACAATCTCACTCAAGCACATGCACAGATTCCTAATGCTATAGAAGTTAGTTTGAAAAATATTTCTTAAAAAGGTTAGTCTTGAGGTGTTTTTTGAATATTGCAATACTGCATGCAGACCTCAATGAAAATGGCAATGAATTCCAAACAGATGGTCCGACAATACTAAAAGCTCTGTCACCATATCTCTTAAGTTTGGATCTTGGTACCTCTAAAAATTTTGAATTTTGTGACCTAAGAAGGTGGTGAGACTTAAAAGTCATTTGCTGATTTCGAGAAGAAGTTTCAGTTTATACTGTATTGATGGAACTGCAATTTGCTATCAATGCAAATGGAATGCCTTTGACTAGGTGGATAACGTTTCCTTTCCCTTCGGGTACATTTTATGATGCTAGCTGGTCTGTAGACTGCAAGACATACTTGCATGTGTCGGCTAAGGACCTTTGACCAACTATGAACAATTTTATTATAATAGCATTGCACGTGTCTAAATAACTCCTCAGATACGCCAGAAACTTCCTTCAACATGATCCTCCTGTTCTTTATAACAAAATGTTTATCCGCCAATACAGTAGTCTCCGCCGCCTAAGAACCCGCTGTTGCCGCGAAACCGAATTTTTTCACTGTAATTTACATGCGTAAGAACCCGCTCTGAAACGAAAAATCCGCCTAAGAACCCGGTCTTTGACCGAGAGACGAGCACACTTTTACGTAAATTTCCATATTAAACTAAACGCAAAATCTTATTCAATGAGGCCTAGACGGGATAAAACAAAGCCAGAGAACGGGTGGAGGGAAGGTAGGGGGAGGGGAACCGGACAAAGGATGGAGTCCGGTTACGTCTTTCGTGTGCAGGCAGGCCACGCGTAGACTAAATTAGCATAGTCATTACCTAACAACATTACCTGGTGTTGTCTGGCAGAATTTTATACGTAATTGACCATGCTTTTAGTTTGCACGGCACACATAACTTAGGGCTGATTGTGGTTATGTATTACACAGGGTACATATCACTGTGCCTCGTGTTGCCTTGGCATTGATCTGCGATTCACAGCTTGATTGTTCAGTCTGAATCATTCCATTCGTTAGACAGCACTGTAACACTGTAAGAAAGGAGCATTCTGCTAGCCATATGTCATAACTTTGACCACAATGCCGTCTCGAGGAAATGCACTAGCCATTCGCAAGAAATTAGAAATTCTTAAAGAAATCTTAAATCAAGAAAAGACAGGAACCGCCAATTTCACAGCAATTGGCAAAAAAATTGATCTTGACAGGACAACAGTGGCTAGAATTTCCAAACAGCGAGAAAACTTGAGAGAACAGACGCACAATGGAAATCTTTCCCAGAAGCGAAAGAGGCCGTTCAAAGAACAAGATGTGGACGAGGCTTTGTACATGTGGATGAAGCAAAAGATGGGACAAGACGCCCGCTTGAATTTGCCTTTAATGAAAACAAAGGCAACAGAACTTGCTCAAGAGATGGGTCATGAATTTGTACCCACGGACAGTTGGCTCAACAGATTTAAAGAGCGACATGGATTCAAATTTAAAAAAGAGCATGGAGAAAAACAGTCTACGGACATAGAAGGGGCTCAAAACTTCATAAAGCATGATCTCCCCCGGCTGTTGGAACAGTACGACCACAATAACATTTACAACGCTGATGGGACGGGACTTTACTTCAAAGGTTTACCCGATCGTGGCTATACCCCCAGAGATGAAAAGCTGTCAGGCGGTAAAAAGGCGAAGGAGTGAGTTACCGTAGTGGTCTGCGCATATATGACCGGGACAGACAAGAGGAAGCTGATGGTGATCGGGAAATCGAAAAAACCTAGATCCTTTCCACGAGATGTGTTCCTGTCGTCTATAAAAACTCATCAAATGCGTGGATGACAGGTGCCATCTTTCAGGAACACATGGAATCATGGAATAGGAGCCTTAGATGCCAGGGCAGGAAGATTCTTCTCCTACTCGATAATTGCAGCGCACATCCAACAGACATGGAGTTTAGCAACATCAAAATTGCATTTCTGCCACCCAACACCACATCCATTATTCAGCCGATGGATATGGGAGTTATAAAAAATTTCAAAACCCACTACAGAACCAGAATGAACGGCAGAGTCATTGCACAACTGGACGCTGATGAAACAAGGAAGGCTGCTGACATTATCAAAGGAATAAATATCCTAGATGCTATCTACATGGCCAGCGACGTGTGGACTGCAGTAAAACAGCAGACAATCATCAACTGCTTTGGAAAGGCTGGTTTTAAAAAACCAGATGTCTCTGAGGATTATCATGAAGAAGAGCACATTCCCATTCCTGACAATCTCACCCCAGAACAGTTTGAAGAAGTGCTCACGCAAGATGATGATCTGGAGGTATGTGGAGCACTTACTGATGCAGGAATTGTTGCTGCGGTAAAAAAATCAAAGACAGAGGACAGTGAAGATGAGGAGGAGGAGATTACGCAGCCAGTGCCAACAAGCCAAGAACTGCTGAGGTCACTAGACACGATAAGGTCTTCATGCAAATCAATGGACTAGCAGACCTAAGGCCCCACATCAGTGCAATTGAAACTCAGATTCATGTAACAGTGCATAAGAATAAAAAGCAGAAAACAATTGACCAATACTTTCTATCACAATAACGGTCCATTCATCTTTATGTTTACATTAGAAACACTCCTACAAGTACATGTACAACAAAATTAATCCAAAACATGGTCAGGGAGGGATAGCCTTTTGGTGGGGGGCTTAGCCTGAAGCCACTGGTTCCCACCTGTACCAACATAAAAAAATTAATTAAAAAAAAAAAATAACTAAAGCATAATTTTTATCCTTAGGTCATGACCCAGGTCCAAGCAATCAAGGGGGATAACCCATGGACACGGGTGGTCAAATATAATGGGATGTATCCCTTGGCATCCGCCTAAGAACCCGCTTTTTCTGTCTCCCGTTGACCGGGTTCTTCGGCAGAGACTACTGTACT
Organism: Onchidella celtica; assembly: GCA_963931925.1. Lineage (NCBI taxonomy): Eukaryota > Metazoa > Mollusca > Gastropoda > Systellommatophora > Onchidiidae > Onchidella > Onchidella celtica. The sequence continues at coordinate 36,392,072 of OZ007569.1, forward strand.
GTCGGATAAAATCCCCCCTTGGATTTTTTTTATCCGCCAGCATAAATCTCATTTGCAAGTGCAAGTGATCTCCCCCAGCCCGGTTCGAACCTTTCTCTGTCTTCCTCCCTTGTTCCGTTCATCCTGATCATCATTCGTACTGTGCACATGTTGAAAACAATAACATGACTGAAATTAGGGGAGCTTTTCTAAATAAAAATAGAAGTTTATTGATTAAATGAGATGGAAGTTCAGGTCAAATCCGTGTTTCTTGGTTTAGTCATGCTTATTTCGTAAGAATCCCCTCACAACTGCACAGGGTCCTCAGTAGTGCAGTGGACAATGTTGGTGAATAATGGTAGCCTTTTTATAATTGTATGGTTGCATTTTTTCCCTTTTCAATGTGCTTTGAAATGCCAGGTTCATGCCTTCGAATTTTTTTTTTTTAGGCCATGCCCCAAAGAGTCATCCCCAGTGTTAACTACTACTTTTGCTCTGCCATTTAATATATGGCCTTTAGCGTCTTTACAGACGGTCTAAGCAGCTAGAATATTCACTTTCACTTTGACTGACAGCGTCTCTCGTGGCTTATTCTACCAATGTTTGACCCGAGAGTGCGATGGCACTGATTGCAGGTCAGTCTTTTGGGTTCACTTTGGCGAGTGTTTTCATTCCGCCTCTGTCGTTTTGTCAGGTATGTTTCTTTTGCCTTGAAGTCTATTGCGAGCGTGCCACTGCGCAATTTTTGTCTCCATCTGCTTCGATCACTTGCAAGGTTCTCCCATTCATTGGGGTCGATGTTGAATGCTTTCATCGTGACCTTGCAAGTGTCTTTGAATCGCAGATGTGGCCTACCTCTGGGTCGGTTGCCAGTAGCAAGTTCCCCGTAGAGAATTTGTCTGGGGATGCGATCATTTTCCATACGGTGGAGATGTCCAAGCCACCGCAGTCTTTTTTTGCCTAGGAGAGCCTGAGTTGATGGAATGTTGGCTCGGCTCAGAACTTCGATATTTGAGATCCTGTCTTGCCACTTGATCTTGAGAATTTTGCGTAGGCAGCGCAGGTGGAAGGAGTTGAGGGATCTTTCATGTTTGGAGTAGGTGGTCCATGTCTCTGAGCCATACAGCAGGGTGCTTAGGACGCAAGTTTGGTACACGAGTACCTTTGTTTTGATGGTCAGCTTGCTATTGTTCCACACCCTTTTTGAGAGTTTGCCAAAAGCTGTGGCCGCCTTTCCTATTCTGGCATTTATTTCAGTTGTTATGTCTGTGCTACCACTGATGGTTGAGCCTAGGTAGCAGAATTTTCCCACTTGCTCCAGAGGAGAGCCATTCAGCATGATTGGGTTGGGGTTTCTCAAGCCTTGTGTCAAAACTACAGTTTTTGAGACACTGATCTTTAGCATGAATTTGTCACAGGCTTTGGCAAGGCTATTGATGAGAGCCTGGAGCGTGGTTTCATCGTGGGCCACGATTGCAGCATCATCTGCGAAGAGGAGCTCTTGTAACATAATATGCTCTGTACGAGATTTTGCTTTTAGTCTGGCAACATTAAAAATGGAGCCGTCCACTCTGGTGTTAATAAGTACTCCACCTGAACATTGACCAAAGGCATTCTTGAGTAGGGCTGCAAAATATATACCAAATAAGGTAGGAGCAAGAACACATCCCTGCTTCACACCGCTGTTTACAGCAAATGAATTGGATGTGCAGCCCTCAAAGTTGACACATGCCCTCATGTCAGTGTGGAAGGATGCAATAAGTTTTAGCAATGTTGGTGGACAGCCTATGGATTTAAGGACTGCATACAGGCCAGATCGGCTTACGGTGTCGAAAGCCTTTGTTAGGTCCACAAAGCATGTTATAAGCGGCCTGTTTTGTTCTTTACATTTTTCTTGGATTTGCCGAAGTGCAAATATCATGTCAATAGTTGATCGTTTGCTTCGAAAGCCACATTGTGTTTCTGGTAAGACTTTTTCCGCCAGTTGTTGAAGGCGGCAGAGGATGACGCGAGCAAAAGCCTTTCCAGTAATGCTGAGGAGGGATATGCCTCGATAGTTGTTGCAGTCGCCTTTGTCTCCTTTGTTCTTGTAAAGTGTGACAATTTTGGCGTCTCTCATATCATGTGGTATCACGCCTTCTTTCCAACACTGCAGTAACAGATTATACAGGTGTGGTAATAGTGGGCCTTTTAGGTCTTTTAATACCTCTGCAGGAATGTTGTCACTTCCTGTGGCTTTTCCAGCAGACAGGTGGTCGATTGCATTGGAAAGCTCGACTAAGGAAGGTTCAGCGTCAAGTTCGGCCATTATTGGCAGTTTTTGGAGGTGTTCCTCAAAATCTGGTGGAATATTTTTCTCAGTTGAATACAACAGAGAGTAATGCTCCACCCACCTATTCAGTTGTTCATTTTTATCTGTGATGGGTTCACCATTTACAGACTTAAGTGGGGCGCTTTTGGTGATGATTGGCCCAAGAGCTACTTTCATCTGACTAAAGGCGGTTTTCATATCTCCCTTTTCATTTGCCTCTTGTATGCTGTTACACAAGTCTGTCCAGTATTTGTTGGCGCAACGTCTTACCTCCAGCTGAAGTTTAGCTTTTGCATTTTTCAAACAAGTTTTTGTACTCTGATTGCAATTTTTGTTATACTCATTGAAAGCAGATTTCTTTTGCTCAATGAGAGGTAGGAGAATTTCGCTGTTCTGGGCTACCCAGTCGTTGTTTGAAACTGTATGCTGTCCAAAAGACTTGATGGCACAGTCATGAATTTTTGAACTGAGAGTGTTCCAAGTTTCATCTACCGAGTCACATTGGGTGACATTATCCATGCTTTCAGCAAATAACTTTTCAAATGACTTTCTATTTGATTCATCTCTGATTGCTGTTACATTGATCTTAGGGATTGAAGGGGCTTTTGATCTGTATATTTTCTTGGCCGAAATTTTGATTTTGCTGACTACCAGTGCATGGTCGGTGTCACAGTCAGCACTGTGGAGGGAACGAGTTATTTTTATACAGCCCAAACTCTTCCTCCTTGAGAGAATAAGATCTAATTGATGCCAATGGCCAGACCTGGGATGGCGCCATGATGTTCTTTGGCATCTCTTAAGGTCAAAGTACGTGTTTGTAACACATAATGAGTTTACGGAGCATAGCTCCAGAAGGCGCTGCCCGTTTTCGTTGATGTTGCCAATGCCGAAGTGCCCAATGCACTTTGGCCATGCGGAGTGATCTGCTCCCACTCGAGCGTTAAAGTCACCCAGAATTAGCAGGCCTTCGGTGAGAGGGATGTTGTGGAGAGTCCTCTGCAATGCCTCGTAGAAAATGTCTTTGGTTTCGTCAGAGGAGGTAAGTGTTGGGGCATAGACACAGATAATGTTGGTAAAACCAGACCGGGTGTTCAGTCTGAGTGTCATGATGCGTTCTGACACTCCAATTGGAGTTGCGATCGAATTGATAAGGGAGTTTTTTACGGCGAAGCCCACGCCGTGGATTCTCGGCTGTTCGCTGCTAAGGCCCTGCCAGAAGAAGGTGTAGTTTTCTTCTTTGACTGACCCGGAGTCGGGAAGTCGAGTTTCTTGAAGGGCAGCGATGTCGATGTTTAGTAGCTGAAGTTCTCGATCAATAATTTGGGATTTCCTGATGGAGTCAATATTAGTGAGATCTTGCTGTTGCAAGCCTGGGCGCATTGTTCTGACGTTCCAGGTACCAAGTTTTAGTATTTTTCTGTTTTTGCCAGGTGCACACTTTACGTCAGCTTTTTGACTTTTGGTCTAGCTCCAACCACCTTATGAAGCAGGCTGACGTGGCGGAACAACACCCAACTGCCTGGGGGCTGCCCAGGTTACGGCGGGCGGTAGTTGATCAATGCAGCTGAAAAGCCGCTCCCACCGACAGAGGGGACCCCTGGCGCTCATCCGTACGCCAAATGGATTGAGCTTATCACCGGTAACTGCCACCTCCCGTGTTGTGCCCATCCGTAACGGATGGCTGGAGTGTCCTCTCCAAATCGGAAATGGGTGGGCTTATAGAGGAGAGACAGACGCTTGCCAAGCCCGAGCAAACGCCTCCTCGTTTTGCTGCCTTGCCTGGGCTATTTTTAAGAGATGGTGCTTTGCCCAGAGGCACCACCCCTCTCTCTGCCATTCTAGTTAAACCCAAGGGAGAGACCAGGTCAATACATTTGGAACTAGTCCGGCTGCAGGAGATGCTGGAAGCCAGTTTGATGCAGTTCTCCCTGACAACCACCTTCGGGTCTCCACTCCTGATTTTCTGTCTGGGTTTACTCCCATAGCCTTTGCTATCATAGCAACACACAAGGCAGTGTGGTATTTGTATTCAGGGTTACCTTCCCCTAGTCTTCCTCTCTCCCGAGATGACCCACAAGACAGTGGGGGTGACAGTAGCAGGCTGTATTGTGTACTGTCATACAATAGCAGAAACTCTGGCCTGCCATTTAATACATGCAAACTATTCAACATGGCAAATGAATTTGGCCTACGGCGCTAAATAAGATATGGACATTGATGCGATGAAGCCACTTTTATAGCACTTGTCATTTTATCTGAGTGACTGTGGTAAAGAGGAAGTTATTTGACCTAGTGCAGTTACAATCAGGAAAGATGCCCCAAAACATGTTTAATCCTGACAATACAAAGTATTTCAGTTAGACCTAGTATTTGTATGGGGACAAGGTGGTCACCTCTCATGCCAAGGGTCCCGGGTTCAAAACCCGGGCAGTGTAGGCATGTTGGAAATTGGGATTTTTCTCATATTTTGAAGTCCCTGATCCTATTGGGGGATAGGATTGAGTACCAAGTCTTCTCGGATAAGGACAAAAAATTCGGAGGGCCTGTGTGCACGTTAAAGATACCTTGGCTGTTGGAAATCATAAAGAGCAGGCTGAACAGGCCGCTGCCCAGGCAAAATTGAAAGTAATAGATTAAAATTTATCCATATCATCCCACCAGCAACAACAAAAAATTTATTATGCATTATTAAATATATTATTATCCATAAATATTCAAATAGGCTGCCCTTATCCGTCAACATTATCGACGGATACTGCCCAGCTTTATCTATCAACATTATCGGCGGATAAGGCCCAGCTTTATCCGTCAATATTATTGGCGGATGCTTGGGTTTATCCGGCAACAATATCGGCAGATTTTGGGCCCCCGACAGTATTACTTATTAGCGGATAAAGCTCGGGTTCATCCGCAGGTACTGGTGTTGACTAATGACAAACAACAACAATAAACACAGCAAACTGGATTTATTCCCAATGTTGTTGGATCACAAAAAAAATCACCAAACAGATTGATTACTGATAACAAAAAAAAGTTTAAAAAATCTACCCAGCTGAGAATCGAACCACTGCCCCCCGATTGACAGGTGTAGATAAAAAAAAAAACCAACAAAACTGGATTTCTTCCCTTATTGTTATTGGATTAAAAAAAAAAAAATTGATGACTAATAAAAAAAACTTACTAAAAAAAAAAAAAGCCTGCCGTGCTGAGAATTGAACCACGGCCACTTGCCTGACGGTCAGAGATGCTAACAACTACGCTACTGAGAACCCTGAACAATTGCGAGGAAAGTCTTACTAAATAAGCATGACCAAGCCAAGAAACCCATATGAATGGATTAGACCTGAACCTTCGCATGCCATTAAATCAATAAAATTCCAGGTCTCTCCAATTTCAATATCGTTATCAACATTCGCCCAATACGAACATTGATCACATTGGAGGAGGACGGAGAAAGGGTTAGAATCAGGGGAGATGACTCGCAAATACAGAATTTATGTTGACGGATAAACACTGCGATTCAAATATTATTTGAGTTATGAGTTGTGAACTGCGCCTAACAGGCTGCGTTACAATTTGCTCTGAGATAGAGAGAGAGTGAGCGAGACAGGGAGAGAGAAAGAAGCAGTGCAGTGTGTTGAGCGCTTCGCAGGCACTCCATTCTGCTCTGTGGTTGACATACACATGTTGCTTCTATAAAGCACATAGAGCATTTTAAATGGATATGTGCTATACAAATGCCATCCATTATTATTATTATTATTTTAGTAGTAATAAACATATATATAATAGGCCTATATGATAATCATAATTATTTAACCAAGTCTAATGGAACATAAAAATGTGAAAAAATATAAAATACTGGTGAATAAACCCAGACTTTGGGAGATTATTGGCCAATACCAATACTGTTCAAGAAACCCAAATTCTATACGCCAACACCAATAATAGTGAATAAAAACATTCTTTTGATTGTCAACATTAATAATAGTCATAATAGGGAATAAATCCAGTGTTGGCGGATAAACCCAGGCTGCATCCCTGTCCCCAATAACGGTGGCGGAAAAAACCAGGCAGTATCCGCCGATTATGTTGGTGGCGGCCCATTCTGTATCCGCTGATGATGGTGGCGGATAACCCAGGCAGTATCTGGCACTAACGCTGACGGATAAACCTGGGCAGTATCTGTCGATAATGTTGGCCGATAATGGCTCCCTTTACAAAATTCCCTCTTGATCTAATCTACACATGACAATTTTTTAGAACTTTCTCGATACTAATACTAGTCTACATTTTTATACAGAACTTTTTAATCTTATTTGTGAAATCTGAATTGGGGGAAGATTGGGGGAGTATCAAGCCTAAATAAAGTAGGCCTACTCAAGAAACTAATATTAAATAAATAATGAAAGATGCAAAGCAGCCTTTATCATGCCAATTCGCCGTTTAAAAATCAAGGAAGGAGTTCCGTACTCGAGCGCCAAAGACCAGAAACTAACTAAAAGAGATGATACATAGCTACCCCGGGGGTTTTCCATGATATGTCAATCTGACTACTGCCCAGACAAACATCGGCCTACGGCCTCGATGATACAAACTGACTAGACCCTCACGTCGTTACTTATCAATCTGACAATGTGGCGCTCGAGTAAGGTACTCCTCCCAAAATTAAACCCAAATCCAAACTCATTGAGTGACTGCCCCTGAATGCAAATGGTGGAAAATTTGTGAAGCTGTTAAATCAACCATTATACTTTGAAAAATACTGGATCAAACACATTATTTATTGACATTTATTCACATCTAGAGAGTCTAGACATACCATAGATCTATAATATATCAGACCCAAAAATCTAGACGTTATTTACACAGAATCTGGTTAGTTTACAGTACCAACTTGACAAGAAAAACAAGATGGCAGACACCTCTGCAGAATTTGGATTCTAGCCTTGTGGTGTGGGATCGTTTCAACGTTGTACTGCATTATAGTGGTCAGATCTAGTAACCAGACAAGCTAACAGACAACCAGCTAGTGGCCAGATCTTGATCTAGACTGATCTTGACCAAGAAAAAACAAGTCACAATGAGTACTGACAGAAGTAAAAAACAGTCAAGAAAAGAAGACACAGTGTGTGGGAAATGTGATAAAGTAGTGGGAAAAAAGGAAATGGGAGTTAAGTGCGACATGTGTGAACTGTGGCATCATACAGTGTGTGAGGGTGTCAGCGAGGCACTATACAAGGCAATGCAGGAGGCAGAGAAAGAAACTTCACAAGGGCTGCATTGGTATTGCAAAAAGTGTTAACAAATTTGCAGGTGGTCTAATGACAAGCATGAAAAGTCTTACAGGTAGGCAGGACACCCTCGAAAGTAAAGTTACCGACATAGAAGTCCAGATTTCTCACAAATTCAAGGAGGTTGAGACATCACATGCTAGGCTGGCAGAGAAGTTAGAAACCATAGTAGTGGACACAGCAAAGGAAAGTATTAAAGAGATGGAAGATAGAGATTCAAGGAAGCTTAATGTCATCTTGTTTGGAGTAGAGGAAAGTACAGAAACTGACCCAGAACATAGGAAGGAGGAGGACATGACAAAAGCCGTCGATGTCGCCCAAAAGGGGCTTGGATGTGATGATGCAGTCATCGAGCAAACCAGACGTCTGGGGAAAAAAGAAGACGAGGCAAAGGATAAGAAAGGACCACGTCCATTATTATTGAAAGTCAAGACACATCAACATGCACAAGCCTTATTACAATCAGGACGGAAACTGAGGGAACATCAAGACAAACGCTTTCACTCTATTTCAGTCAAAAGGGATATGACTTTTTTAGAAAGGGAAGAGACGAGGAAGCTAGTTTCATTAAGAAACCAGAAGAGGGCGGAGACAGAAGCACAGAAAGGGACGGAAATATGGGCAATCAGAAGAAATCGAGTGATAAACATCGCAAGAACAGAGGCGAGTGACCAGCACGGGACCACAGTGTAGGAAACACAACAAAACCCCAGACCAAGAATGTACATAGTGTTAAGAAAGTTTATTCTTCAGTTAAAGTTACTAAGGATTTTTTGAGTTGCGTTTATACAAATGTTGACTGTTTTTTAAACAAACGGATAGAATTCCAAGTTTTTGTTGCTTCAAATCAACCAGACATAGTTTGTCTAACGGAAGTTCTTCCGAAAAATTTTAAGTTTGCTGTACAGAAGGTGGAGCTGGAGATGGATGGATACGATTGTTTCTGCAAAATAGACAAGGACAATGCTGATAGAGGAGTGATTATTTATGCGAAAAAATGGCTGAGAGCACAAGAGACATGTTTTGGGGAGCACGACACAGTTAAAGATGCAATATGGGTGGAGATTCGCTTGGCTGCAGGCGACAGACTGCTTATAGGGTGTGTCTACAGGTCACATAATAACACTGAGGTTGCAAATGACAAACTGTACAAATTAATCAAGATCGCTATCCAGGGAAGATTAAATATATTACTTACAGGTGGTTTCAACCACCCGGAGATAGACTGGGAAAATGAAACATCGCCACCAAGTGAACAACACAAGGCAACTGTGTTTCTGGAATCTGTGGTCAGAGACAATTTCCTGTACCAGCATGTCAACAGTCCCACTCACTACAGAGCTGAACAAAGACCAATCCTCATTGATTTGATCCTTACGAAAGAAGAAGGCATGGTGGAGAACATTGTACATGGTGCCCCACTGGGAAAAAGCCATCACCAATTTCTTCACTTCGAGTATAAAACAAGCATGGAGGACAAGAGAAGAGAAGAAGTAAGATTCAACTACTCAAAGGGAAACTACAGTAAACTAAGAGACCAAATCAAGGGCCAGAATCTTTGTCACAAATTACAGAACACGACCTTAACAGATGGCTGGAATGCCCTAGAAGAGACGTACAATCAGGCAGTGGAGGAATGCATTCCCAAAACAAGAAAATACACAGGAAATCAAACAAAACGGAAACTCCCGTTGTGGATGAACGAGAAAGCCTTAAGCAAGGTCAAAAAGAAAAAACAGGCTTTTGCGAGATACATGGAAACGAAAGAGGGAAAAGACTACATAGTATATGCCAAAGCAAGGAATCAAGCAAATACGGCTTGCAAGAACGCAATAAAGCAATACAAAAAGTCTATAGCAAGGAAGGCGCAAAGCAACCCAAAGGTATTCTATGCATATGCTAATAGAAAACTGAAAATAAAAGAGGGAATCGCCGACCTGATAGATGAAGACGGACATACAGTCACTGGAAACGAGGGCAAAGCGAACACCCTAAATAGATTTTTCTGTAGTGTATTCACACAGGAAAACACCCAAGAAATGCCAACCTGCGAGAACAGAGAATTGCAAACAGTCCTTGAAGATATTACCTTTACAAAAGAGACAGTACAAAAGAAACTAAAACAGCTTGATCCGGTAAAGTCACCTGGACCAGATGGTCTACACCCACGTGTCCTACATGTACTTGCGGATGAGCTGGCGGAGCCACTTACGATACTTTTCACAAGGTCGTTGGCAGAAGGAAAACTACCGGAGGCATGGAAGGACGCAAATGTCACCCCATTGTTTAAAAAAGGTAGTAAGTCCAGCCCGGGGAACTATCGCCCAGTAAGCCTTACCAGCATTCTTTGCAAAGTCATGGAGTCAATAATAACAGATGCAGTTTTGGAATACCTAGGGCAGAATGAACTTTTATCAACATGCCAACATGGATTCAGGCCAAAAAGATCATGTGCGACAAACCTACTGCTGGTATTGGATAAATGGACAGCAGCACTAGACATCGGCAGACCTGTGGATGCGGTATACCTGGATTTCGTGAAGGCCTTCGACTCTGTGCCACATTTACGACTTGTGAATAAGCTGCAGTCTTATGGCATCAGATCCAAACTACTGGACTGGATCAACGAGTTTCTCATAGGAAGACGTCAAAGAGTTTCAGTGAATGGATCCTACTCAGAATGGTCAACAGTGTCAAGTGGTGTTCCCCAGGGGGGTGTACTAGGCCCAATCTTGTTTGTGATCTTTATCAATGATCTGCCAGAAGTAATCAGCTCGTGGTGTCACATGTATGCAGACGATACCAAAGTTTCCTCAATAGTAGACACTGAATCTAACAGACAAGATCTTCAAAGAGATATAGATAGATTAGTCGACTGGACCGACAAATGGCAACTTCGCTTCAACGCAGACAAGTGCAAAATCATCCACTTCGGCAGAAACAACCCAACGCATGAGTACACAATGCGGCTGCACCACTCACAAGACAGGAATGTGTTGAGTACAACAGTGTTAGAAAAAGACCTCGGTGTTCTGATTGACGACGAATTAAAATTCAGCAAGCACATCGAAACACAAGTAAACAAAGCAAACAGAATACTTGGACTCATCAGACGATCGTTCCAGTTCTTGGATGGTGAAAGTACAAGAATCATGTTCACGTCACTTGTAAGACCTCATCTAGAGTTAGCCAACGTTGTGTGGTCACCTAGGTACCAGAAAGATAAAAAATTAATAGAAGGAGTACTGAGGAGAGCCACCAAGCTGGTGCCAGGTATGACAGCACTGCCCTATGAAGAAAGACTTCAAAAGCTCAGCATACCAAGTATGCAATATAGAAGAGACCGAGGAGACATGATTGAGGTGTACAAGTTCACACACGACATGTATGATACTGAATCACCACTGACACCAGAACAAGAGGACACACCTATAAAGTATAAACTCAAAAAGAACAGAGTCAACACAGGAATCCGACAGGGCTTCTTTCCAATTAGGACCACGGACACATGGAACAATCTGCCAGCTGACACTGTGAATGCACCAACACTTAACAGCTTTAAGAACAGACTAGATACCCACTGGAAGAATAGAATGTACCAAGTTTGAACTTAGTCAGGGGAGATCACAATGTATAGAATAGAATAGTAACGATCAAAAGATCGGACAAAAGGCCAAAAGGCCTAAAAAGCCCGAAATATATCATATCATGAATCTTTTGTCAAACATGCCTGACAGGATTTAGACAAGAGACCAGATCTAGATCTAGTAACCAGAGGGATGCTACAAAGCTGCAGTATACCCCCCCCCCCTTTATACATCCTGAAATAAACAGGTTGGAGATCCGTCTGACACCACAAAGGCCTAATTATTACTGAATAATGGTAGAGATCTAACCTAGCAAAACTTTACAAGCAATAATCATTGCCTGCCCATAGATCTAGATCTAGTCATGATCATTGCAGACCAGAACTTCAATACGGCGAACAAAGAAAAACCTCAGCCAATTTTTATGCTCCCAAAGCTCCCCATCTACAGGCCTTCTCGATCGAAATAGAAAAGAAAGACAACAACAAACCATCTGTGGCTTTACCTGAATTTGCATACCAGGTCCCTGCATGGCTAGCTTTTCTGATTTTGCCGTTTTTAGACATAATTGCACCAATTTTGGAAAGGTAAAGGAATTAACGTGATATTTCTCCAGAGCTTATTATATATTCAGGCACCCTAAGTCGAAGCCTTCCTTGAATGCCTAGCCTAACCGTGGACTGACCGTCTCTTTGTTGTGGCTTACTGTTGTAGGCCCAGCTTGCGAAATCAAATGAGATGTTCCATTTTTACTTTGCCAGGTATCTCGCCGCATCAACGCGGAAAGGCTCTCAGTGAAAATAATTTTACCAGCGTATCTTTTCAAAATTTATGCCAGAGATAGGTCTTCACTTAGATCTACATGTTATCAGGGAGAATTCACTACAGATCACTGATAAATAAATCTGATAGTTTCACCACCAACATTTCAGCGTTTTTTTGTTTGTTTAAAAAAATCTGCTGTCACCTAGTATTAATGTTTAACTCACATTACAGTATTAAATTTTAAATGTTAACACTGTCATTAATAATGTGAGCATTCAAAGAGAAAGAACTCTTCTGGTCCAAGGCGACATTTTAATTCACCTTGTTGTCACAGTCACGCTTGATATAGGTGGCGACAGAGGGGAACTAAACTTTTCTTATGTCTTTGAAATGTTAAATATTTTTGTTCATGTGACTGATGAAAGAAACCCACTCATTGCATATCAACAGGTTACATGTTGGTTTTTATCCTTATAATGATATTATACCTGCCTTTTGGAATGTAACCCAAACTTAAACATCCTTGTGGTATAACAGAGATAAATTTTATACTTCCAAATTATTTCGACTAAAGCCAGGCCTACCACGAGAACCCTACCAAGTTGACTGAAAAATCAAGCTAAAGTGGCAGTTTTTACCGTAACTTGAAAATCTGCCAAATCAAACCAAAAAACCTGATAAGAATAATGAAAAACCAAAGTGGTTGAAGTGGTCAGCTAGATTAAACTATTAACTATATACAACCAGTATCTACACGAATAAGAGTATAAGTTCTTTTAATATTCTCAGAATTCAAACACACCATGACTGTAAAGAACCAAAGGGTCTCGTTCTATGACTGTAAAATCCTGAGAAAATTTTCACCCAAGTTAAAAGTTTAGTTTGGCTACATCCGGATCTAACAATCTGGTAATAAGATGGTTTGTTAGGAAAATGGACGATGTAATGATTTCGACGATCCTGAATATTTGTTTTTTTTTCCACATGGTTAGTAGATATCAGGTATTCGGTCTCGGACTGCATTTTGATTATAGCACCCTCATCCTTCTTATTATGGGACCTGGGAATTGATGGTGTCATTAAAGATGTCACAAAAAGTGTCATAAGAAAAGCCACAATGTGGATAACAATTAACATGTTGTAAACTTGCGGTGCTGCAAGTTCTTCGATCTCTAGATCTAGATTCTAGATCTAAATTCTAAAGATCTGATCGTCTTCTTCAGTCTGCAATTGTAAAGAAGGTTGTGAGACTAAGAAAAACTGCACGTTAAGCGACTCCTAAAGGAGATTTTTTGGCAAGAGTTTCGTTTGCGTTACATAGCCCAAGTGTGGTAAGGAAAAACATTCTAAAGAGGTTTAAATTTTGAAGGGTTAAAGGGGGCTAGATATTTTGTTGGGGTTTCCTAAAGAAAGAGAAATCAATAATAGGCTATATGGCATGCTAGATCTACGCTTTCTCTTTAAATGTATTATGTAGCTCTCTCTTCCCTTTCTATCTCAGCTACATCTCTCTGCACTGGAAGCATCTGAAAGAGAACACGTAGCCATAATTATAATTCACTAGCTGAGGTCCCCGGCCCTGCCCGGGATAAATCGGTTTGAATATTGGTTTCAGTTCTGGGTGGTTATTATGGACCTGCTTCATCTGGCCTGTTCCTATTTGTTTATTTTACTTTTGTTTGTTTGTTTTTAAATAAGTCTTACTGCTCTGCCTTTGTGAGTTGACACCCTGCGCATCCCGTACAACAGCATGATTTGCGCACGGGTTAGTGTGTTTGATGGTGAACACATCGCAGGAAGTGATAACGAAACCTTAAAATGGCGAACCATGACTCGAAATAGATCTAAATACTGGCGAAACAATAAATTTCCAATAAAAAAAACCAAACAGTTTCGAACATCTGAATAGGCTAAGAACCTCCGATAAATCATAAAAAGATTCCATGCCAAATTTGGCCCCAATCTGGTCAGTGGCTTTTGAGATAGGCGCACACAAAAATCCCAAGTCCACAAATATATAGTATAGATTAATGATTTCACCTTTTCCCTCCAAACTCAGACGTCTAAACCCCTTCGCCACGCAGATGAGTTACTAGAATGTTGGTAAATTAATAATAGGCTACTCACACAGTCAGCATCATTGACATAAATTACAGAAAGTTACCGACTTTGTTAATTTGCATGGTTTTTAAAAATTATGAATCGGCTTAGTAGCGAAACACTCCGATTTCAGCTGCTCGGAGATTGCATGATCTGCACTTATTGTTGTGATCGAGCGATGACTGAGTGAATGTGTGAATGAATGTCAAGAAAATTAATTGCTTTGGAATGACTAATGTATGATAAACACACCCTATTTTATCCTTTCCTGGAGGAAATTGCGCGGCTGTATCCAGGACCTGATGTTTAAGGTAAAATATGGAAAGACTTCCGAATGTGTTCATGTCAGTATTGAAAGATTGGTTTTAAATTAATTACTTAGCAGTTAATCGCCGAGCCGTGTGTTTACTATAAAAACATCCTACAACCCCCTGCGCACGGCCGCTCCTAAGGTTGCGTCCTTGTTTTTAGGGATCCATATATTATATACCCGCACAGTTTGGAATACATTTATTATAACTGTAGTAAGCAGATCTAACCGTGGGGAGCATTCGGAAGTCATCCTTAAATATTATTATTTTGAAAAAGATTGAGAGATCCGCACATAATCACGTAGATCTGTGTGTTGTGAATTTAAATTCATGGACACCACACCAAGTTTTGTTTTGGCAAACCTTCGCCAGTCGTGCTTTTGGTAAATTCTGTTACTCAACTTACTGTGACCTCTCCCCAGCCAGTTTCAGAATGGCAGCTGTTTTTGGATTTTGTCTCACTTCAGACTTTTGTTTTTGAATGATATCATTTTTTTTGGCCAAGTATGTTAAAAATTAAGATTTTATTGTGAATATGAAGTGATAATTGGTCATAAATTTTGGAACAATGTGTAACAGTGAGCTTTAGTTAATAGCGGTAAAAATGCTTTGTAACGCAGACGGAACTCCTCCCAAACCTTTTAACATTCTTTGGGTAGAGTTCCGTACATCTTGACTACTTTGATTATCACTAACCGTTTTTTTCACAACACTAAGACTACCTGTAACCTGTGCCTGACCCCGTCCTTATCCTTTAAAACCCTTAAGCCAATTTGGCTGTAGACGTAGTGCAGTTTAGACCCCCCCCCCCCCCCCCCCCATTTTTCTGTGCATCCATGTTCCTCTATTCCAAAAGCGAAACCAACTCCCTCCTTAATGGTTCATGTGCCAAATTACGACTTGGGGGGGGGGGGGGGGGGGGGGGAGGGGTAGGTACACCCTCCCCCCAGGTGAGTTAGTCCCCTTTAGAGATGTCTTTTATAGTAATTGCACAGAGCTCAGTAATTCCTTGCTGAGGACAGCTAAGGGCACTTGACTTTTCCATTTGATCATGTGAAAAATATAGCAATGCCCATGAAATTTTTTTTGGTCAGATTAGCTGTCTTTGAATGTGTGCAATGTAAAGAACTCTCTATTCTGAGCATCATGGTTTTGGAATTTTCAAAATCCATCCATAAATGAAAAAGTTACAAATTTTTAAAGATGGAAGAATTTTGGATATTATATATATTATTATAATATATTATATACCTTGTATTGTATTAGAATAGGAAAATATTCCCAGAAACTGGACCCATCGGCGACTGTTTTTCTACAAAAATTGATGATATCTCAGTCATAAATGGAGACGCACAATTGAAACTTGGCAGTCTGTTGTATTTTTAGCTGCAGAAACTAAATCCAGTCATATACCTTCTATAGTTTTGGAGGAAATCATAAAAATATGATCATAGATTAGTCTCCCGCGACATATTTTTTTCAGATTTATGACCATATATTGGTACTCAATGGACAGATTAGAATAAAACTTGGCAATCAGTTGTATTTTTACAAGCAGAATCTCATACTGCAGAGAAATTATGATAGCTGAAAAAGTATTTGATTATGATTATGATTAAAATACGGGGTTGGAATTACGAACGAACATGAACAAACGGAGAGGAATGAGTAATGGTCTTCTTTGCTGTCTTATTTTTCTGATTCATGTTTATGCTTTTCTCTAGAGTAGGAAGGCATGGATATTATTATTACTCAGGTTATTTGTGAACAGTGGGATGCTGTACATGTGTTTTCTGTAGATAACACATGAAACTTTTAAAATTAACACCTGATATCAAACATTACTTATGATTTAAACTATTGATTGTGAAGAGCTTTAATTAAAGCGCTGGGTGTATTGTTACCACTGATCAGAACAGTGTGATGCAATGTTGGAATAAATTTCAAATAAAAAGAAGCAAAGCACAGAATTGTTTCTTGTGTCTTATTACTGTTACTCTCATTTTTTTCACCTCATTTAGATTGGATGAGTAAATAAGTCACCTTGGAAGTGGTGATCGTGGGAGGTAATTACAATGTGTGACCATCATCACCTACGCTCTCCAGCACCAGTGGGCATAGTAGACCATGTCAGCAGCTTATCTGAGAACTTTGCTGAACTTGTGGAAACAGAGGACTATGCAGATATCACACTTATAGCTGATGGCACGAGGTTCCGAAGTCATAAAGTAATCCTTGCTGCTCGCTCAGAGTTTTTCAGGTAAGGTTACTTATTTTTGTTCACATGGATTTTTTTCCAAGTAGATACAGATACCTACAAATAAAATAATTACACTCTAAATCTGTGGTGCTTGTATATAATTTAAAAATTCACCCTGACTATTATTCATAAACGTGGAAGAATTATTAGATTTTGATATGCTAGTGTCAAATGCAAGAGAGAAATAAATGCAAAATATTTGGTATGTGGTTGTGCAGACAACACTTTCATTTTTGACTATGTGTTTTTGAGTAAATCTTGGGAACTAAGAGAACCAGTGCTTCAGGTTGCTGACATTGTTGCTTTGTACTGTTTGGATGCTAGTATAAGTATCTAAGAAGATACTTCATTATAAAATCAGAGAATCACACTGTAATGTCATTGTGAGACATTAGTGGAATTGTACTTATAAATTTTCTGTTTTGTAAATTGTAATGAGTACTATTCATTGAGTACGATTTTTCTGCTCTTTGCAGAGCATTGCTATATGGAGGCATGAAGGAGTCACAGCCTGGAACAACAGAAATTGAGTTACAGGACACCCCAGCGATAGCCTTTTCTGCCCTTCTCAAATACATCTACACTGGCCGCATGAATCTTATTGAAATTCAGGTGCTTATAAGTAAAAGGGGACTTGAAAAGAATAATGTAATTGTCATAATATATTTTTTCTGTGCCAAATACAGACAAGTTTTAAATTATTGCAGTTGTTCTATTACGTAAATCTACATGTATTGAGGAATTTTTATGCATGCTGGGAAAATATACATTCAGTTACAAGTATGACTTATTAAAAAAATCGGGTAAATTTTAACGTCAGTGAAAAGGAAAACAGTTCTAGCTTTTTAAACAGCTTTGCTATTTTTGGGTATACTGGGATTAATGGTGACAGTTACAATTATATTTTTACATTATGTGTTGTTGGTGTTCGAAAATACTAGTCTGAGTAAAGTGAGTCAAAGTAGTATATTTACATCGCCATAAGAACCCATAAAATTCTTATTCCTGAATTTTTTCTCTGGCTGTTACCCTCAGATAACTCCGTGCTACACAGTACATTGATGAATAGTGTTTTTTTAGAAGAAATGTGTAGCCGCCCGACAAAATGGGGCACCCAATTCGAGAAAATGGTTAAAAGGCATCATAAGGTCAATTTTATTGATATTGCGTTTTCAGTATTTTTGAAAAGTTTAACCTCTTTACTATTCCTTTTCCAAATGATAATCCTGTTTGAGAAGGACAAATGCCTCAAAATTGACTTTCAGTTGAGTCACCATCAATAATTTTGATGAAAAGCTGAAACTTTAAAAGTGTTTTTCTCAAAACTGTGTTCTATCACTTCTTGTCTTTGAGAGGCCATATCCTCTCTGCTAAATAAATTACAGCAATATCTTTTGTACCAAATGAACGGGCTTTTAATAACCTATTTGATGATATCAGTATCTCCATATCACCAAAATGCAGGAAGTGCCTCATTTTGTCGGGGGGCTACACAAATGAAAAATGAATTGACTAATTTGAAAAATTCATTATCTTTTTAATTCATGCTGCATTTTCCAACTCAAAATATAGCCAAGAGATTTACAAATTTATAAGCCATTAAATGCCATTACAAAACAGAATTCATTTCTGGAAAAATGTTACTGAAAATTGCCGGGCATACTTTATGAACACTTTCTTTGTTGTGTTTATGTTTGGACAGGAGGAGAATCTTTTGGACATCCTCAGTTTATCACACAGATTTGGTTTTGTGGAACTTGAATCTTCTATCTCAGACTACTTAAAGGCAATTCTGAATATCCGCAATGTGTGTCATATTTATGATTTGGCCAATATATACAGGTAAGTGGTAATTGTCAGAATATTGCTGGAAGTAGGGATTATCAGGATATTGCTAAAATACATCACTCTTACAAGCTTTATCTTTGAAGGTGTGTCTGTTGGTGTCTGTCAAGTTACTCTATGTTACAGCATTACTACATTATTGATTTGTCTTTTCTTTTCCTTTGCGTTTGATCGTATCATATCTGTATTATTTCTTACACGAGGCTTTGCTACGTACAACTTTTTCTTTTTGTTACATTTTGACTTTGTTTCAAGCCTTGCAACCCCACGGATTTTCTGTGTTTTTTAAATATTTTGTCACTTTCCATGGCAATTATAACTTATTGATATTTGAAATTTGCTTTAGAAAGGTATTGATGTATGCTCCTGAGGTGTCCCTTATTGAATTGATCATTTGTTGGCAGGTCTATTCACTGTCCACTGTTGTATCAGTATGTTGCTCGGTGAATGCAAGTTTCAAGTTTTTCACAGCGATTTTTCAGGTTTCAAGTGGCTCAGTTGCTGGCACCTATGGCATTATATACTTTGCACTTTTGATCGTCAGTGATTGCTTTGTTAGAAGCAATACTGATGAAAAGATGATTGAGCACAGACATGCCTTCAACATAGTTTGCCATAACACTTTAAAGCCCAAAAAAGTTATATGACTCATGGTGAATAACACTAATTCCTATGCCTGCAGGTGATTGAGCACTGATTAGGTTATCAAAAGTTACAACTTCAGATATCATCTAGTAAACCACTTGATTTGTTTATGATATTCTTATTCTTGTTAACAGTCTGACATCTCTCTGTAATGTATGTAAAGACTACATGGATCGACATGCCCAGGAGGTGTTGAGCAATGATAATTTTTTAACCTTGTCACAGGTGAGACATTACTATTTCTATGTGATTTCGATATGATACTGAATTGATGAATGAATATCACACACCAGGTGTCTTCATAGGCCTATAATTAAATATGTTGAGAATAATCTAGTATACAACAATATGTTTGTATTTATGGGAGGGTGAGTAAAAAAGTGATGGAAATTGCTCTATCTCAGAAAAACATTTATTATATTCCACATGAAATCTTCAGCATTTTTCAAAGTACTTCCCCTTAAGGTCCATGCGGGGTTGTAAATGTCTAAGCCAATGTGTTGGTGTCATTGCTAGAGATCATTGTTTTTAGTTTTTTATTTGACTGGTTCAGTCATGGCTTAATTGAAAACAGCATCAAGGAAGGGCATTTATCACCTGGACCTATAATATAGGAGAATGCTGCCATGTTTTAGTATAATTATCGTACCATTCAACTAGGTGGTGAGATAAGTACTGAGAGGGTTTCTTATGAATACATTGAAATGGTTTTTTTGTTGTAATTTATGTGCCATTTAAAAAAATTTCTGTATTCTCATTTGTTCAGGCATCAATGCGAGATCTGATCTCCAGAGATTCCTTCTGCGCACCAGAGATAGAAATATTTCGGGCGGTCAGCAACTGGGCCGAACACAATAAGGGCCAGGATCCAACACCAATTTTGGAAGTGGTTAGGTTGCAGCTTATGGGGATGCATGAGCTGTTGCATGTTGTACGGGACACAGGTCTGGTCTCATCTGATGCCATTCTTGATGCAATTAAAATTCAGACTGAGAGCAGGGACATGGATTTAAAATACCGTGGTTTTCAAGGTTGGTGAGCACATGGACAGTATTCCTGAATTAGTACAGTATATTTTGTAAATGTCTATTTGAACCTCTGCAATTAATTTTGTATCCAGTAATGCTTTGTTGATATAACTTTGCCACAAACATTCAAAGTTTGTAGTATTGTGTTTATTTGCATGTCAGCATATTCACAGCAATCTCACAAGAAATAAAAACTGTCCACTGGTGTTAAATTTGATAAATATCGTTTTTAAACATATTTATCAGATAGCTATCAGTATGATAAAGTAGCAATAAAATCAATTAAAGTTGGCCTGTATTTCTACACAAACGTGTAAACAAGAGAGGCGTTGTTATTAGTTTTGTTTGGTAGAATCAGTAATGCCTATACCACTTGACACTTTGAAGGCTCTAGAATGAAATGAAAAAACTAAATCCATTGTTTGTTTCAGTTCTTGAGGAGAACACTGCCACGGCGCGTCTGGGGGCAGCTGTCATAAAAGGAGAGATGAAAACTGCCTTGCTTGATGGAGACACACAAAATTATGATCTAGATAGAGGATTTACACGACATCCAGTAGATGACAACAATGGACATGGCATCGTAATCAAACTGGGGCAACCATACATCATAAATACAATCAAACTGTTGTTGTGGGACAAGGACATGAGGTGAGAATCAACGTACAATCTTCAGTCGGTTTATGTCTTATTATGTGAAAAAGGAAATTTAATTTTTCATCTGTTAGTGATTCTCAGCTATTGTGTTTAATTTCCGTAATTTTTTTACTCTGCCAGTGGAATTAGCCCATTTGATGCAGTCGTATCCAAAAGATGATATGGCAGGTTTCGTGCTTGTGGTCTGTAAATATCCCAAAAATGTTGAAAAATAATGTAGAACCAATCATGGAATATTATATACCTGTTGAAAGGGAATCATTCAGGGATCCCAAAATTAATAATTTTTTGAGATTGAGGCTGATGTCTAGAGTCTTCTTCATCTACCCCACATTTGTTTTATTAAAAAGTACAGGCAAAAATGAATCTACAAATCTAGATCTATATCTAAATGAAGAGAAAAGAAATCTGGAGCCTTTATTATCCACACTAGAATTTTTTTTTATTAAAAAAAAAACAACAAAAAGCCAAAAGGTAACCTAGAAATCTAGAACTGTATCTTATTTACAAAGCTCGAATTAATAATGCCCAGGGAGAACATACATAATTGGAAAAAAAGAAACCCAAAAAACCCCATCGAAACTCGCTGCAGTATGAAATTAATTTACAGATTAGACGTGCAAACCGAGGAATTTCCGATTTTATCATGATGGTATCTGTTTATCCCAAATCTAGTCATGGGTGAGCTTGCGGATATTCCTGATGTTGTCGGCTCTGTGTATCGGCAACAAAAAGGATGTTCAATGAAAAATGCACATTTCTGAGTATTCGCCTTGTAACTTAACAATTTACACTTTCCTTGACATGCAGTTTGTTATCTCACTAGTCTGTAAATAAAACTATCTATAGACGAAAGATTATGCCAAGAAAAAAGCCCGTAATAGAAGAAAAAAGGATGTTATCTAGATCTAGGTCTAATCGATCGTTGCAATCGATCATCACCAGATGCACAGATTTATGACAAGTGTATGTGCAAACTTACCCAGTAGCAATGGAATCCGAACTGAGAATACAAAATGTTGTGGTGCGAAGCATTTTCTCATGGCACAAACAATGTGCTGGTCATCCAAGGTAGAGAGAAGTAAGGGCCGGAACCTGAAATCGATCATCACATTGTTTTGGAAATGCAGCAGGTCACATGAATTCTTCCAACTAAAAATACTAATATTTTTTTGTTAAACTGCCCAATTTGTCTTCGAGACTCAAAAGCGTGCTATTTTTCAATGTCCAGGTGAAAGTTAGTTCTTAAATGCCAAATGAAACTACGTCCGTGGAATATTTGCAGAAGCATAAGTTCAGATGTGCCAATCGCCCACCATAGACGGGAAGTAAACAAAAGCAGATTTTCATAACGACTATCTGTTTGACATCAGTATGTGATTTTCTTTTCTTCCAGACATTTTTTTGGCAAATAAACTCATTTTAGGGAGGTCGCAAACGATTTTCAATAAAAGGCATGGCTTTTCTTTGGTAGACATAAAACTGGGATGTTGTATGCATCTGAAAAGTTATCATCGACGTCCTCTAAAAAGTAAAATAAAAAATCAGTAACTCTGGCAATGACAACTTTATATGGTTCACATGTTTATTTGGAACCAACACAAACCATAATCAGCACAGAACAACATTTTGTCACACATTTGTTCATTCTGTAGCAGCGCAAACTTCAGGAGACCTGTTGTGGCCACAAGCCTGAAACCTGCCATATCTTATTACCTTATGACTGTGTTAAAGTGTGGCAGAAAAAAAGAAAATGGCTTGCACAGAGCTTGGTGTTAGAAATAAACAACAAGAAAGAGAAACAAAATTTGCTGAAAGAATAAAAATGAGAAACCTCTCAAGTTGTTTTAGGTTATTGAAGACTAACATAAGGCTAAAAACTGGACTGACCGAAACAACATTTGGAAAAACAATTGGCCCAAAGGAATAATTGAATTTGAATCAGCTACTTAGATGTTGCTGTTCTTTTCACACATGATGATGAGTCACTTGGTATTTCGGCCAACCCTATGAAACATGATCTGCAAACATTGTTAACCATCAGGTACATAAGTCTTTACTTTGTGTATGAGAGATTGCAAAGTGAATTGAAAAAACTCACGATTGCCTCGCCGTAGCCCTTCATCTTTAGCTTCAACCTGGTTTTTTTTTTTTTTAAAGTTCTATTTTTGATATGCTTTTAATTTTTTTTCCATTCCACAGGTCATACTCCTACTATATTGAGGTGTCCATGGATGATAAAGATTATGAGAGGGTGATTGATCACACCAGTTACTTATGCAGGTCATGGCAGAAACTGCATTTTCCAGCCAGAGTTGTGAGGTGAGGAGTTAGTCATTGTGAAATTAATAAAAAGATAACAGGCTGTCCACAGTAACCAAATTTTGCATGTGGGTTTCAAATAACTTAGAGGATTCACCAAAGATTGGATTTTTTATTGGTTTTGTTTTTCAGGTTGTTTTTTTTTTGAGTTTGCTTTGTGTTGCTGACTGCTCGCCTCCGATCCCTTTTTTTTCACTAGCACATTGTCAGGACCGGTGATGTGAACACTTCCTGTTGTATGTATGTCACTGCTGCCAGCTGATTTAAACTATTCTACATGCTCACAACTGAAAGTAGAACACAGGAATATCCTGCTGCTTGCTTTGGGAATTATTTTGGTTTGCAGAGACATGTTGAGAGGGTAGAAAGTGGAGGGTGGGGCAGTGGCTGGGAAGTTTGAGCAGAGCACAGCTTTTAAGCTTAGTCACATGAAAATTATTCAAATTTATTTGAGGCAAGAGAATACAGTGCCTTTCTTGATCATGTCTAAAGCATCAAATAAGATAATGTTTTTGTAATAAGTACCATTATTTTGTCTTGTTCTAGGTACATCAAAGTGGTGGGCACCCATAACACTGTGAACAGAGTGTTTCACTTGGTTTCATTTGAAGCCCTTTACACTAGTCGGCCTTTCCACCTGGACAGAGGATTGGTTGGTAGGTGTCAAATTTAGATTGATGGTATTTAACTGACCTTTAAACTGGCCCTGTCGTGCTATTTGCTATGGGGTTTGATCTGTGTAACAGTGTGCAGGTTTGTATGTCTTGCACAGCTCATATTGTGTGATTATATGGTTTGTCTTGTCTTTTAAGATCTTAAATAATGGCAGGATATGACTGCTTCTAGTTGACTTGCAGTGAGCCCTATAAGTGATTTTCTCATAGCTACTCCTAATTCAAAGTTTTATCATAAATTTCATTTCCATAGTATATAGTATATATAGTAGTTTGGTTGGTAATACCCTATCTGTTATCTATGAGATCTTAATATTGTAAATATTATGACAAGTTCTGTAGAGTTATTCTGCATTGTGGTTTGTGGTATAGGTTATTTGGGGAAAGAAGGCTACCATGTATCATGAGGTTCAAGATGATGTAAAATGTAAGTTATGAAACAACCACTTGCCTTGTTTTATGATTTTTTTTTTCCAAGGTCTGATTATAAGCCTGATAGAATTGACCAGTAAATTATTTAAAAGCACTGGACGGTTGAACATCATGTCTTATGTATTGCAGTTCCTACAGAAAATGTTGCAACAATCAAAAACAGTGCCCTAGTCATTGAAGGTGTGTCAAGAACTCGCAATGCATTGATTAATGGAAACACTCGCAGCTATGACTGGGATTCAGGATATACATGTCACCAGTTGGGCAGTGGAGCCATATGTATTCAGCTTGCACAGCCATATATTCTGTCAACCATGAGGTGGGAGTTATAATGAAACACTGTTATATGAAGGGTTGCTGGTTGTATTTAGCCATTCATTGTAAGCAAACAGGAAAATAATTATACTGGTCATAATTTTTTCTTAAAAAGTGATGTTTGTACGAATGACATCAATTATTACCTCATAGCTTAGTTGGCCAAAGAATGTAGTAAGTAATGGTATGTATTTTCTGATTGACTTGCAAATCTGAAATGATTATAATTTAATAATTTTTATGCAGCACGATCAATCATTAACCTTCACACTGCAAAAAGCGTTGAAATACGGCATCGACTTTCCATGCATTCACTCTTCATGGGCGTACAAATACGGCAAGGTCAAGCTGACCGCGCAATGTGCAAGCCGTACTTTCACACGTCGGGTCACTGTCCTTTTTGAGACGTAACTATCTTCTTATTGCTTACTGTATCTCTTCTAAATCAGGGGCATTGTGACAAGGACATGTTAACCAGGAAACCACTGGTCGGAATCACAAAGGCTAAGCTTTCAAAAGCTCTCCCCACATTATCAAGAGGTGTAATGTCTACATGCGAACTGTTGCTCAACAAATTTGCAAAATTATCTCATTTTCTCACAAGCTGACCATCATCTAGAGTTATCTAT
Source organism: Onchidella celtica (assembly GCA_963931925.1). Taxonomy (NCBI): domain Eukaryota; kingdom Metazoa; phylum Mollusca; class Gastropoda; order Systellommatophora; family Onchidiidae; genus Onchidella; species Onchidella celtica. The sequence goes on from OZ007569.1 coordinate 36,417,226, forward strand.
ATCTAAGAACCAATCAGAAACAAGCTCAGAAATGACCTTTGTCCCTAATGCCCAAATTGGTTCATTATCATTAGTATGTGTCAATCAGGATGAAACCATTTGTTTGGGGCTTCTGGGGCATGGCTAGATATCATGCTTCGTTCTCACGAAAATTACAGCTGTCAGTTTGGTATCATAAGTCAGATCGATGGTTAGAGACGTACAGTCAAAGGTTTCACTGGTTAATTCATTATCAAGGGTGAAAAGGCATAGCAGCAAATGTTTTCATACCGATCAAATACAAACGAAACCACGCGGACAGTGGTAGTGTGGTCATCGTACATCGGCAGGAGTCAGTGCAACCCAGATAAGATAAGGTCACTGACTGGACAGCGGGTTTAGGCCATAGCATGCAGGGTGTGGGTTAAGAAAAGGAAAAGAGATCATGCATCATCTCTACTGCAGAGCTTGCACTGGCTACCGGTAGAAAAACGAATAATGTATAAGCTGGCTATCCTGTGTCACAAATGTATGTACAAAAATGGACCAACTTATTTAAGTGATCTTTCGATTCCCTATGTACCATCATGACATCTTAGATCATCTGCAGATGCTAAAAAGTTTAAAATTCCTAAGATGTCCCTTTAGACCATGGATGAACATTTTTTTTCTTATCAGGGGCCTCAGATTTGGAATTCTCTGCCTCGGTCTGTGAGAGAGTCTGAAAACTTTATAACTTTTAAACATCAGCTGAAGAGTCATCTTTTTAACACTCAGAATGTCTATCAAGCTTTTATTTTTCCTGAGTATGCCTGTGTATTGCATGTTTGATTGACATGATATAAATGTTGTAAAGTGCTATTTCTGCCAGTTTTCATTGTTTTTGGTAACTGACTGATAAATTTAAAAATAATTAGCTTAGTAACTTATCAGCATAACAGTTTAATACAGCCTTGAGTAAATATTCCCACAGTATGAAATGAAAAGTGCAAAAGCTTAAAGTGGATCTGAAATGAAATCCAGAACTCATTTTTTCTAAACACCAATTGTCTGAATTTTTACATGGAACTGTTTTGTGTGCATCCTGATCCTACGGGTGTTAGCTGATGGTTGTAGTTTGACACCAGACTTTTTAGAAGTAGCATGATAATACTGAAAGGGATCTAAAAATTAGCCTGTGTTGCTCTGTTACAGTGTTGGAAGATTTTTTCATTCAAGCATCTCTATAACTTCAGAAATCAGCTGAGCTTTACAAAAATATACTTTATTTTGCCAGTGAAAATGTTTTATTGTATTTATTTGCATCAACTGTCAGGTTACTTCTGTGGGACTGTGATGAAAGAAGCTACAGTTTTTACATTGAGGTCTCAACTGACCAACTGAAATGGACACAAGTAGTAGATAAGCGTCATGAAAGTTGCAAGTATGTTGATCCTGAGTACCCTTTGTCTTCCTTTGTCTGTCCCAGTGGTGTTTATGACATATCGCAGAGGGTTATATCATGTCTGATCAAGACACATGCACATAATGATACCTAAAGAAAATTGTGATAATTAGTCATATCAGTGATCTTGGGCACAATATGCCAGACTTCACAATCGTATAGTAACACTTTTTGGTTTTTTTTTGGTTTTTTTCATTTGTAAATGGAAGGCTTTGCAAGATACCCCCCCTTTTTTTTTTCTACATTTTAACAGCTGTACTGTAGTTCTTTAAAATATTTTATGAATTCACTTGTCTCCTACGTTAACAACTCAGGTCCTGGCAGACAGTGGCATTTGATCCTCTTCCAGTCACATTCATTCGAATTGTTGGAACCCACAATACAGCAAATGAGGTAAACTGCGCCTTTGATTAAATTCTCTGATTATCCTATATTCAAAAAGTATAGTGCCAGGGATCCAGATTGTGGCTTTATACATAAACAACGAAGTTTCACCAACTATGGGTACAGGACTTCCGGAACAATTTTTAGAAACGGCTAATATATCAATTTGAAACAGTGCACTGCTTAATGATCTACAAATGTGTGTGTGAAATTTTTTTAGGTTTATTTAGAAAAGAGAAAAATTTAAATTCCTCAAAAACACCTCCCTAAGCTGTCAAGCTATGCCAGGATGGATATTTTTAGAAATTTGAGTGGAAAATTTTTGTCCTTGATCTGCAAAGTTGCTGATTCTCTACATTGAGGTGATTGAGTAGAAATAATCTATTCAAAGATTTAAAATTGATGCTTCATTTTACACAAGTGGTCTGTTGTCATTGTGTTTGCTTCTAGTGTTGTAATTTAAAAATGGCAATCAGTAATGGTCATTATGGTGCTAACATAAAAGCCAAAGACGGACTGAGGCCAAATATGCATTGACTTTCATGTTCTTTTTGAGGTTAGGCCTGACGCTATTGTGTATTCAGGTGCACAGATCTGTACCAGCAATAATAACCTATACAACTACACCACAAGATAAACAGTTCTCATTATTAAACAGTTTTATTCCTTGTTCACAAAACTGTGAAAAATGAGAAAGGCCAGTATGTTTGCACAGTAATTATATGTGATGTGTTGTTTCTTTCTCACTCATATTTTTATGATCTGGCCTTCAGGTGTTTCACTGTGTTCACTTTGAGAGTCCAGCCGACACCTCAGTGGGTAGCCTTATCAACAGTGTTGCTACTGTCAGTATGGCAAGTGGACCCCCAAACAGTCCAAGGCTGGGAGCAACGCAGCAAGGGCCTTCCTACCCAGTGTCAGATGCAGATAGGGGCCTGACGCTCAGCCGCAGCAGCAGCAGTACAAGTAGCCGCAGCGAAAGTCAGCATAGCATTGCACCTGTCCGGATTCACTTCCCACAGTACTATGGGCCTCCTCTTCCACCTCCCATGCAACAGCAGCCGGCTCAGCTCCCACAACCATCACCACCCCAAGGCCTGGCTGACCCCCTTCAGGCCATGGGTCATTATGCAGGTCATATGTTACAGCAGCAAGATGTGCCAGAGGCTGATAGGATGGACACTCGCTGACCCTCCCAACTTTTTTACATGTTAAGCTGAAGTATTATGCATTGTTTTGGTCACAGAATCACATGTCATATGGCTGATTATTGGTACTGTTCACCGGTTATCATTATTCTTAATGTTTTCAAGGAAGTCTAATGTGCTGTGTTTGTATAACACTGTTTAGGAAAGTTTATACCGAATCTAAAGTTAATGAGTATAATACAGAACACATGTTTTAGAATTGGTCTTTTGTCTTGTTCATATATCAGATAAAAGCCAGGCCGTATTGCAGCTCTCATTGATTGATGTTATTATGTGCAAAATTATTTAGACTGATGACATTTGATTTTTTTTTTTTTTTAATTGTGGTGCTAATTGAGTATTCGTAATTTATTTCTCCTTGATTATGTAGGGCAGATGATTCCCTGTCCATGTGGCTGTGATTTTGTTGCATACACATAGCATCCGGTTAAAAATTTTAGACAAGGCCAAACAATTGAACTAACATTGTAACAACAGTGGAGACCCAACTTCAAATGATAGTAAACTCTGAAAATTTGGTATTCTAAAAACCACAGCAGTTTGTATGAAGTGAGGAAGGAACCTCCAAAGGCTGGCAAAACAATCTTGCAAAGAGATGGGCTGTCCTTATTTAAATTAGTTCGGATACTCATTTTTAACTTGTGGCATGTGAACAGTTGAAGCTTCAAATAATCACTAAATTGAACTCCATAATGGCAGTACACTGTGAAAAGGGGAGGACAGTGCCTCCAGCATAGGAAAAGCATACACGGAGGTTGGGAGCACACGTACACCTTACAATTATGGTGATAAGCTGAAAAGTTTGGATCTATTGACTTTCTTTTTTTTTTTCTCCAGGAAATGTTCTTGGGATGTATAAATATCAAATCTTTAATAACACAGTCAACTAGTCCATGGAAAATGCCATGTAAAGGTTTCAATCATCAGGACCTTGTCATAGATTTTCAGCATTTATTTTTTTTAAATGGCTGTACACTTGTACGGGGGGTGAATTTCAGGTGAGGCATATGAAAAGCATACATGGCCTACATGGAATTTGGGCACTGTTGGAAATTGAAATTTGCCAGGATCAAATGTACGCTATTTATAGGTGACCCCAAAACCAAATATGATTTTATTGACATTACTGCTTCTTTCCTTCATCAGCTTGGTTGATTTGGTCAACAAAAATATGTAAAAAGTATATCAGAGGATAACTAAAACAGTGGTTTTTTAGCTTTTGAAATTAACCGTCAGCTATGCATTTAAATGAAATGAATGTCACTGAAATCGTTTAATTGTGCAAGCCACTTTGTGATTCTTACTTGCCAATCTTTTGTACTGCTTTGGACCATGTGGCGTGGGTTTTTGTTTTTGTTTTTTATTTTTATTTTTTGCCTACAGAAAACATGAGTTGATATATATGAGGTCCTGCTTCAGTTTGATGATATCAGTGCTATTGCAGTTTTGAGAGTTGTCATTGTAATAATGTAAGAAACTGCTGCACTTGATTTAGCAGTCTCAGATTTGCTGGTTTTACAAAGTCCACCCACAGATTTATAAAGATTTTAATTCTTCCTTTTCCTGTGTTAGGAGCATTGAAGATTCTAACAAAATGGTGGATCATGTGACTTATTAAAAGCATTACATATTTGACATTCTGAGATTGGTAGCCACATAAGTTCTCCCACCTCATTTGCTCTTTTTGAAGTGATTTTTTCGATGTTGTACGATCCCACTTTGCTATACTGTGCCACTTCATTCTGCTTCCTTTTTTCTTTTTGGTCATATCCATCAGATTCCCTTTACATAACATATGAAGTGAGTATTCATCTTAGAACATTGTTGAATATATACTGTTCATTGAAACAGTTCGCTTATGTTGGAAGCTTGTCCTTGAAAAGTTTTGAGAAATGTATGGCTAATAAGCTCATGTCATTATTGCATTATTTGGTAATGATTTTGCGTGATGTTTATATGTGTGATATATTATAATTGGTCTTGGGAAATGGAGAGGATTTTCTCATGAAAAAGATTATTCATATTGTTGTAGTTTTTACCCGAATTAATGGATGACATGCTTAAGAGATTGAGACGGCCCCACTATGTGTATTTTGTCATCGTTCCCTAGAACTAGATACCGGTTTCAGCTACTTTTCACGAGAAATAAAAACTGCTTTATTTCTGCACAGCTGATCTAGTGGTCAAACTGATTTTTACTTTTTATCACAACTCACCAGTTATTGTCTAATCTGATGGAGCTTGCTTTTCTAAGAATTTTGATAGCAAATTTGTCATTCTGGCTTAAAGGGTTTGAAAATTATGGCATTTTCAAAAGTGAAAAAACATCTTGAATTTGCTACCTTTTGCAGATTGCACAATAGTCCAACTTTGACCGCCCATAAAATGACTGTTTATTGAGTCACAGCATTAAAAATTATCAGTTTTCAAGTCAAGGGGGTGTGCATTACACTCAATTTTTTCGAGGGCTACAAATATAGTACAAGCATCTCATTTTACTTTTTTTAATCATCAAACGTCATCTGACGTCAGTTTTGTGTGAACTCTTACAAGGGAGACAAAAATAATGTTTTTATTGTTTTTTTTAATTGAAAATTAGGTCAACAGCGTCGCCATTGACTTAGCACTGAGTGTCGGAAAAAGGTGACAAAATTAAGTATTGGGTGGGTCTATAAAAACAGTCGGCGCTTTGCGCCGAAACATGCCCTAAGTCTAATTGTGGCACACCCTGAAAATACAAAGGCAGAGGTTTAATTGTGTATAATTTTGATCCTGATCTATTAAAGTTTCCGCCACTTTCTCGATTAACAAACTTTCAACAAACGATTTTTAAAGGAATTTCAACTTAAAACAGGATGAAAAATACATTGAATTAAACCTCATTTATCTGGCTTTCTGTGTGAGTTATTTTCAAATACGTGCGCTACATCGGCGCGACACTGTTATGTGGGGGTCCCTTGTTATGTGGGTCAATTTGGGACGTGCGGCTCAGGGCGAAAACGGCAAGACCGTGTCTTGTTCAAGGAATAAAAACACATAGCTACACACATTTTAAACAATACAAAAGATAATATACTTTGACAGAGGAAGACTTGAACTTTATTTTGATGTAGGATACACACCGTTTTACATAAACTCACAGCAGTAGTATCCTTGTAATGCTGGCCTAAAATTATGCCAAAACAGGATTTCGCCCCTTCAGCGGGGCAGTTTGGACTACCTAGATCTAGGTACGAGGAATTTTGTAAAGTTTGCTATTCTGTTATTTTTTGGCTTAGGAAGATCATCCGATTCAGCTTTGAGTGCAGTTGAATAGACATAAAAATGGATTTTAAAAAATTTTGTAGTTACCAGTCTTGGGGAACGATGGTGGTGGCAATTTGTATATTATCATGCATGTCCATTTAAGGATGAATTATGGCTTGTTTTTTTTTTTAGCAACAGCTGCCATCATTATGCTTATTGCATTAGCGCCTACCACTAGTGTAGTATGTTCATAGATCGTGGAATACCTAGATGATCCACTCCCTTCTTCGCCTTTGTTGTTAAAGCGTCCACGTGGCACAGCCAGTGCGAGACCTATTTGTGCGGAAAGCGATCCCGTTGGCTTACCCGATACACAAGGCGTACTCTAACCAAGGCTTATGTTAGCGACACCGCACTATCATTTTCTTGTCTTCTACATCCTCTCTCTCCTTCTCTCTCTCTCTCTCTCTCTCTCTCTGTCTTTCTCTCTGTCTCACATATGTAACATTGAAGCTGTCTGTAAACGCGATAATATCAATAACTAACGTACTGATTTTACAGATTTAGAACACTGATAACAAATTAGTGACTTGTTTTAGGGGCTTGAGGTTACGAATCTGAGTGCGCAAACAGGACAGTAAAAAATCAAATGAAAGCATGCCAAAATAAAAATAATAAGAATAATGAAAGATGGGAAAAAATCCATAACAAGAAGAAAAAAGCATGCACTAAGGACAAAGACTGGTATCGAAAGAAGAAGAATCAACTCTTGAACTTGGTAAATTGGCAAAAAGAAGATGGGCAAAAGACAAATTATTATGAAGGGCAAGTAAACTATAAAACATTAGACTTAATTAAAACAACCTTAACAATGACAGTTCAAACACTGCTTATGAAACACATGAGGCTTAACTTTAGCAGTGAGTGAGTTTCAGGGTTTTTCTGCTCCTCTTTAATCCAACTCTAGTGAAGGATTGGTTGCTGAGTTTTAAGCTGCGATGTATGCGAGGGGAGTAAGGGGATAGTGAAAAAAAACAACAAAAAAAACCACAAACAATCATCTAGTCTAGATCTCTGTTACAGGCTGACACATTATGTCAAGGCCATTAAAGGCATGAATGGGACCTAATGCTGTTCGTAAGAAGAGATCTTGACTAGACTAGATATAGCAAAGTAATTATCCTTAGATCAACAAAATGAATGTTGTTGTTATTTACTGGTCATGATCTGTAGAAACTCCAAAGAAGGAAAGATTCGGATGATGCTGTCTTGAATTAGTGCATCCCATAGCTCCACAGTGTTGACTTTTTGAGCGCCTCTTTGTATCAGAGGTCGCCATTGTTAACACAGCAGTGCCTGACGGTCCGCGCATTCTAGGGTGCACCGCGGGCGAGCAAGGACGCTATTTTCAGGGAGTGGATCATCTAGGTATTCCACGATCTATGGTATGTTTTAAAGCTTCGACGTCCATAGTGTGTTTCAATTTCTTCGCAATTCAGCCAGTAGTAGCACAAGGAGTAGCTTGGGTCCGGTAGTTGAAAATGAAGTGACTAGAGGTCAACACTTTTTGAAAACGTCAGCTGAACATACAGTTATGAAACTTTTTTTTTAGATAAAAGGTAACGGAATAAGCTAGGTTTTCCAGAACCAGTTTGGAGATAAATTATTCTGTAAAGTAAGCAGAGAGAAAACAGGATATTGTTAATCTGTTGATTTTCTTTGCAGTTTTCTCAAATCTGATTCTAAACTGAGCACCATCAAACTGTCTATGTCACCATATGTAAAATGGCTTTATGTGTCTTAAAGAATCAGTTTTATAAGAAATTTTAAAAAAGAAAATAACTCAGAACCTTTAATTTTACTGCGGAAAAGAGACATATTTTTTTTCAGTTCGTTTTTTAAAACAGGTATGGATACTAAGCTCGTAGCATACGCTTAGATCCAAATTTTTGTGCTCATCTAAGGGGGAAACAATGCTGGCCTCCAATAAATATGTCAACTGTGGTCAAGCTCACGATCATTGTACATCAAAAGCAACCACCCCTGGTTTGTTTTGTGCAGTGTAACAAAGTATAGTGAGGGTTGTGGTTTGTAAAAGGAAATGCTGATAGTAATAAGCTGTGTTGCATATAGCAACTTTTGCTGGCAGTGAAAACAGCAGTGAAGTAATATATTGCATGTGGTATTAGCTACTGTCAAAGAGGAGGAGCCAGACATGTCATATCATCCTTAATAAACAGTAACAACTGATATCAGGTTTGAAAAATATGGGACAATGGGGATAGATCTATTCGAGCAATGTTGTCCTGTTATCTGAGGATCTATTTTAGCAGACAAAAATAGTAAATCAATATAGAGTCTTTTGGGGCAAATGAAATGTTCACAGTGCGTTAGTGGACAGAACTGCCATTGTCTACTTGGAAGCAAATGAGTTTGCTTTACAGGTGTACAAGGATATTTTAATAAAGGTTTTTTATCAGACATTTCATGAAATGCAGGTCGTTCGAAGTCTGAATTATTGTAGTATAGATGGTGTATATTTTTTTGAATTTGATCAGATTTGTGTTGTGGTGTGTTGTTGTGATTGCTATGATGCAAGTCAGTATTAATTTCACTGAAGAAGATCATGGGATTTATGAGCCATAACATTTGTGATAACGTCTGAATAAACATCCGTCATTCCCTTTACTTGTTTATTCATCATAAATCTTTACATTGTAGTTGGCTTTTCATTGCTCCTTAACATTTGCAATCAAACCCTTTGAAAGGACATCTTCAAAATAAACATCGGCTGCTGACACTCATCGAACTGTCCAGGAAAGCCTAACAGAAGGAGGAAGCCTTTAATAGCAATCACAAGGAAATGATTCGACAGTTGTTAGAAATACATGTATTCATGTTTTTTTTTGTGGGATTCATTGGTGATTTTATCTTTGGGCAAAGGACACAGTGGAGAAACCATGTGGAAATATCATCACTTAACCCTTTTGCTGCTATGCCCAAAGGCCCTTCCTTCCTTTAGACTGCCAGAATAACGATATATTGGGTAGAAAGGCAGCCGGAAATAGTAAAACTAGGAGAGCAAAACATGCTGGAGCAGTGTCGGCTGATATATCAGTTTTAGCATGAAATGGTATGGCCGACATGTCAACCATGCAGCAGTCTTCTGCAGTATATGATGGGCCGATATGGGCAGCCAGAGGATTAACAAATGTAGCAATCACATTGTTATGTCTTGTGTCACACTTATTATTGTTTGTTAAAACATAAAATCTTCATTCATTGTATGTAGATGAATGTATCTGAGTTAAAAAGTTCCATTTCCACAAAAGACGAGTTGAAGTTTTGAACTGTCTTTGCTGATGATCTGTGTAAAGTCATAAATTCCATTTTCTTTCTTGGTAAGAGGAGAAAACGAAACCTATTTAAAAGTTTGCTCAGTTGGATGGTGTGACCTGACATTTAAGTCAATACTTTTGTGTGCATGGCAGCTCATTGGAGCAATTTTGATCAACATCTCGCTCAGTAAGCCGGGCCAACTCGCTGTAACCCACGTTTGATTTTGTTTACAAATGTTTTTTTTTTATTCCAATATATTTTGATGATGATTAAGTCAGTATGACAGATGTGTGTGTCGGGCAATGCATAAAAATGTGTAATAAAGTACATGACCCCTTCTTTTGTTTGTAATTGATTTTGAAGAAAAATGTATTCTCTTGTAAGGTTATATTTGATATTATATGCATTTTTAAACTGTTTAAAACATAAGTGAAAGACAAGCAATATGCACTGAGCATATTGCTTGCCTTCAGTATATGAAAATGTGATGAAATGGTTCAGCAAAGTGCTGGCATTTTTTATTGTGGTCTTGTTGTGTACTTGTTTTTGAATTGAATAATCATTGCCTTCTTGTCTGCCTTTGGACATTTGTTTTACTTAATATTAATATCTGAGCTTCACAAATTATATTGTTGCCTGAGTAGAAAAGCACCAAGGAAGAAACTTGATGAAAAAGGTTGTGTGAATGAAAACAGCATTTTTTTTTTTTTTCTTTCTTTTTCTTCTTCTTCTCTAGTGAAAGAACTAACAAATATGGATGAAAAAAGGTAGAAAGAAACAAATAAAATAATTTCTTTTGTTCACATTGTTAACATCAGTATCTTATTTAATTTGTTTTTCTTTTTGTTATTGAATGATCATGAAATAATTTGTCGTAGAACACCACCTTAACAATCTCATTAGTAAGATCTTAAAATATTTTATTGTTTATTAACCCATTACTATCTAATACAGTGTGAAGTGCTGTCAGAACTGAAGGGGATGCGGGGAATGTCCTGCCTAGTGGGCATTTGCTGCATTTGAAAAAAGTCACATCCTAAGTATTTTGTTTTTATTTTTTAAAAAGTAAACATTTTCAAAATTAGAGTAAGTGCCCCTTTGCTTAGGAGACAGGGGATTGGTGAAAATAAGGCAGTGCTGGGTTAATTTTCATTGGTGTAATAGTGCAGTGATAGTGCTATTTTAAGAGAAAAACTTCTTTTCATATTGGAAGAATGTCAGAACACTAACTAGTAGGCCTACATAATATTGTGGAGTAATAAAGAATGATGTATAATTTCAAGGCAATATTTTATTTTATTTTTTCTTTGTTGTTGTTTTGTTTGGTTTGATATGATTGATGCCTGGGAATTGCTAGACATTTGGCCTTGATGTGTATAGTACCTGAATTATGTCAGACCATATTATTGCAGTCCTGCACAAGTCCTGAATTGTTTACAGCTGTTTTATGAGCTAAAATGAGTTCTGGTTGGAATTACCTTATTAAAGATGTACAACAATGATTATGCCAATGTTTCTCACTTCATCTTGAACATTATGATAAGGTAATATCCTCACATATTCTTTGCATGAAGCAAAGCCAAAAATTTGCGTGTTTTATTTTGTTTTTGTTTGATTTAAATTTAATTTAAACTTTTTTTTTTTTTAATGAAATTTATTAAAGCGTGTACATCTTGCTACTTACACTAGTATTGGCAGATCTGGTAGATTTAGATCAGGGGTGGCCAAACCGCGGCTCATGAGCCACATGCGGCTCTTTGGCCTCCATTATGGGGCTCCTGGAAATATGTTGGCTGAGCTCTTTTTTCATCCCAACAGTTTTAAAAAACTGCATGCATGAGTAAATATCATTGCAGACATGTACTTCCTCATAGCTATGTCCTAATATTTATATGAACTTTTTTGCAACAAAATGTGTATGTAATAATAAAAACGTGTGTGTGTGAATTTTATTCATATCTTGTGGCTCTCGAAGATCTGAAGTTGATGGTATGTGACTCTTATATTAAGTAAGTTTGGCCACCCCAGGTATAGATGATCACTGTGCTAGTTATGTGCAACCTGCATGTCAAGCCAGTCAATCCTATACATGTAGTGCATTGGAAATTTTTCTAGTTTGTAACCTGTTTTAGTTGTCACATTTGCTCTTTCATGCCATGTCTTTCTTGCCATTTGTTCCTTTTGTCTGTCATGTTTGTTGTAGAAACAGAAGTTTTTTGCCTTGCTGCAGAATTTTTTCTTTCCTGTCTGCTGACTCATAACTGGCTCTGACAGCTCATAGTTCTTATTTTCGTGGATTTTTTTTCTTTTCTTCATCATTTTGGCTACTACACCAGCTCTTGTGAATATGCCTCTTCATCATGTTTGAATTAGCTGTCCACTTTCTAGTACTAGACTTATCACTACTACATGTATTTCCTCATTGGAATGTGGTGTCCTTCCCCCAACAGGCAGCTATATTCTAATTTTCAAGGTTGTTCTTGTTTGTTAAAGTTAAACTGATCGGATTTAACTCAGTATTGAGTATTTTACAGTAGATACAGCAAATAAATGAAAATAAATAGGTCCTAGAATACATGTACATGTAGTTCATATGCCCCTCTTATGGCTGTGACATTCATAGTGTGTTTTATGAAAAAGATGAATCCTCCCAAGCTGAAATGTTACAAGGGAAGGTAATGAGGACAGAAGATCCCTAATATGTCCGTTAAGCAAGAGTTTCAGCCCACGAATTTCCCTAGATCTGAAGGGACTTTGCACCCATTGACACAATCACCCTGGGTGCATTCTGATACTCACAGATATGGGCGTTGCAAATAGAATGCTGCCTTCTTTGATGTCTGCAAAGGCAAACTATGGTTTTAACTGCAGAAGCCTTTATGGGCTCCAAAATAATTGATCCTTCAAATTATCCATATATTTTTCGTTGAATATAGTAAGTAAAATGCATCACTTTGAGTTATTTGCTCCTAATGCCATGCAAGGCACATCTCTTCGCAAGATGATAACCGATTTTTGTGTATACTTTATGTTCTGAAAGCGACAAACAATGCTGGCATGTAAATGAGGGAAATAGGTCTCGTGTTTACTGTTGAATTATTTTCACTGTGGCCATTGCGTAATGCCAGTGTTTTCTCTAAGTTTAAGTATGCCTTTGTAAGATGAGATACAGAGGTTGTGTTCAGAATTATGTTTATAATTATTCTGATGCCATTGTGGTTTTCTAGGAAGTTAGATCCCATTGTTTGTAAAAAAAAAAAATTTTTTTCAGGTGAGAGGCCACATCCTTAATTCTTAAGAGAGGCTGAAAGGCAATGTATGTAAGAAATATAAATGTTAGTCAACCTCTTAGTCAGCTTAATACAGTTTTGTCTTTTTATCACCTTGATCACTTAAACCAAGGCCACATTTGATTTTCCAGCAACACACACATTTGAAGTTGTGTGTAATTGCAATTGGAATTGAACTGTATGACAGCATTGTAATGGTATATCCTGTGTCCATGTATATGTTTACAGTTTAGATTCCTTTGTCGCATTTGAACCTTCTGAGTGATTTTGGAGGTGTAAAAAGATGTATTTTGTGAAGAACACTGATTCATTTTTCCTTCATTTTTGAAGTCCTGAGGAGAAAGGGTTTGTCAAATGCTTGTACATATTCATGATTGAAAATAGAGGATTTACATCCAGAATAATTTCATTCACAAATGTGTTTCATTTGGCATGAAATCTTCTCTGTGGTAAAAAGTAAAAGATCAAATAAATGCAAGAAGTTGTGATATTTCAGACAGGTACAAATCTATTAAATGGAAAATCAAAATGGTTTTTCATGTGATGTTTCTATAAATGCACTGGTATCAGAGTATCACGTCCTCTGTCTATTGATTGAAATAAATATTATGGCTGTGCATGTGGGTTGTTACCCAGGTTGTGGTGTGTACAGGAAAGGATTATTTATTTCTCCTCTCAAAAGATTTAGCTGCAAATGATGAGAGATACCCAGGTTGAAGTGTCAGATTTAAGTTCGATGAGTTTCGGATGGTATTGGCAATGTTTATCAGTGCGTGCTGTTTGTGACTTTGCATGGTGAGAGTCACCGACAATAGAAAGACAGATGTTCACTGTTACAAATGCTCCTGTAAATTGGACACGAATATGCATAGCTTTCATTGGCAGAAATTTCTTGTGCTTTCTTATATTATACATGTATATGATAGCTGTATTAATGTATTACATATGAAATGGCCAGAGATTCAAGGACTTTATAATTTACTGACAGAAAATGCAGAGGATTAATAATATTGGAAGAGGTCTTGTAGATTGGATACAAATTAAGCAGAGTAAAATTAGCTTTGCCTCATTGATATTGGGCACATGAATTGTCGATTTCAAGAACGCTTTTTAATTTATTATGTTTTTAATTTACAATTCTGGCATTGTTGGAGATCTGCTGCATTGTTCAAGGTACATGTATAATTAATCTACCTATAAAAATAAAAATGAAACTCATTGCATGGCAATAGGTAAATATTTATAATGTGAAGTCTAATCAGATCATGAAAGAACTGCATGTAAAGTTATTTGCCACAGCGGAGTAGATATTTTGCGATACAAATCAGTGCTATTCATTGTGTTCTGTTATAGTGGTTGCTCATTCGACAGGAAAGTGAGTGCCATTTCTATCTTAGGGTGGATTTCAGACAAATGAGCCATCTCTGATGAAGAAAATTTTACAGGAGCGGCTAAAAACCTTTATCTTAAACTATTAATGACGATTTCAACTCCAGATTAAGCATATTGTAAGAAAAACATCTGAAAAAATATGGTATGCAGAAAAATTTACGTTTTTGTCAAAAATAACATCATTGTTAAGTTTTGTGAAGTTGGCCATTTTATGTTACGAGGAGTTTGATGGGGACTGATTCAGACAGAGGATGACATGGCCCTTTTTATCATTATACAAAAGGGCCAGTATAGTTGGCCATTTTATTTGAAGCAATATTTCCTTTATTTCTATTGGCAGAATGAATCTTTACAATATTTATGAAGATGATGTGGCTGGGCATCGTCTGCTTAATAAGTAAAAATCGCAGCTTATGAAAATCTCGGGGATGGCCCATTTGTCGCCAACAAGAGGGATACATAATCATTTCCGAGAACAAAAAGTGATTGTAAACTGTTATGGAAGTTGCATTGTTTAGGAATGTTTAAATGTAATGTTGGTGGGGGGGGGGGGGGGGGGTTCTCTTGGCATTCTGTTGTTGATCAGTTCATCAAAAAAGATTTGGGGAGGGTGGGGGTGAAAACTTCTAATGACATTTTGTAAAGTATGATAAATTAATCATAGAAGGAAAATATAATTAGTGAAATGTTAAAATGTCTTACTTTTTCATTAGCTAAGATTTCTTCCTGTGTTTGCATTATTTAAATTGAACCCCCAGGAATGTGAAAGAAAACGAGAGCAGTTTCCTTTTGACAACTGAATAATTAAGACAGATTTTTTTTATTGAAAAGAATGTCATTATACATGTACATATTCACACACAGAAATGCAATGGCCTTTTCTTTCTGTTGGAACTGGCAATCTTAGCATGCCTAATTGTCCATTTGTTTGCTGGCTTATGGCAGACGTTCTGGGCTTCGCATAGGCCCGACTACACACATACTGGTGATCAGTTTATCCCCGTCATCAAATCTTAAAAGGCACTTGTACTGGCAGTGCAAGGCATTTGGGATGGGTTTGCATGGCCTAGACCTGAATTTATTCGTAAGTCTTGTGCCTGGAAGGTCTTGAATATTTCCCTCAGTTATTACCAGGTTTTTGACGCACCATGATTTGTTCATTACATGACTGTGTTTGTACAAAGGAATAAAGTCATAGCACAGTAACTTTGCTCTTGTTGGTGTCAAGTTTTTCCGGTGGTGTGACTGTTGCCTTGATCGTCCGCGATAAGTACGCCGGTAAGCCACGGTTGAAATGTATGTAACTTTAGCCGTGTTTTGTTTCAGTATACAGCTCACGGTGTGTTTCCTGTTGCGAACTCACAGTGCTGAAGATATTGCCAATTCAGGTTATCATAATATATGTATCAGGCATTATCCTGGCCGAAACGTACATCACCGGACTGTAATAAATTGCATTGTGTTGTCAGCGAATATAGTTACATAATTAATACGCTTTTGAAGTATGTGATAAAATAACATACATTATAAATTGTACACACAAGAGCTCGAAAATCGGCGAAGACAAAATTTCAAGGCGATCTCCTCTCTCTCTCTCTTTCTCGCTCTCTCTCACTCAAACACTCTCTCTTTACAAAGATTATGCTGTAGAATCAAGTAATTTAATGCGACACTAGATAACAAATCAGCTGATTCAGCGCATTTATGAATACGATGAAGGAAACGCTCACGGAAAAGAAATAGTCTCGTGTGGTTAATAATTATTACAATTTTTATGAAATATTGAATTGACAAAGAATGGATGAAAAAGAAAGACGATGCATTGGTATCAGGCATGCAAGTCAAGTTTCGCTCGGCTTCATGTCACTTGATGACACGTGCTATGTCCCTTCAAAGTTGCTTAATTTACACTCATTGTGACAAGATGGATATGTTTTGGACAAAAAAAACAACAAAAAAACACTTCTTCGGATTTCAGTACAGACATAATAAAATAAAAGAATCCATTATAATTTATTATTTTTAATAGCCGACACATCCTTCTTTTCAGAAACAGCTAACCAATAACGACGAGACAAGTATAGATGGTTTCATTTTATATCGAGAGGACAGGACAGAAGCATCATTAAAATCTAAAGGCGGGGGTGTTTGCATTTACATCAACAAACGCTGGGCCCATGCCAACAACATCACTATTGTAAACAACATCTGCACACCTGATATTGAGGTTCTTACTGTAAACGTTCGACCATACTATCTACCTCGTGAGTTTACAAATGTGGTTTTCAACACCGTCTACATACCACCAGATGCTAACAAGACCACAGCTGCAACAACCCTTCATAACATCATAAATACACAGGAATCAAAATGGCCAGACGCTGTTCACATCATACAAGGAGATTTTAATCATGCAACCATGGACAACATCCCGCACTACACCCAATATGTCACCATTCCTACTAGAGACAAGAACACTCTGGACTTATTTTATTGTAACATCACTGGCGCTTATCGCTCTTTCCCTCTACCACCACTGGGGAACTCAGACCATCTTATGATATCTATGCAACCAAAGTATCGACCTGTGTTAAGAACTAGTAAAGCAGACACCAAAGTAATAAAAACATGGACAGACGAGGCCTGCGACCAACTTAAAGCCTGTTTTGACTGCACGGATTGGGACATTTTTACAAACACATGTACTAATTTAGACGACCTTGTTTTTACTGTTAACTCCTACATCCAGTTTTGTGAAGATCTAATTATACCTAAGAAAAGTGTGTGTGTGTATCCAAAGAGTAAACCATGGTTAACAAAAGAATGCCTTGAAGCTATTGTTGACAAAAAAAAGACTCCGAAAAAACTATAGTAAAAGCGACGTCGCTAAAGTAAACAAACAAATTAAGAAGAGAATCAAAGTGTGTAAAAAAGAATACAAAGATAAAATTGAAGCAAGTTTTAAATCAAATGACATGTCATCTGTGTGGAAGGGAATAAAACAGGTTACGGGGTACGATTGTATGAAGAATAAAGTGAATGTTGTGAATGAAAGCGAATTTGCTAATGAATTGAATCAGTTCTACTGTCGCTTTGATAAACACGATTTCTCAAACCAACACCAGGAAATAAGAGACAGTTTTGATTTTGATAATGATGAATGTAATATTTGTTTTGATTATGATGCTGTTGTGAAACAATTTAAATCTGTTAAGGAAAGAAAGGCATCTGGACCAGATGACATTGGAAGCAAAGTAGTGAGAACATGTGCAACTAGCAACAATTTTTACTTTCATCTTCAACAAATCCTTTCAAAACCATTACATACCAAACATATGGAAATTGTCAAAAATCTTACCTGTCCCCAAAAAAACAAAAATATCTGAAATGAACGACCTTCGCCCAGTTGCCGTAACTTCCATTATCTTTAAATGCTTTGAAAAACTTGTTTTAACTGAACTAACGAAGGAGGTCAAACAAAATCTCGACCCGTTGCAATTTGCATACAAATGTTGGATGAACTACGAGTGGCTAATGTGGTTACTGCGTGGGTTCAATAGTAACTCCCTTAAGGATACACAGGGTTAACAAACACAGGGTTCTGCTGGCAATCTTATTTATTCAAAAAGCCTAACAACGGTATCACTACCAAACAAAAAAAGCCCAAAAAAAGAAACCCAGAAAAAGAAGAAGCCCAAAAAAAGAAGAAGCCCCAAAAAAGAAGCCCAACCAGCCATAAGCTGGAACAAGAGAAAAAGACAAAAATATGATTAGGATATAATGACAACATTAATCAGGCAATCAATGGTGGACATACATAGTAATAGTATTAAGTAGGCTATTAAATCAAACAACAACAATATAATATAGAATTTAAGCAATAACCAACTGCATATGTATGCATGGAATAAAATAGCGCTAAGGTTAATGAATAACAACTACAAGTGGCTATATCATATACACAAGGAGTTTCCTAGTACACTGGCAACATAAACTAATTAATGTACTAATCAAAGTATGAAGGACATAACAAATGAAGGGGCAAGAACACAATAGTTTCGCTCCACTGAGCCGGTGTACAACACATCCAGAGTGGCCATTCCATTTAATAACGCAGTGGCCAACATGGCCCACTGACCGTCCATAACACAGACGCTGCATCCCAATGCAGGCCATCCTCATAGGCCCACTCCCATTATTAGTACTAACCCGCCCCAGGGCTATTGTATTGGTTACTTCCCTTCCCAATCGATACTCAAGGGTCATGCCCTTTGACCTTGGCCGCGGAGCTATGCCGCCAGGCTAACATGTGTATGACACACCACTAGATACATAAAGTAATGTGTACATTCCTTAAAATGAAACTGTCCTTCACACACTTACGAAACTCATAGAAGCATAATACATCTGGATAACCATAATACATGCACATGATATATATATATATATGTCGGCGAGACTCATTGCAACATGTGTAGACTCACTGAAACATTGTTCATCCACCGCCGCACATAGAACAATCCTGGGGCTCACCCATGTGAGGCCCAGCTAATATTATACATCTCCAATACATGTAATTACTTACACATCTTAAACACTAAACACGCAATCACAATCACACTGCTCTCTATAGCATAGTGGTACTGGCAAGGTACACAAATACCCGTAATACAATCAAGTGTAGAGTGCCGCTCGCTGTAACATAAGCCATCCACATTAACATGTCAGGAAATCCTCACTGCCCACCACAACAAGGCAATGCTACACATACACTATATATAGGCACACAAGCAAATCTTGATAGCTTGGTTAGCGAGCCATCATTATCATCTAGCACCGCAAACGTTAACTTTGACAATAAAGTCACAACATCAAGACACTGTACTGCAAAGCGCATCTTACACGAATAATGACAATGGCAATTACCGTTGAGCCGGACTCATAATGGTCTCTGTAGATCAGCATTCTCTACGTGGCATCCCCGAAAGGGGGGGGGGGTGCGCAAATTAAAGTCACTTCTAATATAATAGTCTCCAACTTACCCAAAGTTTCTCCGGGTCCTGTGCTACCGCTACATGCCTTATGGGGCGGGGTGGCGATGGCAAGCGTCGGCAAGCCTCTGAGCTGCTACGGGCCCGGGTTGCTGGGCTGGGTTCACTGTGCTGTCGGCTCTTGTCTCCTGCGTCTATGATGGAGTGTGTTGACCACTCGAACCGCATCTTATTTATGAGCCCGCGCGGACGTCCGAGAGAGCTATTACGTAGCCCGTGTTGCACAAGTGAAAGGCTCGGACATGGAGTCCAGCCCGACAACATAACCGGTTAGGGTCCTAACACAATCGAATTTACAGTACGGTTAAAAGGGTGCACACAAAAGTCAATTGGGTATCCCAGTAAACTGCAGAAATTACTCTAACGTCCCCTCCAGCAATAATTGAATAAATTTGACCCAGGTTGGATTTACCGGGGATAACATGCGTCTAACTCGTGGTTTGCTTTAAATCCGAGACCCTCTTATTAATTATTTCAATAGGATATGTGCATCAAAGTACAACAAAATTGGTACCATTATAAATTGGAAACTTGCTGCTAAAATTCTAACTGACTACTTATACCAGAAACCCGGTAATAGTTTTAATATAAATTTTCAAAGTGTCAGGACTAACAACATTCGACAATTTTGTGCGGGATACTTTCGTCCATTAATACGACGTATCTCCATTGATAACAAACGTTATCATGAGTACCTATTTTGTACCGATAGGGTATTGTCTACTCTCAAAAATGAATTCGGGTTCCCGTCTTTCTGTCGGTGGATAACAACGAGTGAGCGAGTTGTAAGAAACTCAAAGCCATGATATAAGAGTTGGAAGCCCGGTACATTTCCAACTGACCAATCAAAATGCGCGCTTTTCACCGTGATGTGAATAACGGGTCCCGCGCTAGTATTACAAGGGAAATAATCCAATTAATGGTGCTCGGCCAAGTGTCCATAAACTACTATGAGTGGCCGTCCCTCACTCACGCACTAGAGCTACCATGAAAGCACATTAAAAATAAAAAGTCGTTCATCCTCTCACATTCTCCCCTGCTAAGTCACGTAGTCCCTTACGTGACACATACATCAATTCAAAGGTTTACAAAAGACCACTGAAGGTACAATCAAACTCTAAGGGGCTATGATACCATCACTTAGAGTAGAACAATTGCAAATTACACACAGTGAACCGAAGTACAACAATGGTCCATCCTCTTTATAACTACTAACAGGTGGCGTGAACCGGCTAAGTTACTACTGGCATCCTGAAGATGTACACAACAGTCTCAGCTCTGGCTGTAGTAAGTTACATCATATGGACAAAACAACAGGTCCCAGACCTGCAACGGTGGTCCCAGACCACTATCAGGGTTAACGTAGGATCGAACAGTACAAAAAAATACAATATGCTATAAGGGCACTAGTGCAATGAAAAAGGTAAGGTCAACACAGGCATTAAAAGTCATCGTAACTAAGCTGTGGAGAAAGCTAACATGGGCATACTCTCCAACTTAAAATCTGGAGGCGGGGCTCCCTTGGATTCGGTGGTCTATCATCTGGCCTGATGGAAACTCGGGGGGGGGGGGGGGTCTTGATGGGTGCGCTCCCCTGCTCTTTCTGCACTCACAGTCAATGTCTAATGTTAATCACCAATAAGAGTCAGAGGTCCAATCTCTGGGGTTGTCTGTGTGGGCGGCTGGACCGTCGCACAGGAGGTAGGCGTTGGGAAGTTGTCATCCCAGGTTGAGGGTCCGGTCGGGCTGCAGGTGGCTGGCCAGGGTGGTGAGCCGGGAAGTACCAGACATCGGTCGACGCAGGCAGTGGGGGCGGATGCTGTGGACGTGTGTTGACCACTGGGGGGTGAAATAACCGCAAGAGGTCTCCGTTGACCGCAGAGGCATCTCCATCTGGGTTTCTGATGGTAGGATACACAGGGTTAACAAACACAGGGTTCTGCTGGCAATCTTATTTATTCAAAAAGCCTAACAACGGTATCACTACCAAACAAAAAAAGCCCAAAAAAAGAAACCCAGAAAAAGAAGAAGCCCAAAAAAAAGAAGCCCAACCAGCCATAAGCTGGAACAAGAGAAAAAGACAAAAATATGATTAGGATATAATGACAACATTAATCAGGCAATCAATGGTGGACATACATAGTAATAGTATTAAGTAGGCTATTAAATCAAACAACAACAATATAATATAGAATTTAAGCAATAACCAACTGCATATGTATGCATGGAATAAAATAGCGCTAAGGTTAATGAATAACAACTACAAGTGGCTATATCATATACACAAGGAGTTTCCTAGTACACTGGCAACATAAACTAATTAATGTACTAATCAAAGTATGAAGGACATAACAAATGAAGGGGCAAGAACACAATAGTTTCGCTCCACTGAGCCGGTGTACAACACATCCAGAGTGGCCATTCCATTTAATAACGCAGTGGCCAACATGGCCCACTGACCGTCCATAACACAGACGCTGCATCCCAATGCAGGCCATCCTCATAGGCCCACTCCCATTATTAGTACTAACCCGCCCCAGGGCTATTGTATTGGTTACTTCCCTTCCCAATCGATACTCAAGGGTCATGCCCTTTGACCTTGGCCGCGGAGCTATGCCGCCAGGCTAACATGTGTATGACACACCACTAGATACATAAAGTAATGTGTACATTCCTTAAAATGAAACTGTCCTTCACACACTTACGAAACTCATAGAAGCATAATACATCTGGATAACCATAATACATGCACATGATATATATATATATATGTCGGCGAGACTCATTGCAACATGTGTAGACTCACTGAAACATTGTTCATCCACCGCCGCACATAGAACAATCCTGGGGCTCACCCATGTGAGGCCCAGCTAATATTATACATCTCCAATACATGTAATTACTTACACATCTTAAACACTAAACACGCAATCACAATCACACTGCTCTCTATAGCATAGTGGTACTGGCAAGGTACACAAATACCCGTAATACAATCAAGTGTAGAGTGCCGCTCGCTGTAACATAAGCCATCCACATTAACATGTCAGGAAATCCTCACTGCCCACCACAACAAGGCAATGCTACACATACACTATATATAGGCACACAAGCAAATCTTGATAGCTTGGTTAGCGAGCCATCATTATCATCTAGCACCGCAAACGTTAACTTTGACAATAAAGTCACAACATCAAGACACTGTACTGCAAAGCGCATCTTACACGAATAATGACAATGGCAATTACCGTTGAGCCGGACTCATAATGGTCTCTGTAGATCAGCATTCTCTACGTGGCATCCCCGAAAGGGGGGGGGGGTGCGCAAATTAAAGTCACTTCTAATATAATAGTCTCCAACTTACCCAAAGTTTCTCCGGGTCCTGTGCTACCGCTACATGCCTTATGGGGCGGGGTGGCGATGGCAAGCGTCGGCAAGCCTCTGAGCTGCTACGGGCCCGGGTTGCTGGGCTGGGTTCACTGTGCTGTCGGCTCTTGTCTCCTGCGTCTATGATGGAGTGTGTTGACCACTCGAACCGCATCTTATTTATGAGCCCGCGCGGACGTCCGAGAGAGCTATTACGTAGCCCGTGTTGCACAAGTGAAAGGCTCGGACATGGAGTCCAGCCCGACAACATAACCGGTTAGGGTCCTAACACAATCGAATTTACAGTACGGTTAAAAGGGTGCACACAAAAGTCAATTGGGTATCCCAGTAAACTGCAGAAATTACTCTAACGTCCCCTCCAGCAATAATTGAATAAATTTGACCCAGGTTGGATTTACCGGGGATAACATGCGTCTAACTCGTGGTTTGCTTTAAATCCGAGACCCTCTTATTAATTATTTCAATAGGATATGTGCATCAAAGTACAACAAAATTGGTACCATTATAAATTGGAAACTTGCTGCTAAAATTCTAACTGACTACTTATACCAGAAACCCGGTAATAGTTTTAATATAAATTTTCAAAGTGTCAGGACTAACAACATTCGACAATTTTGTGCGGGATACTTTCGTCCATTAATACGACGTATCTCCATTGATAACAAACGTTATCATGAGTACCTATTTTGTACCGATAGGGTATTGTCTACTCTCAAAAATGAATTCGGGTTCCCGTCTTTCTGTCGGTGGATAACAACGAGTGAGCGAGTTGTAAGAAACTCAAAGCCATGATATAAGAGTTGGAAGCCCGGTACATTTCCAACTGACCAATCAAAATGCGCGCTTTTCACCGTGATGTGAATAACGGGTCCCGCGCTAGTATTACAAGGGAAATAATCCAATTAATGGTGCTCGGCCAAGTGTCCATAAACTACTATGAGTGGCCGTCCCTCACTCACGCACTAGAGCTACCATGAAAGCACATTAAAAATAAAAAGTCGTTCATCCTCTCACACAAAGAAAACAGGAACGATTATGATGCTGTTGTGAAACAATTTAAATCTGTTAAGGAAAGAAAGGCATCTGGACCAGATAACATTGGAAGCAAAGTAGTGAGAACATGTGCTGAACAACTAGCAACAATTTTTACTTTCATCTTCAACACATCCTTTCAAAACCATTACATACCAAACATATGGAAATTGTCAAAAATCTTACCTGTCCCCAAAAAACCAAAAATATCTGAAATGAACGACCTTCGCCCAGTTGCCTTAACTTCCATTATCTTTAAATGCTTTGAAAAACTTGTTTTAACTGAACTAACGAAGGAGGTCAAACAAAATCTCGACCCGTTGCAATTTGCATACAAAGAAAACAGGAACACAGAAGACGCCTTATTGTTTTTATTGCATAACATCTACAGTCATTTAGACACTGGTAAAACCTGTGTTCGTGTACTCCTAGTCGATTTCTCTTCTGCATTTAACACCATACAACCGCACTTTATGTTTCAAAAGCTTACCAACCTTCACGTGAGTTCTTTTTTAAAGAGCTGGATCTTCGAATTTCTAACACGGATCGAAGCCAGTTTGTGGATATAAACAACACATTTTCCAAATTACTCACAACAAACACAGGAGCGCCTCAATGCTGCGTGCTGTCACCTGTCTTGTACACATTGTATACAAACGATTTCACTGTAACACACATGTGAGAGGATGAACGACTTTCTATTTTTAATGTGCTTTCATGGTAACTCTAGTGCGTGAGTAGGGGACGGCCACTCATAGTAGTTTATGGACACTTGGCCGAGTACCATTAATTGGATTATTTCCCTTGTAATACTAGCACGGGACCCGTTATTCACGTCACGAGGAAAAGCGCGCATTTTGATTGGTCAGTTGGAAATGTTGACCACCGGGCTTCCAACTCTTATATCATGGCTTTAAGTTTCTTACAACTCGCTCCTTCGTTGTTATCCACTGACAGAAAGACGGGAACCCGAATTCATTGTTGGGAGTAGGCAATACCCTATCGGTACAATATAGGTATTTATGATAACGTTTGTTATCAACGGAGATACGTCATATTAATGGACTGAAATATCCCACACAAATCTGGCAAATGTTGTTAGTCCTGACACTTTGAACATTTATATTAAAACTATTACCGGGTTTCTGGTATAAGTAGTCAGTTAGAATTTTAGCAGCAAGTTTCTACTTTATAATGGTACTAATTTCGTTGTACTTTGATGCACATGTCCTATTGAAATAATTAATAAGAGGATCTCGGATTTAAAGTAAACCACGAGTTAGACGCATGTTATCCCCGATAAATCCAACCTGGGTCAAATTTATTCAATTATTGCTGGAGCCTTTCACTTGTCCAAACACTGGACTACGTACTAGCTCTCTCGGACGTACGCGCTGGCTCATAAAGATGATGCCAGTCCGAGTGGTCAGTAGACTCCATCAAAGACGCCGCAACAATAGGAAGCACAAGTGGACCTTGCAGTACAATAGACCGGCGGCGGCCTGCCGTGGCGCGCCTCGCCCAAAACATGGCCTAGTCCAGTTGCGCCAGTAGCAGAAAGACTTTGGTTCCAGCTTATGGCTGGTTGGGCTTCTTTTTCTTGGTAGGGTTCTCCTATGCCTTTTTTGTTTGGTAGTGATACCTTTGTTAGGCTTTTTGAATAAATAAGATTGCCAGTAGAACCCTGTGTTTGTTAATCCTGTGTATCCTTAAGGGAGTTACTATTGAACCCACGCAGTAACCACATTACCCACTCGTAGTTCATCCAACACACAACAACGTTTATCTTCTTAAATTTGCCGACGACTCTACTATTTTAGGTCTTTTATCTAACTCTGGCCACGAATATTCTAACATTGTACAATCCTTTCATTGTTGGTGTAATGACAACTATCTTCTACTAAATGGTAAGAAAACAAAAGAGCTTGTTTTTGACTTTAGGAAAAATAACAACGATCCTGTTTGCCCTCTTACTATCAACAATGAAGAGGTCGAAATTGTTACAGAGGCCAAATATCTTGGCATTACTATTGATTCATTGCTTAACTGGCATGCGCATGTAACATATGTATACAAGAAAGCTAACCAGCGCATGTATTTCCTCAGAAAGCTCCGCTCTTTAAAAGTTAGCAAAAGCATTCTGAAAATATTTTACACCATGGCTATTCAGAGCGTTTTGATGTATGGAGTTGTCTGTTGGGGAGGAAACATCTTACAAAAAGATAAAAATAAGATCAATATTTTAATTAAAAAAGCATCCAAAATTTGTATCTGTGATCTGCCATATTTTGATGAGCTGTACACTGGTGCTTGTATTAAAAAAGCTAATATTATTATAAATGACCCCCAACATCCCCTGAACAAAGAATATAAGATCTGTAAGAAGTTTAAGGCTGTTGTCAAAGAAAACTAAAACTGAGCGCTACTTTAAATCGTTTATTCCATCATCAACTAGGATGTTACAATAATGTCGTCATCTTGATCGTAATCTGTGCACTTGAATTGTGTCCTGCGTGTCAGGTCAATGTGTTTTAGTTAGGGAAGCATATTGTGTGCACTGTTAATTTTGTTTATTTATTAGTGTGTGTGTATATATGTGTGTGTGCGCGCTATATATCATACTTTCTGTTTCTGTAACTGTATTGTTATGTATTCAATGATCAAAACAAATTTCCTTGTACAAGGACGAATAAAATTTATCTTATCTTATCTTATCTTATCTTATCTTATTTTCCCCATGTGAAATGGAAATTTTAAAAGTTCTGTGTCGCGCCTGATCAATAATTATTTGAGGAATACATTGCAGTTACTTTTCAGATACTCCCAAGTTTTCGTGTGTCTTGTATTGTTTTCTGCGAGTCACAGCACGCCAGGAGTCACGGAGGGAAGGAAAGGGGGATAAAACCGTACTTTTGTACAAGTCGTGGCTCGAAAAAGTCGACTAACTTATGGGCCCTTACGTTCAGGCGGTGTTGTTACTGACTCGACCAATGAAATGAAAGCCGGGAAGCAAATTTTCAAGATGGCCGCCTAAACAACTAAGATGCCCTGGACGCCTTACAATAGTTTTTCCAATTATGATTCTTATGTTCGCGAATTCAGTGTAACATGCACAACGGGTCGTGGGCAAAAACTTTGAGGAATTACCTCCGTAAAAACGAAAGTATGTGACATCGATTTGTTGCCACTGATTACAGTTAGACATCTAGGCTAGAAATCTAGATCTAGATTCTAGATCTAGAGTCTAGATCTAGATTCTAAATCTAATCAGAAAGTGAGAAAGACATCTGATTGATCTGATCTCGAGTCTAGCAGTTGAGTGCTGGAATGAGGACGGACCTACGCTAGTAACACATCGGATTTTTGTGCAGTCTTGAATGATTATACTTTGTTCCACCACCACTCTTGGCACTGAAATATACCTCGTCTGTTTCGGAGAGTCGGTGTATGAACCCTGTTTAGTGTTAGTAAAGCAAAGCACTCCTGTTTTCTTGAGGCGCAGTTTGAACTTTCCCCATTGGCATTGCACTTATTGCAGCAATAGGCAGTTCAAGTCAGTCAGCCCACCATTCTAAGTTCATGTATGCTTGACTAAGTCGCGCAGACTGTTTTTGAAGGTGGAAGAAGGCTTTTTTGGGAAGGACCTCCGAATGCGTTCCATACTATAATGTCCCTAATAACGGTGCAGGCTGGAATAAGAGTGCAGGGTGGACATTTTTGTCAAAACTAATAACAGTGCAGGCTGGAATAAGAGTGCAGGGTGGAAATTCATGCAAAGATTATAGGCCCCTAATCGTTGCATAAATTTCCACCCTCTAATTCTAATACTAGTATTCTTCTCCACACAGTGCCTAGGTGGAAGGCCAATGTAACCTTCATAGTGTTGAGCGGGACTTTAAACTCCAAAGCAAAAGCTAAAGCAAGGGCGTCAGCCTTAGCTCACCTTGGCCCAGCACTGCCACTCTATGCAGTCAGCCAAGCCCAGTTAGTGCAGGCTAGCGTACTAGTAACAGTGCGTGGTCTAAAAATAGCCTATCGATCGATAAAGCAGTGTCTCTAGTAGGCCTACTACGCTTAGTCTCTAGCCTAGTGCTGAGCTGACAGTCAGTTGTCTCATCGGTTTACAATTTTAATAAAAATATTATTTTTTTTTATCGATTGATAGACCCCCGATTTTAATAAGCGTGCAGGCCCGAATAAGGTACGTGCAGGTGCGCGAATATCGCGGGAAAAAAAAAAACGTACAGGTACGTTTATTAGGGTCTTTATAGTAGCCCGCGTGAAAACAATACATAGCTACCCTGGTCGCTTTCCCTTGTCATCAATCTGACTACTGCCCAGAGAAACATCGGCCTACGGCCTTGATGATACAAACTGACTAGACCCTCATGTCGTTACATATCAATCTAACAATGCCTATGCACTTGTCAAGCTCTGGAACGTATTTAATTTGGAAGTCCTCCCCTTTTTTGTTATAATTCCTGTTATTGAATTTTATTGTGCAACATCTCAAAAAAGATATGCATGTTGCAGCACCTGAATTATTTCTTTGACCATTCCTGGGTTCTGTTACTACTACTAGTATTACCCAGTGCAAGCATTGTAATGACATGTAAAACTGTGGAGGAGCTGGTGAGGCATAGAGTAACTATTAATATGGTTGACATACATCCTGCCAGTGTAATTTGGCAATATGGCCTTGATCCCGATTTCGTTTTGTCATGCCGTCTGATCCCATGAGGCATTTTAAGTGGAATCTTTGGAATGTTTTTAATGTTTCCTGTGTAGCAAAAGTGATGAAAAGGCAAAGTTTGCAACAAATTGTACTCACTTCAACATCGGGCTCTACGAGTGTTTGGTGATCCTGCTGCTTTTAGTCAGCCATCTTGACTCTTTGGCTGAACTGATACCGGTTGACTTGATGCTGTGATCTGTTCTCAGCAGGGAATCATTGAGCTGCACGTTTACTATAAAAAACATCAGAGGACTAACACGCGGGGGGACTCCTGAAGTGATGTCCATGTGGGGGTCCGTATACCCCCCACGGAAGGTTTTCCCCCCGTCCGCGCCACTTCCCAAAAAGTTTAACAAACATAACATGATGAAGACCTCCCCTAACCCGCGCTTTCGTTCTTTCTTTCTTCTTCTTTGTCCCATACAAATACTATACCTAAACCCAACGTTTTGATAAGCCCGCTCAAAAGTACCCTCTTTAGTATGTTTTCTTGACTGGTGTGGACGGGCGGAGGACACCCCCCCCCCCCCCCAACACACACACAATGTGGTACTGGTATCAACGGGTATCAGCCAAAGCGTCAGCCATAGCAGCGAGAGCACCAAATGCTACTAGTGCCCAAGATTGTTTGGCACTGTGATGAGATGTCTCAGTAGCAGTTTTAGCATCAGTGACATGAGGTTTTCCACAGCCACCTTCAGCTAAGAATGCAGTCTAGGGTAGGATTAGGAGTCTAGGGCATCCAGATGGTCTGACTTCATCAATTCTTTTCCTTGAGAAAATCCCTTTCTTTGTTTGACATGTAGCTGCCTGATGATTGCACATAATTTGATTGGTTGGGAAGTTTACAATTACAGACAGTCACAAGTTATTGTAAACTAGCCAACACCCCTAAAAGTATTTTGTAGTCTTTGCGTCAACTGGGTGCTCATCCCACAGTCTCATTCCAGCCCACACCATGACAACCTCATCCTAGCTCATCCCAACCACCTCAGTGATTCAAAATGAAAAAGGAGCATGGGGTGATTTTTAAAAGAGAATTTAAAAGCTTCAATTTTTGTTCATCAATTCGGAGACAAAAAAATATTGTAAAGACCTCCCTAAACAGCTTAGTTCATGACTTTATACATTAACGCTGTTTACTATACCAGTGTAGTGTAGGCAATTAGATGACAAGTTGCACAATACAAATAAAGATTCTGTCACCAGGTCCAGAGCAGCAGTGATTTGTGAATTGTATACGTGTTAGAAGAAATGTAGTACTTTGCGTAACTGACTTAACATAGAGAATACATGATTTTGAGATGTTGGATATACAGAACATAACACAAAAAAAACCCCAAAACAAAACATGAAAACATCAAGTTCTATACCAGATGACAGTCACTTTGAAGGAGAAAATCAAATCCATTAACACACCACTAAACAGGCAGATTATGCTGAAAAATATGATATGCAGCACATTAAACTATCATAAGAAGCCATCCCTTAAGATGTGATATTTCTTTAACTGCCCATCCTTTTTTCAGTTTTTTCCAATCTTTTTGTTTCTGCTTTCCAGGTAAGCATCTTGCAAAAGGTACAAATGATGAGGAACTGGAAGTATTTTCAAACTTGTATAAGAAGTGGAAAGGGCTGAGTGAGGACCATAAAAATGAACCAACTCTTTATTCCAAGGTAAATTAATTCTTATTTGTTTTGTGTCGATTGAATAATAGAATTGGAAGTGAAACCTTACAATCTCTTTTTAGTGATTGACACAAAGAGAATGACACAAATACAATCAGTTGTGTTTGCAGATCACACTGAAAGCAGTAGCAAGATTCTTAACCCTCACCTTGCGAGGGGCGGCAATTGTTGGTATTTACTCGCAAGCGCTTACGTCGCACGGGCGGCAAAAGTCGGGAAGGTCAAGCTGACCGCGCCACGCGCAAGCCGTATTTTCACACATCAGGTCACTGACCTATTTGAGACGTAACCACCGTGTTATTGTTCACTGTATCTCTTCTAAATCAAACGCATTGTGACATGGACATGTTAACCAGTGAACCACTGGTCGGAATCACAAAGACTAAGCTTTCAAAGGCTCTCCCCACACTTTCAAAAGATGTAACATCGACATGCGAACTGTTGCTCAACAAATTTGCAATATTATCTCATTTTCTCACAAGCTGACCACCATCTGGAGTTGTCTGTATCTAAGAACCAATCAGAAACAAGCTCTGAAATAATCTTTGCCCCAAATGCCCACATTGGTTTATTAGTATGTGTCAATCAGGATGAAACCATTTGTGTAGGGCTTGGGAGGGCGTGGCTAGTTATCATGCTTCGTTCTCAAGAAAACTACAGCTGTCAGTATGGAATCATAAGTCAGATCATTGGTTAGAGACTGACAGACTAAGGTTTTGCAGGTTAATTCATTATCAAGCGTGATAAGGCATAGCAGCAAATATTTTCATACCGATCAATAAAAACTGAACCACGTGGACAGCGTTTGTGGTCATCGCATAGCGGCACGGGTCAGTGACCCCAGATAAGATTCTCCGTGAGTAAGGTCACTGACCGTGCAGCGGGCTTTACGGGTAGCGCGCGGGGTATGGGTTAAGAATCAAATGGACAAGTTTGTCACGAGAAGAACTGAAAAAAACACATCTGTTTTGCATTTACATCTACAAGAATTTGAATTACAATTGTCAAAGGACTGTAGCATCTGGGACACCCACTCCCAGACAGGATGCAAAGAACCCTGTGTAAAAGTCATGCTTATAAAATAAAACATTTGGTATAGCAATCACTTAGAACTATTGAAGAACCGGTTGAGAATCTCTGACTGCCTAAACAAGAAAGATGAACTCAGAAAGATAACAAAAGAATTGGAGAGCGTATCTGATTAAGTTTCAAAGCCAAGGCCACAGTACCAGTCAACCTAGGGCCAGGCTAGGGAGTTAGTTGGTGATACAAAAAGTTTGTGCAGGGGAAAGTATGTGAGATTTTCCAGTCCTGTCTCTTCCATGTAAAGGTTTACAGTACAGCAGAATCAGGTCATGTTTAAGGGACATGTTTCCTTTGAAATGAGTGTATTAAAAATTATTATTATTATATTTTTTACTGTATCTGTTACAAATCTGAAAGTAGTGAAAGAATCATATCATCACTCCATTGATATAGTGATGGAGATCAACATTCTTATTTTTAGCCATCTCAGTTGTTATATCACTGGAGCAAAGATATGGCCAGTGATCTATTATGTTGCTGTATAATAAGAGTTTTGTTTCAGAATATCGGTATCCCGCTTAAAATCAGTTTATTTTTTCTCCTGATTTTGACATGATTTGTACACAAAATCTTGACTGGTACAGTGGTAAAGCAGATCTAAAACATAATGGTATCCTGTCTTTAAATATCTACAGCTTCCTTCTGAAGATGAACCATTGTTGCTCAAGCTACGTGAGGAGTCAAGGTAATAGTACCACAGGGATAATCGAAAGGAAACATTCCAAAGAAAATGAACCAGTTTAGTAGCTTTAGCCTTGTTTTAAAAATATATTCTGATGTTGTATAGTTTTGCAAGAGCAGGCAAGCCCTGAAAAGATTCCATTCCAAAAAACTAGCTGAGTTACCTGGCCCTGCCCGGGAGAAATATCTTTGTTACTTATAATGATCGAGGTCAAGGACACAAAGTAATGTTCCTTCCACAGGCAAAGAAATATAATGACAGAATCAGTATCCACTCGGATTCCGCGCCAACTCTGGAGTTTGTTTACCCTTTTTCGCTAAAGTTTACAGGCGAGCCATGTTTTCGTTAATTCACAATTTGCTTGAACGATGAGGAAAACTGCGTCACAGTACTAAAATAGACCATAATAGCGTGTCCCTGTTCTAAAAGCATGGATCTGGAAGTATCTGTTGCGAATTTTACGTGTGAATCAGGCAAAATGAACAAATTACCCAGAGTTTGCAGCATTTTTATATTAATAATAATAAATGTATAGCATTTATATAGCGCATATCCATTTAAAATGCTCTATGCGCTTTACAGAAACAACATGTCAACCACAGAGCAGAATGGAGCGCCTGCGAAGCGCTCAACACACTGCACTGCTTCTTTCTTTCTCCCTGTCTCGCTCACTCTCACTCTCTATCTCTCTCTGTCTCAGAGCAAATTGTAACGCAGCCTGTTAGGCGCAGTTCACAACTTACAACAGTTCACAACTCACAGCAGTTCATAACACACAACTCAAATAATATTTGAATATTTATTAATAACAATATATATTTAATAATGAATAATAAATTTTGTTGTTGCTAGGGGGGATGGGGGGGATGATATGGATAAATTTTAATCTATTAATTTCAATTTTCCCCTTACATCACAATGTTGAGTTATAGGCAATGAGAATGCTTCCAGAGTTTTGGAGCCCCCCCAAAAAGGGCCTTTGAGGGCAGAACTTCCACCCGTAGCTCTATTATAGTATGATACTACCCACAAAAATGTGTCTCATACACACAGATTGTATTTGCTGGTTTATTGACAACTTGAAAAAGGCAACAGCATTGAATAACTCGTTAGCAGTGTTGTGCGCACAGAAGAATAGTGTGAAGCATTGCAAATCAGGAGTTGAAAAAGTAAGTTCAAAAGCTCTTCCCTCACGGGTCAGCATTCCACACCTGGACGGAGCACTTCCTGGGGTTATACATTTTTG
The DNA here is from genome assembly GCA_963931925.1 of Onchidella celtica. Taxonomy (NCBI): domain Eukaryota; kingdom Metazoa; phylum Mollusca; class Gastropoda; order Systellommatophora; family Onchidiidae; genus Onchidella; species Onchidella celtica. The sequence continues at coordinate 36,450,416 of OZ007569.1, forward strand.
GGCATTCCCATCAGGAAGAAGACCTTTCTCACTTCTGAAACGAATTGAACCATACACATAATATATACCAAAATGATTGGAAATGTATAATGAGTGTGATGAAAAGTAGTAGAGCTATGTAGAGAGCAGACAGATCAAGCCCTGATACATGAAAGTGACAAAACCAAAAACAACTTCGCAGAAAAAAAAACCCATACTCTTATGACTAATCGCAACATAATAATCCATAATTTTGTATAGGACAGATGACAACTTCTGTTATTCTAAAGATACATTCTGTATGCATTTCATAATGTATAAAAATCGCTTGAGCACTTGAAATAACTCTCTAACTCTATTTGCCACCATACTGTGCAGGGCTGGGATTCGTCCGCGGATCTGCGAGTTTCCGCAGACCTCGCTCTTGACTCCCGCGGGAACGGCCCTTAAAAAAAATATTTTAAAATTTTATTATTTTTTTTACATTATCTATAGTGTTGAGACCTGGCCTAAGTGTTATTGAATGGCTGGTCCGAGGCTTGCCAGCGTGCGTGCGTAGATCATTTGGCTTTATGCCAATAAGCTTGTTATTGGCTATTATGCCAAGAAGCTCGTTATTGGCTCTAAGCCAAGAAGCTTAGGCTAGACAATACATGAGGCTTCTTTCAAAGTATGCCTATCGCCGTATCGGACCAAAAAAATTTTTGCCGTCTTTTTAAAATTTGGGAATCTACGGGAGTGAAATCTGCACAGGCTAGATTAAAGTAAAAGACCAAAATCAGCACCAGAATGGCTTGTTTTAAGCTTAATTTTTCAAAATTTTCCAAGGGGGCATGCCCCCGGCCCCTACTAGTATTTCTCCCGCCTGCAGCGGTCGACTGTTCCGCCTTCGGCGAAAGCTCTCTGATTTCAGCTGAGTACACTTTGGTTTAATCCCAGCCCTGACTGTGCTTAGTGCTTGTAAACAAAGATAGCATTACTACACAACAGGTGTCCAAATGAAATTACATACTAATCGTGCATGCGGTATCGCTGGACACGCTAGGACAAAGGAAACTACCAAGAATTCTATTTTTGGGGTTCAATGTCACGGAATGTCAGAATTTTCCATTACAGCGGTCAAGGAATACCCTTACAATGTCACAGCGCAGGCTATGTTGTACCAGACGTTGCTTGGAAAGTGTGCATTGTACTGTAGGGAATGACTTAATGGGGTTTGCATTAATGGTCTTGGAACACTGACAGTTTATCAGTATCAGTGGGAATTGATTCTCCCAAAATTACGTTGACAAACCAGTTAATTGCACAGCCTCCACAATGGAAAAAAGGGGGCATTACATATTTTGTTTTAATGAATGAAAAATTAAGTATTGTCATTTGTATTATTGGTGGACTCTTTCTTAGCACGTGATCAAAATAAGGACACAAGTTTTGTCGTATAACTCATTAAACACTTGAAAAGCTAGCAGGAGCTTGAAATTTGTGTAAGAGTGTCTTTGCCACCAGTGACTGGACTTTCTATGTATATAATATATATATATTATAATATATTATATTCTTTATGTTGAAAAGTTATTGCTTCTGTAACTTGTTCATGTTTAATAATTTACAAGTTTTATATTTGTGGTTGCAAGTATCATTTCTATGGGTTATCGATGCTGAAATTGTTTTAAAGTTAAACCTGACCTTGATATGACAAATGTCACTTATAAATGTCCTCCCAAAATAACTGAAAAAGAGTATTCATATTGCTGAAAGTCTTAAAATACCAAGCATTTATTTTTCTTCAGGGCCCTGTTTTTGCAAAGAAGGAGCAGAGAACTTTTAGACAATGATGAACTTCAGGTAGATACAACTACTACTTTTCCATTCTGTGTGTATAGCATTCCATAAAGTGATCAAGATGATAATTTTTATACAATTGCCAATTGATTGAATATTAACTCTCGTATTTTTAATGTATGTAAATTTGAAAAATATAGTTTCCTCCATCAGGTTTTCCTTTATTTTTCTTCTTTTTTTGTTTTGCTTTTGGATTGATTATTTTGAAATATATCTGATAAAAAAATGTAAGAGATTTATTTAATACTTATGGGTTAATTTTAGCATTAAAGTGCAATTCTTTTTTCAGCTATAAAAACACATGGTTATCAAAAACTGAACAATTGAAAATCACCTCACCCAAGAAAAATATGCAAGTTTTTATATTTGACAATGTAGTTTGTATTTCCTAAAATATTCAAGAGTTAATAATTAAAAGATAGTCCAGTTTTCAATTTCATATTGAACCTTGCTTAACAAGCAAATGAAATGATGAAAATGACTTCAGGAAACGTTATTAAGGAATGAAATTGAAAATTTTCTTGTTGACAGTATGTTACTTTTGTTCTCATATTAAGCCCAATTTTTTTTTTCTTGTGTGAGGCCTAATCCTCAGCTTCTTTGTTGCAGAAACTTTGGTTTTTGCTGGACAAGCATCACACACACCCACTCCATGGCGATGAGCAAATGATAAATTATGAAGACTTCCTCAGAGTACAAGAAGAGGCCGGGTACAAGTGCAAGTGAGAAAATTTTGGCTACAGTATTTTTGAAATGTTATGAGACTAGTCCAATAGCCTGTTTTACAATAGAATCTATATAATGAAAAAAATGGTGGTGGTTGGGTTCATTGCCACTGCAGATTTTTGATATTCTTATTATCAAAATTATTTAAATTTATCACTGTTTATGGCATTGCCAGCATAGTGATATCTGTTTATTCCTATTATATATGCTGAACTTGTGATGTTCAAACTCTTCTTTTTTTATTGCTTGAAAACTAGCTCATTTATTGTGCTGTTAAACTTGTAGGAGTTTTAAAGGGCCTTGCTTGTTTATGCAAGCAGGTTTTCCTTGTTTATGTGTGGTGAGGGTGATTTCCCCAGGAGATGGAAAGCAAATATTCAACTGTCTTAGAGAGTGTGATGACTGCAAAGAGAATTTTAAAAGGATAATGTGGAAAATTTATCATGAATGAAAGTGACATGCAGTATTCTTCACAAAATATCATAAAAACCACAGAAAAACTGTGGGGTCGCAGCAGGGCTATAAGCAAAGTCAAAATTGGGCAAAAAGAAAAGGTATGTTGCAAAACCCCGCTTTTCTTTTTGCCCAATTTTGAGTATTCTTCACAGTATCTTAAGTTGATGTTCCAGTGTCTGATTTGAAACAGTTTGTTGAAAACTAGGATTGTTTCAATTTTTTTCAGACCATTTTTTCAAGCATCAGTGTTCTGCAAGCTCCTTCAGAATGATCCTTTTGGAAGGATATCTATCATGCAGTTTTTCAACTACGTGATGCGCAAAGTGTGGCTGCATCAAACACGTATTGGTTTATCTTTGTATGATGTAGCTGGTCAAGGGTATCTCAAAGAATCAGTAAGATTTTGCATACATTCTAGCCAGGAAGCTCTTTATTGTCCGAAAGTTGGTTTGTATGGATATGTGACCAGTTTAAAAATTGTACTAACTGCTTTTTTGAGAATGATTGCACATTTGGAATGTAATGTTGGCAATTGTGCTTATTGTTAGCATGTATTTTCATAAAATTTTGATAATTGAGAATATAATGAGGATGAAGTAAATATTGTTGAAAGTAAACAATGGATCCCTTATTTTATTGAAAGAATTTGAAATTTTTGCATTTTTGATGATTTTTTGATGAAGCATTTGCACTGAGCACTACTGGTTTAATTCATTACCAAATATGCAGTTCGGCTAACACTATTATTTTTATAAGATTTCTTTGGCATGATGGATGACTTTTTTTATTTAGTTTCATTGAAAGATGAACTGCCTGGAGAGTAAAATTTTCATATCCTTACGTATTTGATTTTGTGTAGTTGTTATTTGTTAGTGTACTCTAACAGATAGCATTCACCTTCTCCCTTCAGGATCTTGAGAATTATATATTGGAATTGATACCAACACTGCCACAAGTGAGTTTTATCTTTATATAAAATAACTCCCAGAGGTTATTGATACTGTTCAATCTTGGATTTTATGATTGTATGATAGGTGATCCTGGATCATTTACAACCACCAAAGTTCCACATTTGCATGAATTTCATGGAATTTATCACATGGTTTAGTGGTAAGTTTTTAAAAGTGCCACTAAGTAGCTTGTTCTGTTAGGTATAATGTTAGAAAAAGAGAGATGCAAGGGAAATCAACAGATTTTTATCGTATGTGTCAGTAGGTGTTGTTTCTTTTCTTATGTAATCTTAAACCATTACTTTTTATGTTACATACCACCATTTGATATTAACCTAAAAGTGTGGTAGCCATCTTTTTTTCTTCCATATTTTGCTGGTTCAGTTTTTCTAACAGGTATTGAATAATATTATTTTTCACTGTTCAACAGCTCAATGGATTAGAGAGATCTTTTTATTCATTCTACGTTTGCACTGCAGTCCGCAAGTTTTTCTTCTTCCTTGATCCCTTGAGGAATGGAAGAATTCGGATACAAGATATTCTTGCCTGCAGTTTTTTGGATGATTTGTTAGAGGTGGGTGGATCACTAACATGTTGCACTTAACTCACTGTATAGTTGACGCTCATGCTTTACTAATTTTTTGTGATGTTGGGGTTAAACTGTTGTTAACCACATGTATTGTAAGACATGCTGTATTGGTTGTCAGTGGGTTAACTTTTAATTTCTTGGTATTTTCAAATGTTAACCCCTTGAATGTCGACAGCGTATTGCCATGTTCAATTTTTTTGTATGTCAGCTGTGAATTTGTCTAATACAATTACACATTCTTAAACATTTTATGAATTTTGCTTAACTGAAATGATCAAATTCAATAGCAACAAGGACTATCAAAACCATAGCTAATTATTTTCTTCCTTGATATTTATCATTAAAAGAGTATTTAAAGAAATGATTTTAGTCTCAAAACGTTCATAGTTTAAAGACATACAGTGCATCATTTTGTGTGCATGATGATTCTGATACAAAAGAGGCTTTTGGAGGAGGTGTTTTGGCTTTATCAGAAGCAAAACAGAACATAATGAGTCTGAAAAGCCAGTGACAAAGTAAAATAACTGTGGTTCATATGCAACTGCTCAGTTAGTAGCATATTTTCTATTCAATGTTGGAATTTTTTTCTTTCTCCCCATACTGCTTCTTAGTTGAGAGATGAAGAGCTTTCCAAGGAAATGCAAGAGTCTAATTGGTTCTCAGCTCCTTCAGCCCTGAGAGTGTATGGGCAATATCTTAACCTTGACAAAGACAGGAATGGCATGCTTAGTAAGGAGGAACTAGCCAGGTAAGAAAGATTAGGTAAAATGAGGAAATGATCGTCAAAATGTACCAAGCAGCAATTTGACCAAATTGGTGATCTGTGGCTCTTCAGAAAGTCAGTAACAAGCAGTACCTTCTGCTTCAAAATGTCGAAAACAGAAGGTGCCTAAATATTAAGATAATACAGATGAAAACAACATCAGCCTAACTCACTCTAAGTAATCACAGCGAACAACTTTTTTTTTCTTGAAAGTATGAACTTTCCTCTTAGGATGTTTTGATCTTGGATTCGTCAAATGGAGTAACATCTGAAGTGAAAGAAATGACATATTGACATAATAAAAGAAAATTTCAATGATACCAATCCTCTCATTACTTAACACTGACGTGGATGACCAGAGCTGAAGGAAACTAGTTTGTTAAATCCCAAATGTTGACTAAATATGAAGTTTTGATCATCAGTTCATTATAAATATCAGGCTGTGGTAACTTTGTCAATAGTTGATAAGTTAAGGTATGAATTACACATTTAATACTTGTCTTTGCCTTTTGTGTTGGCAGCTTTTCATAACTTTCTAGCTGAGGTCAAATGAATTCTGTCTTGAGTATTTTGATGTATATATTTATAATGTGTTGATACTGACTGCTCATTTATATTTTCCTCTTTGTGTATACATTACAGATATGGTACAGGGACTTTGACAGATGTATTTTTAGACCGAGTTTTTCAAGAGTGTCTTACATATGAGGGAGAAATGGTAAGGTACACAGCAGTAAACCCGATTAATTTATATAACATATAATCAGCTGACTGTTAACATTGCCTAGGAATAAACTATGAGTTCTGACATTTGTTCAGTTTAATGGAAAGCTGGTTTTAGTCTCCATCCATCATAATAACCAAGGGGCATAAATTGTTGTCATATGTAATAAGGACAGTAGATCTAACCTCTGCATTAACAGAGATGTGTTGAAAGGTTTCTTTTTCGATGTAGCAGTTGGCCCAATTTATTTTTTAATTGTTTAATAAAATATAAATATTGGAATTTCATTATATTTAAAATGCTAAAATGCTTTAATTGTTCCTTGCAAGCCTTGAGACAAACTTTTCGCCAAACTTTTTACATTCAAGATAAACAGTTTTCCATTTCTTGCAGTTTTCTGGAAGGTGCTTGCATGCAGAAAATTCATGGATAAGTAAATTTTATATCATTTTATGACCATTTTCATCTCTTTGCACGAAAGAAATATTCAGTATGTTTTCCACAGGATTATAAAACTTACCTAGATTTTGTGCTGGCAATGGAAAATCGACGAGAACCTCAGGCATTGCGATATCTGTTCCGCATTCTAGATGTACAACATCAGGGATACCTCAATGTGTTTTCACTCAACTTCTTCTTCAGGGTGGGTTTATTTTATAAAATCTTTATTTCCCTGTGTCAGTGATTGTTTATTTATACATGTCAGTGGATATTCAAGGTATATACATGCCATATGCTCTACTGAAAATACAGTTAGCTCTGTTATCCCTCTCTTGATTGGCACATATTAATTTGCATAAATCCGACACTTTGCTATTTATAAAACAAATGAATCACACTTAAAAATGATCCAGCTTGTTAAGTGTAGTGAGGGTTTAGAGGATGAGTTGAGAACATGGTGATGGACATGTTTACCATCTGTGTGACTGTGACATCTTTATGTTATGCTCCGATTTTAAACAAATTTTTAAAAATATTTTGAATTTAGAAATTGTAATTGGACATTCAAACATGTTTCATACAGTTCTGGAAAATTTTGGCTGTTGTTTCATTTAATAATGACAAGTACTAGTGTGAAACACTGGCAGTTCTTGGGCTGCACATTATTTTGATCTATATCCTTATTAAAATTTCACAGATGAGTTTCAATAAACCTTTTGCATTTCACTAGCTTTTAGTGTGAAGTGAAAGTTGCACAATATTTGTGTCAGACAAATCATATCCCATGTACCTTGGTAATTTTGATACATAGGCTATACAAGAACAGATGAAAATCCATGGGCAGGAGCCGATCAAGTTCCATGATGTCAAAGATGAGATTTTTGACATGGTCAAGCCCAAAAACCCACTCAGGATTACCCTCAATGATCTCATCAAAAGGTATTAAAAAAAATTTTTTTTACAGCTGTTTGTGGAAGTACAAAATAATGTTGAGCTCAAAACAATGTATTAGGGGCTAAAACCATATACACCATGTGATTTGAAATTGGCTGAAAACATGAAATTTTAGGATATCTTATTTGAAAACTTTATTTACACAGTCTTCCAGATGCCACTGACATGGTGCACAGTAACAGGTTTGGATATACATTTAAACCGATAACTTTATGTTCCAAAATATAGGCTGTCATCAATTTGTTTTTAAATTCTTAGATATGTAGTGAAGTACCTATCTCTGATGATAGGAAATCATCTAAGCATGATTATTAGTTCTTCTGAGATGTACCAGACTTGGTTTCATTTTGAACAAACATAATGGGGGCTTAGCCATGAAAATGTTAACTTTTTCATTCTGCTGATTGTTGTAAGATGAGGAATACGCACAAAGCAGCAGTTTCTCCCAAGTCTTTTAAATTGCTACCGTATGACATAATGAACGCTAGAAGTTGTATCATATGACATGAAGTATGGTTTATTCAGTGATGAATGATAATGTCTATGTTTTGGTGAATTTCACATGTGCTGGACATCCTGATTTAAAGTTAAATGATGTATCTCAAGAAGATTCTGAATGTTTTGATAAGCTTGATACCAAATCTGATGATTCGTTTGATACAGCATCTGATTAATTCATTTGACAAAAACTTATTTTAAGTCATTCATATAAATTCTGTCGTGTTGCAGTGGCAAAGGTGACACAGTTGTCAGTATTCTGATTGACTTGAATGATTTCTGGACATATGAAAACAGGGAATACCTTGTACCAGACCTGTCTGACGAGGTTTAATAGTGACGTAGGTGAGTTATGTCCCCAAGATGAAAGTCTTGGTTATTTTAATACTTTAAGGCTTTAAGCATAGAACTATGGTGGAGCTGTGACATGATTGTTATATTTGATGTCATCATTATTATTTTCATCCTTTTCACATCACCTTGAGTGGATAGTTGCTGGGTGCTTTTGGTAGGTCTCCCTCTGTCCTATTGTTCTGTTATATTCTGTGTATTGTCTTGCTTTTTCCCAGCACAATGTGGCCATTATTGTGTCGACGTGCTTTCTCCAAACTCAAACTCGCAATGCCTGAGTCACCCACTTTACAATCAATCAAGATACTGTCCACTATGGTTGAGTGACTCTTTGCCCAACCTTTCATGCCTTGCTGTTCATACCCTGAGTTTGCAAAGCTTCATGTTACACACTGTGTAACATATGGGTCAAAATCTGATTTGCTGTACACTGGTGTTTTCACCATACCAATCTATTTGTCCCTCGTCTGTTTTCCTACAGAATACTTGTTTGTCAACAGAAAATGGTAAAAATGATGCACAAATGGTGTATCTTTCCATTCACATCCTCTGTGTCTACTAAAAGCTATGTATAATTATTCTATTGAAATGTAATGTGGGTGGATGGATTGAGATTTTTTAACAAAAAGTGTGACATTTTTAGGGGTGTTATGATCAAAGCTATATTCCATAAAACTGGAGACCTTGACACTTAATGTAAACAGGCTACAGCAATCCTGATATAACAGTCTAAATGTGTGTATGGCACGCTAGCCTCTTCTCTCGGCAAGGAGTGTGTATGGCGGGGTCAAAAGATCGCCGTTCGTATGTTACTTTTGGTGTTAACTTTCGTCAACATGATGTTTTCTGCTGGAAAGGTGAATTTCCGCGGCGTGATTTTTATTGCATAATAGCCCCTTTGTCTTCACACAAAGAACGGAATCACGCACGTGGCCCGTCTTTGTCCTACAGAGCCAGGTAGTCAGCAGACCCGTCATCGTGTTTATAACCGGTAACGTACGCTGCTGGTAAGTGGCCGTTCGGCTCGAAGCATGCGGTCGCGATAGGTCCGCGGGTGAATTTTCAAGAGCTGATTAGGTGATCTCAAAGGTGACTTAACACTTTCAACGGATATGGAGCAGAACGGTAACAAGACGATGGGTAAGTTTGGTGTTTATTATCACTCAAATAACGTACACCCACTTCCTTACTGAAGTATGTGCAATTTCAATATTGAATGAATTTATTGGACTGTGGGATCCAGCGAGAATCAGATGTGCGCTAAAAGACCAGAAATGCATGGTGTACGCATTATTTAAGGTCAAAACAACGGTTTTTTTCATAATTGCCCTCGTGTTTAATAACGAACAGACTCTCAAATGTGTGTAAAACTTGCGAAATGGAAATCAAGCGCCTTGGCCTTAAACATAATAAAGGTATAGTCCGTGTAAACACTTCTTGGCAACATGCCAAATGATCAGCACGACGAGTCAGGGAAGATTGCTACACTAGTGCGTGCGTTATTGAAACCCTACAAGGTGTTGTGTTTACGTGACGAACGCCGTGATGTAAAAAGATTTTTTTTATTTCTTGCATTTAAAAGGCGACTTTCGCTCAGCGGATATCTTTCTCACTATTGTCCATCACCCCATCCAATGCCCTGATATTGAACATGACTGAATTATTTCCCGGTAGCTACATCTGGAGTTCGTTACGGCAACACGTATTGCATGGTGTTTAATAGCGCACTGCATACTGCGGGGAAAAAAATCAATAAACGGTACCCTGTTGTACATTAAATTCGTAATGTGTCACTTGTGTCCGTCACACATAATGAAAATACAAATTCCCTTCTAAATTGGATGATAACATCAATGGATGTTCGTAACGTAAACCCGAAATGTTTTGTGTTTCAATGGCATACGCCGATCTCAACGAAAGTTTTTCTTTTGTTGTCATTTGGTTTAAATAGTTCACATTTACAGAACTTGATTTGGTGCCGTGTAGCAAGAAATAAAACTACGACCACATTTTCAATAGGCTTTGAGCTTCACGTGGGCGTTCGTTATTGAAACTCGAAATGCTCAGTGTTGCATTAACGTACGGCAGCCCGGATCTGAAAGAACACATGTTTATCAGTTGCACTGATGTTAGTAAACTTGCATGCAATACAATTTTTACATTTGAACTTGACGACCCAAAACTTAGATGACACGATCAAAGTCATACATTTTGAGTGTCACGCGGGAGAGTTCGTTACTGAAACTCGAAATGCTTAGTGTTGCAGCCACATACTGCCTTTGCCGATTTGAAAGAAGGCCTATGTTTTATAATCAACTGGTTTCTGGTAATTCATATTATGAATACTATAAATTGTGACCTGGTAGTGTGGAATAAAAGTGCGTTTACATTTTTTTTCAATGTAGACTTTGAACTCCACATGGTAGTTCGTTACTGAAACTCCAAATATTTGGTGTTGCAGTAACACACGGCCGTTGCCGATCTGAAAGAAGGCTTTTCCTTTGTTGTCATTGGGTTTCAACTAATTCACATTATTAAAACTTGTTTTGGTGCTGTGTAGCAAGAAATAAAAGTACGATCACAGCTTTCAGTAGGCTTTGATCTGATCTTCGCGTGGGTGTTTGTTAGTGAAACTCGAAATGCTTAATGTTGCAATAACGTACGGCAGTCCGGATCTGAAAGCACACATTGATATCAGTTGCACTGATGTTCGTAAAATTGAATGCAATAACATTTTGATTACATTTGAACACCAAGACCTAAAACTTAGATGGCACGATCAGAGTCGTACATTTTGAGTGACGTGGGAGAGTTCGTTACTGAAACTCAAAATGCTTAGTGTTGCAGTCACATAAGGTCTTTGTCTGAAAGAAGGCTTTTCTTTTATAAGCAGTTGGTTCCAAGTAATTCACATGATGAAAACTTTAAATTGTGTCTTGATAGCAAGGAATAAAAGTAGGTTGTCTACATTTTTCAACTTAGTCTTTGACCTTCGCGTAGGAGTTCGTTACTGAAACTGATTTGGTTTCCTTCTTCTGATCTTCATTGTTTATCTAGGCTTAAGCCTCCATCTGTGTAGCCTATACTCTGCAGCTCTTAGAAACTTTCAGTAATCATGGAAGAATTATTTATAAAAAAGCTTTATAATAGTAGGCTACATATTATGGAAACTCCATGTCTGTAATAATGTATTGCCATTCCATGTTGCTGGGGCATCTAGATCTGCAAGGACGGGAAACATTTTTGTTTAGACGCATGCAATCTATGTAAAATATTTGATATTATCAAATGATAATATCATCTCAGACATGTTACCGCAGTAGTAATGCAATGAATTGTTATTGAATCACAGTTAATAAGCAGATCTGCAAACATGGCTTTGGCTGATGAGTTTCATTCATTACACCACACCAATGATAATTTAGCTTCAGCCCAGGTAAAATATCAGTTCATGCTTTGATTTGCGAATGTTTAAGTGTTTTAAATATACCATTTTTTTAAATCTCAAATCCTCAGTGACTTTTCTAAAGAGTTTAAAGTAGCAGGATGTTCATGCTAGTCAGAGGCCACAGAGAAAAGGTTGAGATTGCAGAATATGCAGCTGAGATAAAGGAGATTTTTACAGGCCACAATGATGTTTCAACTTTGGTTTTCAAACCACAGTACTTTTACTGAAAGTAATAGTCCTGGGTCCAATCACAGCTGTCAAAACAAAGATCTGTGAAAGCTTTCAAATAATCCAACAAACAGCCTGTCTTCAAAGTGTACAAAAAACCACCACCACTGTGCAAGACATCTATGTAATAAAGAAGACCTGTCAGACAAGATGGTCCAATAAGTAACACTGTGCCCACTATTGTGGATGGTTCACTAACAAGGATGGGATAACATGAGGTAGTGCTGAAATTTCTGAAAGATGACAGTCCTAAAATGATGGCTGTCCATTACCTTATCCCCAGAGAGAGTTTGGCAGCTGCTAGGCTTAGTCTTCCAAGTAGGCTAATAAAACAGGTAGATGAAATGAAGGCCCATCCAAAGACTGTGAAGATTGTTAAAAAAACAATTCTATGAGGACTATGTGTGGCTGCACCTTGATACCAGTTGCTATCAAAAAGTTACTGTCTGGAAAGGTTTACTGCCTTGCTTGATACTTGGTTCAAGATCATGACAGCTTTGGGTTCATGAGATTCAGCGAAGCCAAAGCCTTCAGTTTCATTTCATAAAAATGGAGTCAGATCAGATCAACAAGCTAATGGACATGAAAGTTGATGACAGTGTGAAATTGATCCATGCTTCCAGATAACACTTCATGTAGCTGGATCTTCAAGTTGTTGCCAAATATGCATGTAAAACATTAGCTATGGAGGCTCAGCAAGTAGTTTTGCCCTTCCCAAAAGCATACTTGTTTGAATGTGCCTTTGGTGCTGTTATGGATATGGTGACTAAAAAATGAGAACATGTTACATGTTATTACTTCTACAGTTTTCTACTTGAGTTCTTATGTATGCAGACTGAACTGGGCATCAAAATCAAATGGCAAATTACCCACATTTATTTTCTTTTGTTCACAGTTTATAAAAGCACTTCTGGCCTTCCCTGTAATTGGGCATTAAATCAAATAGATGGGGTAGGGATGGAACATAGAACTCTTGAGAACCAGTGCAGTAAACTACAATTTTGGTGTGATTTCAGTGCCCATGTGTCCTTTTGTCATTTTATGTAACATACAGATTTTTGCTGGCTAGCTTTAGTAGTGACCAGTGCATCCTGATGTCCATCTGTGTTAAGTTTTGCAGTAGATGCTAGCATTAAAATACAGTTCAGTTACATTTCAGCATTTACATCTAAGGAAATGAGAATTCAATTATTTTGGCGTTTATGTCACAAACAGACATTGGTTCACATAATTTAACTATGGCCCTTAAACTCTTTTGTCTTCTGTGACTGTGATATCTTTAAACAGATGCTGAACTTGAAATGCACCCTAGTCTGATCCTTTCACTTCAGTGTAGGAAAATTGCGGTTCAGTTGTTTGGTGTTTATGTAACATACAGTCTTTTGCTAACTGGAAGCTCTCCCATAGCTGCTGAACTCAGATACCCTTAGTAGGCCTGGAGCCTTGTACCAAATGCTCAAGTTAATAATAATTTTAAATTGACCACAGTATAATAGTGCATGATTTTTGGGACTTTTACAATTTGGTGTTTATGTAACGTACATACTTTTGGTGTCTGCCAGCTTACTATTGTTATGCAGAAAGAGCATTTTTGTGCCACATTAGACTTTGATATTAGTAATAGTCAGAACCATTTATTCATTTATTTGGATAAGTACATTTTATTTTTAACATATTTTTATGTTTTTGGTGTTTACGTAACATACAGACTGCAAATCTGAGAGGCATTTTGAATGTCACAAATGATTATTGACTCACAAGATTGTATTTCTGACAGTATGAAATAAAACTTGCTTAATTAGTTTCCTGGCCTTCTAATTACAAGTGCTTGAGTTGTTTTTGTGTTGTGATGGTGTTTATGTAACATACATCCTGTCAATCAAGAATGAGTGATATTGTTGAAACCCAAAGGGAATGCTAAAAGGCAGCTACAGAGTATGAAAGACAATGGTTTACAGAATGAGATGTATTGGTTTTTAAGGATAGATATCAATTTTTAAAATTCATCGTGTCACAAAAAGTGTACAGCAAATCAGATTCTGACCCATATACCAAAATAGTACCAGGACGTATATTCCTGTCTTCTACTTTTAATAAGCCATACACTGATATTATCTGCCATATTTTAGGTTTATTCGGAGATTTTTGTGTGAATTTTCAAACTTGCCTCAAAGTCTACCGTGAATAATTACCATGAAATAAGAGTGTATATGGGGAAAGTGAACTGTGTGAGCTGTGCAGTATGAAAAAGTTAATCTTTCTGATCTTGTTTGCAAGAGTTCTCTTTTATTGAAATGTATAATCTCTTATGGCTCTTAAGGTAAAGTATGATTCGGGCTAAAATTAGAGAAAATCCTATCCTCTCATATCAGATCTGTGAATTAAAAAGTGTTACAATAATGTGGAATGTTGAGACTACATGTGAAAGATGTGAGAATTACTAATTACTAACGAGATTTTCAAATTCCTGCAGCACACCAAATCACTGACTTACACATAGATTTGTACCTATTATTATCTTCCCAGATCATTCCATGCAGGTATGAAATGTTTTGCTGGTCCTATCATGAAACTGCACAAGTGTAAAGAACCTAATTGTACAGGAGAGGGGGAAAAAAATTGGTGTCCTTGAAATGTATTCCCTGTCATAAATACATTTCAGTCATAAACGGTGAAATATTCTGCTTCCCCCTAATCAGTATGAAAAAAAAATAGAATTCCTTTGACGAATTCATATTTGGCCGAAAAAGTCATCATCCCGCAATTCTGCAAATACACTCGCATGGTTTCATGGTAGAGCCAGAGAAATATTATATTAAATTGGTCACTCTGTACTTTATCTGTATGATCTTTAGAAGACATCGGTAGATCCAAAGCTGTTTCCTGGCAACCCCGGAACTACACTGAGATGATCAGTGAGCCTGCAAAGCATGGAGAACACTGCTAGTCACTGTGGATCTTCTGTGAAGTTCTAGTGTTGGAATTACTGGTTGGCAGATGAAGTTGAAGCATTTTGGGTTTGACATAGATTTGATGATTTCCAACTTTTGTCTTCAGTCTGACATTCTCATTGTGATAATGCCGAACATCATAATTATCATGATTTTCACTGTTGAAACCACTAGCAATTTAATTCTTGCCATAGGTCTTGTGTTAAAGTCACAAAGTCACAATTCTAATGAAGTCTTACACTTTTGTGCTTAATAACCTGGGTTTGTGAGAAAAGTATATAGAAAGTGGTTAATAGCTGGACGGAATATAAGGAAGGCTTTAGTTCACACATACTTATTTATGATTAATCTGTTTTCATAAATGATGATATTTTCAGACGGCTCAAGAATGTTCATATCTTAATTCTGTGTATATGTAGATGTATTTGAACTCATTGGCTTCTCTCTCTGCACATATGAGATAATTGGCATTTTACATAATTATACTGTTATCGCAAAAATGCAATAATATCATTGGAGGCATCTTTGCTTGACCCAGTATCAGGTATATGATTAGAGTATTTTGTGTATGTTAGCCTGCCATCCTGTTTTTCGAATGATACCTGAATGAAGTCTCTAGTACTAGAAATTGATTTTATGTTGTTTTTTTTTTTTAACTGCCGGCACATGGGTAGGCAGCTCAATTGTGTCTTGCAATACGAAGCCAGATGTAATATTTTTGATTGAGTAAAATATGAATTCAGATTTTGAAGATTCTTCACCAACTGATGATTGTGATACAGATTCTACTCATGAACCACCAACAAAAACCAAAACTAGGGCTATATCTAGATCAGGGTGTCACAACTTGTCAGCCCTCAATCTCACTCTTAACTCTCAAGAAATTATTTTTTTTTACCCTTATTTTTTTTGGTGCATTCATATCATACTTTCATAGACACAACAATGAGGGGTATACAATTTTTTAAGCAAAAAATGAAATCTAACACTTAGGTTTGAATGTTTGAAGTTGGGGCAAGTTTTCCCCTTTCCTGGGACATTATAGCTTTAGAAGAAATCACATTCTTTGAATAGGACAGTCTTTTACCAGATGATACAATTTTTTCGCTTCTAGGTGTGGCACAAAATTCAGACTGCTTTTATTTATTCATATCAGCTTATGCTGGAAAACCATTGCTAAACCAGAGTCAAAACTTGGCAAAAAATGTTGTATATTGCAAAACCTCGCGTAAGAAATTGTACAGAAACAATACAATAAAAAACAAAGGAAAAGAAAGGACAGATCAAGCTTTCAGTCAGTGGCCCTCATCAGGCAAAAAAATGTAACAGTACAAAAAGGCCATTTATAGAAAGCTTGATTTGTTGTTCCCTTTCTGTTGCAATTTATTCTGTTTCTGTATTAAATTATTTCTCATGTGAGGCTTTGCTGCATACACCTTTTCTTTTCCCCACGATTTGACTTTGCTTCAAGCCTTGATGTGACCCCGCAGATTTTCTGTGTTTTATATTTTGTCATTGCTACATAGTAAATCCATATGACTGAGAATTCTGATGTGGCTTAATCATGTTTCTGCCTCATGTTTTGATATTAGATAGCTGTAAAAAAAAAAGCTGGATTTTCACAGTGGAAATGCTACCTTACAGGTTCACCAAAGATTAAAAAAAGTGCTAGACACATTTTATTCTCCAACCTTCTTGTCTTTTCAATTATTTGAGGTCTTATATCATTACAAATACTCAAATAAAAAGTATTGCCCTTGCTGGATTTGTAACCATGAGAAGACAGATCAGACCGGTTGTCCTGATGTGGCTTGCCACAGCAGTAGAATGTTCACAGGCTTTGTTTTATTTGCTGTCTTTGGCCTGGTAGCATTGATAATTCATCTAATCTTTTTCTTTCATAAGAGTGCTTACTAGTTCACTTTTATATCCCTAGACCTGCCCTAGATTTCATGCTGTAATCATAAGCAGTGGGAGATGATTATTTCTAGATAAATACTCATTTTATTGATAGTTCACTTTTCACAGAAAATAGACTCAGTTGTTTGAAACAATGAAATTCTGACTGAAATTTGTACACAAGCTTGGCTTTTTGCATCTTAGGAACCACTCGAAATATGCATCTGTTCTCAACACCAAATTCAGTGGCATCCCTTGGCAAATGATACTCATACTCAAGTCGTGTTGTGTGCTTGACTTCGTTACTGTGGATTGATGTAAAAAATATTTGATTGAGGGCACAGCGTGTTACAGGTATTGGAGAACAGGCAGTAAAGCTACAGTGAGTCGCATTAAAGACTAAGCCGTAATGTCTCATTGACTCGCATTGAAGAGGAAATGGCTAGTAGAAAACGTACCTTGAGATCATGACCTGTAATTCTGATTGTTGTTACTGTTGATTACCGTCCTGTAATAGTTTATTTTAGATTGAGCATTATTATGATCAGATCATGATTTTTTTTTTATGTCCAGTGGCCTGAAGCATTCCATTTGTGTGTTAAGAATCATAAATCATTTTACTACGCTTGCAAGTAGAAAGGCCCATATTAATTAATTAACAGCTCTGATGGTGGTGATGGTCATGAGTGGTGAAGAATGTAAAAAATGTTACATAGTCGTAGACATATATTGCTCTGATTATGGGTGAAAAATATTTACAGTTGCTGGTAGAGTATGTTGAAGTGAATGACACTGTTCAAAGTGGGAGTTCATGAATAATAATTGACAGTATTATTTCTTGTAGTAGAGTAGAAAATGTGTGAAGAAAAGAATCGTTATATTTTTCTGTTGTTCTTGTGAGCCTTCTGTTCAAGTTGATCCAATTGTGTCAAAAGAAATTGTCCATGCACAGAATAGCTTGTTTAAATTTTCTGTTTTACTGTGTAGTTAAGACAAATGGCAGTATTAAACTTTCAGCTGCCTATTGATTATATCTAGTCAGGGATTGTACTTACCTTAATATTTGAACTTAATTATGTATAACATCTGCAAAAATGAAAGTTTTCTCAGTATTTTGCATGTTCCCTCATTTTCACCTCCAGCCTGATAAATTGATCTCTCACCCAGTGAATAGGATGTAAAGAAATGCAAGGTGCAAAGGATGTGAAGAAATGCAAGCAAGAACTAGAAGCATGGCTAAAAAATATGTATTTTAGAATTGTGCTAATTGTGAACATAATTTTTTTTTCTTTGTCATGAATTGGCATGATTGTGGAGGGGCTTGGAAAGGAGGTGAGAATTTACAATTTTATAATGGTAAAGCTGAATAAAAACATTAAAGGTTTATATATAATCATAGATTTTATACCGTAAGAAAGATTGGCTAAAATTTTTATCCATATGAGAAAAGGCTGAAGTGGTGTTATATGAGGAGAAAGCATGGTATTTCTGCTGTGTTGCTTCTTTTCAGTTGAAACCTACTCATGCACTTTCTTGTTGTCAAAATATGCTAATTAATACCATTTTCATTTTCTGGTGATGTTTGATTGTTACCCTTGTATTTTACCAGTTGTGCTGACATTAATAAGATTTCTGCATTAGTAATCGTAACATCTAGTGTGTCACTTTATTATTATCTGTAAGTTGTTAAAATTCTCTCAGAGAATGAATTTGTAAAATAAAAGTATTGGAGAAATTATTGTCTTCTATGGTACTTCCTATGAATGTTGTCTTTCCATAGTCTTGTTCTTTAATCTTGTGGGATTCACAGTCCATGCTAATAAACTGCAAGAGAAAGAACATAGGTCAAATGTAAAACAAACATCCATTCACCATTGTAAATTTTGAACAGTTGTATAAAATTAAAACACCATTATGAAACTGACAGTTTAAATGTATTGATCAAGTACCGTAATCAACAGCTTCATCATCACCAAAATCTTCTTACAGGGAATTGTAAATATTCACTACACAGATTTATTTTGATTTATGCAGTACTTGATGATCTTGTATTTTTTGTGCAGATTTGGCACATTTTAAAAAATAAAGACACTGTAATAATTATGTCGATTTCTTTTTATTAAATAGTACTTATGACATGGTCTTGGATACCTTTGGTGGTAGATACATTTTGTATAACTAGTAGAAAACCTGCGATTTCATGGGCCAAGGACAAAATTGGATTTCTACTCACCTTTAATGTCTTAGTATTGTTTTGATCGGAATTGTTTTCCATGCTCTCCCCAGTCTTGCCTTTTCTATCCACCCGATCCCCGTCTAATTAATTTTCAAGCTGAATGTGTGTCAAATATATAGACTCCAAATAGTCCCATGCACTGGGCTTATTGAAGGGAGCCAGAGAAAGTTCATTGTATTTTACCGTTAAGTCAACATTATTAAAAGATTGCTTGAAACTTCACTGAACACAATAACTCGATACAAAAGTGATTGGGTTAGATTTATTTGACACGTAAGAAAAATAATTTGATAATGTTTTAAACTGTTCTCCACGCTGCAGTGTTGAGCAGAAAAAGTGGCTAAATTGCACCACAATAAAATACTCGCTCCACAAATTTTTTTTATAATAAGATGTTTAGCTTGTTTGTAATATATGCCTTGGGGGGTTTAATCGAACTGCAGTTTAGCAGATAGATGGCTTTGGTCTTTTGCAATGAGCATGAAGAATCAGAACTACAAGACACAAAATATAGCTTCAAAATTACCGCCGATAATGATTCCTCTGCATTTACATACAAACAAACAAAAATGGAAGGGGGGGGGGGGGGGGGCAGCAAACACCATGTTTGAAAAATCAGGTCAGGGGTAAGAGTATAATTAAAATCTTTTTTGCTTTAATTACGATTTTCCTGTGCCTTAAACACAGACATTGAAAATATAGCTGTTCTGTATGGAGAGAATTGGTTTTGAAATTCTGAGCGAGACATCTCTTCCTCTTTCTATTTGCACAAAGATTAAACTTGAGAAAAAGCTAGATGCATGTGAATGCATTTTTTTTTTCATTTCAGCAGCTTTTCCCACTCCCTCCTAAAAACTGTGGTGCTGGATTTGCATAAAGTTTCAGCAGATTTTTTACACTTACATTCATACATAAAATATTTTTGAAATCTGTGAGTGTGCATGAGAAAACCCACAATAAGTCGGCAGAACTGATTTTGAGAAAAACGGTTTTGGAGTGAAAATACGGGTCCGACACAAACTTCCAACTTGGCTGTTGTTTAGGGGACCGTGGCATGTTACAGGGTAAATTGTAGACGAGCAGTGAACACTACTCACTATGATCTCTATAACGGTTTTGTAATTAGACTACGGTCTCCTAACAAGATCCAAAAACTTCCGACTTGGCTGTTTCTAAGGGACCATGGCATTTTATAGGGTAAACTGCAGATGAGCAGTGACCACTACTCCTATGATCTCTATAATGGCTTAGTTACTAGAGTACAGTCTCCTAACAGCAATCACTCCATAATTACTTGTTCAATTAGCTATTGCCACTTATAGGATTAAATGCTGTTTTCTCAAAATCTTGTTTTAGGGGGGTCACTGACTTCAATTTATCAGAAATGTCTTGTCTTTTATTATATGTACAGAACTCAAAATGTCATGTTGCCGACTTATTGTGGGTTTTCTCATGGTGTCTAATTCCAGCATTTTGCGGTGGCTATTGACGGTACATTGATTGCCAATGGCTACCCCGGCCCCTTTTCGCCTGATTGGTCAATCTGATTACCGCCCATTGATACAAACTGACTAGACTAGTAGACCCTCACGCCCCCAGGTCCATCTGACCATTCCAATGCACACTTGAAATTAAATCGACAATGGACACCGTATTCCGCTATTGCAATTGACATTCTCTTGCCTAAAATACCTTCAGCCCAAATAGCACAGCACCGGATTGTATAGGCCGTATTCGGCCTAAATATACACTTCCTTATTATTATGTGAAGCTGAAATATTAAATTTAATTGAATTTGGTTGGTAAATATCATGAGGCCCAAATCATATGGCAAATGTCATCACGGCAACCGCAGAACATACATGTAGCTCATCAGAATTCCTAAGAAGCCACAGCTAATTATTATTTACTTTGTGGGACAGTAGGACAGCAATAATTAAAGATTTGACCCACATGGTTCTCAAATCCGGAAAAATGGATGATCTTTCGGAAATCATAATTCCAAGTTGATGGGATGGGGATGGGGATGGGGATTTTGAAACAGAAGAAAAAAAAAAATCAAACACAAATTTCAAACCTTCGTTTTAAATATGTGCCCCTCCCCCCTTCCCCACAAACCAACGTTGTATTTGCACAGATGTTAGATGTAAGAGATAACATAGTCATTACTTTTTTTTGCAGGTTCAATTTAATGAGATGCCGACGAGTTTTCGGAAAATCCCGTATTATTTTTTTCGGGAATATCCGTTTAATGGAATGGGTTTTTTGTTTTTTTCCTTCATCGTACACCGATGTTTCCGATTCCATGACGCTATCTTTATGTCTGTGCAAGTAATTTTATAAGAAAATATTGTCGTCTGTCAGTTTTACAGGCTTTGAAGTGAAAGTGGTAGTTAATTTGTTGAAAAAACAGTCAAACACAAAAGCTTTTTACGATCGTAGATGGCCCTTGAATTTGGAAAGTTTACTGAATTACAGATTTACGAATTTACTGGATTTCATTTTGTTCCAAGGAACCGTGGAAGAAGATCGACCAAAATTACCTAGCGATATCCCGTGACTTTGTTTCGAATACAGTACGGGAGCAGATAGACATAAAGGAGATCGTTTTCAGTTTCATAAGAGACACACAAACACACTTCAGAAGATGAACAGCAAGTGAGGTAAGGTGATGCACACCGATGTGTAGGATTGGTATGACGTTACTTGTTGGCTATAAGTATAAACTGACTGGTAAAAATCTTTACACCGCTAACTACAAGACTAATAACAAGAAGAAAAAGGATAGATCACATAACACCAATATTTAAGGAGCTCCACTGGCTACCTATTGAGCAGCGAATAAAATATAAATTGGCTTTATTTTGTTATAAATGTGTCAACAACATGTCGCCAGAGTATATTTCAGAATTTATAGAACTACATCGCCCTGCAAGAGCATTAAGATCATCTACTGACAACCTTAGACTAACAGTACCCGTAGGAACCTGAAAAGTTTTGGTGAAAGCTAGGGCTTTCAGCCATGTTGGGCCCAGGGTGTGGAATGAGATTCCTTTAGATGTCCGCAGTTCGCAAGTATTGTCACAGTTTAAAAGGATGTTAAAAGGTCATTTATATGAGAGTTTCTAGACTATGTAAAAGCGATCTATTATTATTATTATTATGTGTGTATCAATGTGGGTTGTGTGTGTGAGCTTTTATAAGGGTGTTTCTGTATGCCCCTTTTATTTTAATTAACGAAATATCATAAAAACCACAGAAAAACTGTGGGGTCGCAGCAGGGCTATAAGCAAAGTCAAAATTGGGCAAAAAGAAAAGGTTGTATGTTGCGAAGCCCCGCGTGAGAAATAAAACCCAAACAGTACAAAGCAAACTAAAGAGAAGACAGAAAATGCATAAATTTTCGGCTTTCGCCTTTGTCAAGTGAAAAAAAAAAAAATAAATAAATAAAAGACTTCAACAGGAACGAAGTGAAACAGTTTACTTAGCTGCGAGTTCTTGCTTCTTTAGCAGCACCATGTTTGATTGTTTGTAATTGTTTACCCATGTATTTTGACATGTTGCTTCTGTAAAGGGCATAGAGAATTTTTTGTAATGGATATGCGCTATATAAATGCCATCCATTATTATTATCATTATTATTAACTGCGCTTGACCACCGTACTTGGCAGATCTATGTCTGCTGGGGTTATTTTTTAGGATATCACAGCGTACACATACATTGCATTCAATTACAGCTGTCGTCTCAAATTCACTGTTTTCTGTTTATTTCTTAAGTTACAAAACAACAGCAACAACAAACAAACAAAACAACAAAAACGAAAAGAAAAAAACAACTACTATTAAGATACCCCCTACCAATGTGATATAATAGGATAAAGCAATCACCACAAAAAGAGACAGGACTGAATATATTAACTATCACTCATCAGTACAAGAGAGGACATTCATTTTTAACTGAAATGTCGAATTTCTCACAGCATCAAAGATCCCAGCCAGTAATCCTGTGTCAGTCTAATGCTTAGTACCGACCTCAAGTTTGCTCATTGGAATGACATCATGCTTCCGTCTGTTTGATGTCGGAAATCTGCCCTTATGGTAATCTTACCAATCCAACAAAACTCGGATTGACATAGGGATGCTTGCTGGAATTAGACAGCAACAGCTTATCTGGTAATGTTATCTAGTGTAATAATAGTATTGAATCAGTATATGGGGTAACAAATTAAACAACTGTTTGTTTCTTTTAATGTTGTTGTTTTTTTTTCCTGGGGACTTGATCTTTGTTGTCAAGCAATAGTTGATAATGTTTGGTATACATAGAAGAAATCGAGAAAAAATCCCAAGCGGCATCCCTTTGTCAATCCAACGTTGATTTATATACAGTTTCCGTAAGATTGGTAGGATTACTGTAGGGGCAGATGTTGGTGGGATGTCATAGCCAGAGGATTTAAGCAGGAACAATTATACTCCTTTGTGCAAACTTGATGCCAATCCTGTTCGTGTGCGTCGGAATTTCCGTACGGTTGCTGACTGGGATACATGTAACATTATTTTAGAGGCTGAATACACCGGAAGTAAGACATAATTGCATAAAGTGTAATTGTATTAACTCTTGGGGACACGGTGCCCTAGAGGCAAGGTGCTTGTCTCTCATCCAAAAGGTACCGGGTTCGAATCCCGGTTGGTGCAGAAATGTTGGAATTTTGGGATTTTTCTCATATTTTCCTGTCCCTGATCCTGTGGTAGGAAGGACTGAGCACCTAGTCTTCTCGGATAAGGAAAAAAAGTTCAGAGGGCCCATGTGCACGTTGTGTACGTTAAAGATACCTTGGCAGTTGGAAATTGAAAAGAGCAGGCCAAACAGGCTGGTGCCTGGGCAAAATTCTAAAAATCGAATCCCTACCACAACTAGAACTATAATTAAAAAAAAAAAACAAGAAAAGTGAGGTGTAAATGGAAAGGGCAGCAAACCTCCTAAAATAAAGACCTAAACACTGTATTAAATGAAAACTCAACCATATTGTACTAGTCTGAAAAATCTGTTTCAACATTAACCCGATGAACCCTGTTCAGTGAAACAACAGTGACTTGCTATTCTGTCTCTAGCCTTATTCACCAAAAGACTGGTGTGGAGTGCCCTAATATTTATTATGGTGAAGTCAGGCGGCCAGAGATATTGTAAAAGCTGGCAGCTTCCCCAAAGCAAATTAAAGGCTGTTCATCCGAAAATTATTCAAACACATTACCTCACACAGACAACATATGAGACATTTAACAAAGCAATGTTTGTTCAAAGTGACAAATGATATTACATGTACATAATTGGCCGTGGTGAATACGAAAGCAGAAAATCTTTTGAACGTGATAGGGTAAAATCAAGCAACTGAATAAATTCTAAGCCTGCCTCAGATGTAACTATAATCACTAATAAAGTCAAGTTTTCAGTATGCAGGTGCTATGGGTGGAGTTTGTGGGTGAATGTCAAAAGATTTCAAAAAACATGTTCTAAGTCATCATACCAGTTGGAATTATTTTGTACTGAAAGTCCTACCTTTGTGATTTGAGTCCAATGTGGAGCACTTACAAACTGATTTTCAATATCTCAAAGCAAATACATGTATCACGAAATAAATCTAGCATTTGGAAAAAAAACATGATGAAATAGTCACAAAGTATAAATGTAGAGTGAAAGTTTAGGATATATATTGTACATGATGGAGGACAGTGAATGCAGTTTATTGCATAATGCAGTGTTTAGTGCCATACTTTATACTAACGTCACTTAAAGCTTCGCTAATTTACATTTCTTATATATCTCTTCGTTTTTTTCTCACCAGCTTCCAAGTCCGCATTTACTCTTTCAAGTCAATAACTATTCAACTTTGAGGAGCACAGTATATAACTGTCAAGCAAAGAGTTCAAGATGGGTAATGATTTGCAGCGACAAACAGAGCAGCTGTCAGGAAATTTGGCTGAGGCCATGAAAGAACTCCCAAGCTTAGATTTAGATGAGCTTCAAGAAAAGTTAGAACAAATGCAGAGAGTAATGGGTCAAAGCCAGTCAGGTAGACAGTCACAACAAGGAAACCGTGCGGGAAAATTAAAGAAGAATTTAATGAATGCAATGAAACTTGGAAATTTGGCATCAGCTGCTGTAAGTGATGAAGATTTAATGCAGAAATTCAAAGAAAAAGCAGCCGACTACAATGCCATTGATCCACAGGTAGATGCAACACCACTGATGATAAGTGTTACCCTAGGGAGAACCAAAGCAGTGGAGAAACTATTAGAGATGGGTGCCAGTCCAAATATTCAGAATGGAAGAGGTCATACAGCTCTGATGATAACAAGTGTTGCTGGACATGAAAAGATCCTGAAGATGTTGCTTGAGAGGGATGCTAATGTAAATGTGGCGGATTACCGAGGTGTCACTGCACTAATTGCAGCATTGTCTGCTTCAAATGAGAACATAGCGAGGGATCTTATAAATCATGGGGCAGACTTGACGGTTCGCAACAACAGTGGAGATGATGCCATCAGCATTGCTGCTATTGAAGGTCTGAATGATATGATACATCTATTATTAAAAAAGGGGGCTAATGTAAATTCAAGAGACAGGCGAAGATGGACACCTCTAATGATGTGTAGTCAGCACAACATGTTCGAAACAGTTGAACTTCTTGTGGAGAATGGAGCTGATGTACATTCTACTCAAGAATCAGGGGGCACAGCTCTGGAAATTAGTGCTGAACATGGCCATGTTGAAAATGTAAAAATTCTCCTGAAAGCAGGAGCAGATGTCAACCATGTAAACAAAATTGGAATCACAGCACTACATCAGGCAGCCTTAAATGGACATGTTTTGGTTGTCAAGAAATTGATCAAATGGAAAGCCTTAGTCAATATTGTTGACAAGCATGGGAGGACACCCCTTTTTCAGAGTGCTTTGGCAGGTTATAGAAGTATTGTTGAACATTTACTGAAAGCAGGTGCTGAACCAGATATCGCAGATCACGATGGTGACACGGCATTGATGTGTGCTTCTCTGGAAGGACATACAGGAATTGTAGAACTTTTATTGAAATATAAAGCAAATGATTTAATTTTCAATTATGAAGGGGTCAGTGCTTTATGTATGGCTGCACAGAACAACCGTAAACAAATTGTGAAACTTTTATTAGCTCAACATGAACCTCCATACCCAGGTATAAACATGAAAGGCAAGAAAGGAATGCCGGCGCTTGTTAAAGCAGCAGAAAGGAGCAACTCTCAAATTCTGCAATGGCTCATAGATGCAGGAGCGCAAGTGAACATTGTAGGGGAGCAGAACAATACAGCATTACTTCTCTGTGCTGTGAGAGGAAACAATGAAGGAGCAAAGATACTTGTTGATGCAGGTGCTGAAATTGACTTATCAGACAAAGAAGGTGACACACCACTTATGCAAGCTGCACTAAACGGCCACCTTTCTATTGTGGCAACTTTATTGGAAGCTGGAGCATCTGTCACAGCATCTGATACAAATGGACGGACTGCAATGATGCAGGCAGCATACAATGGCCATGAACGAGTTGTTGATCTGTTAGTCAAACATGGCTCAGAGATAAATATGGAAGAGCACAAAGGGTGGAATGCACTGATGTTAGCTGCTCAGCATGGGCACACTCAAGTTGTGAAATACCTCCTTCAGAGAGGTGTTTCTCCTGATGTTCGATCCACTAATGGGGCTACGGCTTTGTACATCAGTGTAGGTCATGGTCACATTGACATAGTACGACTGCTTATACAGAATGGGGCCTCTGTGAATATTCCTGATGAGAATGGCTCAGCTCCACTTTTGTTAACGGCCTTGAAAGGTTACACTAGATTTGCTGAAATGTTAATCCAGCATGGAGCGGATATCAACTTTACTGATCACAAAGGAACGACCCCATTAACAGCTGCTGCAAACCAAGGGCATACTGGCATAGTAAACATATTGCTGGGACAAAAGGCTAATGTGAACAAAGTCAATGGTGAAGGAGCGTATCCGATACATACAGCTGCACTGAATGGACATCGCCTGATTGTGGAGGCTCTTGTTAGGCATGGTGCCCAAGTTAATGTTGTTGACAATAAAAAACGAACAGTTTTGATGATGGCTGCCCATAAAGGAAATGCTGATTTGGTGAAATTTCTGATTGATCACAATGCCTCTGTAAACCAGTGTAGCTCCGAGGGCTGGACACCTTTGATGTACTGCGCTCAGTTTGGCTACACGGAATGCATGAAAATTTTACTGAATCATGATGCTGAGTTAGAAGCTAAAGATAAGAGAGGATTTACGGTCCTGAGTACATGTTGTGCAAATGGGCAAAAGGAAGCTGTTCGTCTGTTGCTGGATAATAATGCTGATGTAAACGCACAGAATCATGATGGTTTCTCTCCTGTGATGCTCAGTTCTCACAACGGACATACTGAGATTGTCAACTATCTTTTGCACAATGAAACCACAACCATTAATCTAGAGCTTGGGGAATTTAGAATGAGTGACACAGCACTTCTCATTGCTTCTAGAAAGGGGCATACAGAAATTGTGAAGGCTCTGCTGGAAAATGGAGCCGATATAAATGCGACAAACAATCACAACAGCACAGCTCTCAACATAGCTGCCCAGTACGGATACACAGAAATAGTTCAGTGCCTCACTGAAATGGGTGCCGATGTTAATCTTGCTGACAAAGACGGAGACACACCTTTGCTGTCTTGTGCCACAGGCAATAACGAGATGGTGGTCAAGATTTTGAGGGACCATAATGCAGACGCTCGGTTAAAAAATAACAACGGTAAAACCGCCTTGCAGTTGAGTGCTGAAACTGGCAGGTTACATTTTGTGCAGCTATTACTCAGAAAAGGAGATTATGAAGGAGAAGAACTCCAAGAAGCTATTGATGGTGCCAAGCGTTGTCATCACACTGATATTGTTGACATCATCCAGGGAAGCATCATTACCCTTGGAGTGACATCAGAAGGTACAGGATCTGAAGGTTATGGATTTATGTATGGTGAGGGAGAATGGGGAAAGATCCTTTATTTCTACAGTAAATGGTGTTTTAAAAAGTAAATCAACATTCTGAAATGTTTTTGTCTCAAGCACTCTCAGATATCAAAAGAGAAAATTGTTTTTACATTATAAACTCTGTTATCTTATTGAGTAAGCAGTGGGTTGTGCACTGTAGCTGAAAACTAAGGGAATTTCTGTTAACACTATTAATGTTTATGCATCTG
The DNA here is from genome assembly GCA_963931925.1 of Onchidella celtica. Classification (NCBI taxonomy): domain Eukaryota; kingdom Metazoa; phylum Mollusca; class Gastropoda; order Systellommatophora; family Onchidiidae; genus Onchidella; species Onchidella celtica. The sequence continues at coordinate 36,478,721 of OZ007569.1, forward strand.
GTCTAGTGGACCTTTTTCGCTTTCTCTCTGAACTCTGACATCATCCCTTTTCAATAAACAGTGATTAAAATTTTGTTACAGATTAAAAAAAATGCCAGAGAGGATTTTTGAAACCCTTTTAGTTTTTGTTCTACCGGACACATTTGTCATTGATGTTTGAAGCACAACTGAGTTTGCAAGATAAACTGACAATATTATATAAAACTTTTTCATATCAAGATGTTCCTGAAACTGGAGATGGAGATCAGCTTCCTGCAGCAGCAGCACCAGCAGAGAATACATCTATGCCTTGGACCGCAGTAGATCCATGTAACCTTCCACCAGTTTATGATGTATTTAGGAAACGATCGGTGCAGCCAAGGTAAAAATCATCAGTGTGCTAACACAACGGCCGAAGACAAACTTAAGCCAAAATTGTCTTGCCCTTCCATGTTTTTCTTGAGGTCATGCCCTAGCATTGTCGCATACTGGTACAACAAAAAAGAAACAAAGCAGACACAGCAGTCCCTACCTGCAAAAATAGTCACAACAAAAGACATACAGTATTTCAGCTTGATAAAGAAGAGAATGTTTTATTTACTTTTTTCATAACTATGAAAAATGAGACAGGGTATCATATTGACAGGGAGACTAAATGTAACACTGTATAAAACATACATTATAATAGGCATGTTTTAATTGTCTGCTGTGCAGTTTCTACAAAATGATCATATTATGTGTATTCCATTACCTGTGTACATGAAAATGGATGTCTGTCATTCAATGATATATATATATGCAAGTGCAAAAAATTATACATGTATGAAAATACATTAGAATGATCTGTATCGAATTAGTCATCAGTCTGTTTGTCTGTCTTTCCCTTATGTAAAGATGTGAAGCTGAGACTTTTAATGCGGAAGGGCTGGCTAAAATGCTGAATTGCCAGTGTTCTGTTTGTTCTTGTGCCCCCACCCCCACTCCCCCATCTCAGTTTACATGACATCTAAAAAATGACAATGCTTACAAATTTAGAATCTACATGCATAGTAAAATGGCTTTGTATCTGAAAAAAGTTGTCCATTTGTTTTTCAATGAACTGTGGCAGGTCAAGTTGTTCAAGATCAAGTGGCACAGGAAGAGAAAGCTTGTCAAGAGGGGCCATGGGCAACAATTTCTCATCAAGTTCAAGAAGCAACACATTACACATGTGAGTTAAAATTTCACAGACATAATTGCTTTACTCTCAAAATAATGCCATATCGAGGGCTATCAACCAGAATGAGTTATTGTCCAGTTTTATTCATTGCTATTAAATGCCTGTAGATATCCAAGACACAAGGTGTGTGTCTTTATTTCATAACCCAAGAAGAGTATTCATGTCATCATGCTGAAGGTATTGCAATTATATGGATTTTCAATAAAGGTTACAAATTTGAAACTCATTTTCTCAGTTTGATTATTCTGGACATAAAACATCCTGGTTGCCAGCCCTCAGTATATTCAAATCAATGTATAATACAGATTTTGATCAGTTTATTGAATATCATAGAGAGGAGAGTTTGTAGCCAAGTGTTACCTTCACAATATGCAGCATAACATGATAAATGATCCCTTCTTTTATTACTAATCATGATCCATTTTTTGAAAGTTATGCTGCACTTGTTTTGCAATGATTTGCCATTTTTGATTTTGTTTCCCTCCCTTTAGAAAGTAAAGTGCCTAGATCGGAATAGTTTTATGTGTATATAAATACATATTACTGGGGGTCTGTATGCCATTATCCCAGGTGCCTGCATTCAGGGCATACTTTTAAATTGAAGTCAATGCAAAATAAGACTCCAGCTTGAAACAGAACACTGTAAATTGGCACCATCTTATAAAAATAGCTAGTCACAGGTGTGATTGAAAAGATCATGTGAAGTTTGTAACCTATTTTGATCTTTATCATTTGATTAATTAAATTTTGCTTCTCTACCTATCCATGTTCATGAAAGGACCATGTCAATCACTTTCAATATTTTTTTAATGAAGTGACTTTTTAGATTGCGTTTGCCAAACTGGCTTTGTTTGCAGACTGAATTTTTGGCAAAGAGCAATGGTTAGGTTTAGACTGTATTTACCTGCTGATCCCGTTAGCCTCTTTGTGGGTGAAATGGTCACAGTAACATTTTTGTAAGTTGGTCACAAATTGGTCACAAAAAGGGCTATTTTGTGTCAGGGCTATATGGCCTGAAAAGCTCCTCTACGTATGTTTTTTAGAACATGATTTGAGTGATGTTAATTTGCATGTGATGAACTTTAATAGTTTCAACACTGGAGTCTGTCTCTTTCCTTCTGCAGTCATAATATCAAGGAGGTAAAAATCAATCACATCACAAATGCTGCGATAGCTGGATCTACTATGAATGTGATGAACCATGCAACTGACGAGGTGATTGATGACAACGATGAAGATCCTGACTACATGTCTTATACCCTTGATTAAAGTAATACAGCCATTCTCAAACAACAAGGATTGGATTGTACTACACATAGTAATTGTGACTGGTTGATTTAATGATTTGGATTGCAATATGCTTCGGATAATACTGGAGAGAATTCAGTACATTGTAATGTTTGTAACGTTCTTTTTTTTTTTTTAAGCCATATGGTCACATTTGCACATATTCTGTATAGCAATTGCTTGTATAATTATACCATAATTAGATTTTAATCACACAGGTCTGGAATTCATGAACTTAAGTGACATTATATTATTTTTTTGTCTGTAGTTTTCTCTCTCTGCATTTTTCAATGGACATAATGTGCTTGTGTTTTTTTTTTTTTTTAGTGTTCTTATTTTGTAGCATACTTTTTTAACAGACTTGAATTTGATTATTATTAAAAACAGAGTAGATATTCACTGGATAAGAAATTCATGTGATTTTGTGATGGCACACATTTCTGGAAAGCTTTTCCTGAAATCATTGTGGTGATGGACCTAATGATGAGAATTTATTGTGAAGTTTGGAAGTCTGCGTGACTATTAGACGAAAGTTGCCAAATCGTGAATATCAAGATCAGTAATATATAATTTAACAAATCCTGTAAGATTTTGTGTGATATATGTTTCTAACCATTGTTCTGAATATTGCTCATGTTTTAACTGGTGACAACCCTTCAGACAAGCTCAGCTTTAAGAGATAACCACATTCAAGCAAATGTATTGCTTATAAGTATTTCTCACAATGGTTGCTTGTGACCCTAATTTACTGTGTAGACACTGTGATATCTTACAAAGTGCATAAAGAAATTATGGAAAATCTTTTATGTTTGTTTTCACACCCTTATACTTTGATTTGATCGCTGTTAAAAATACCATTTTATTAACATTGATTTTATCATTTGCTTTGGGCCCGTGGGAATTTTTTCCACATTAATTTTTATCTGGAAGGAAAGTATTTATAACTTGACATGTTAAAATTTGAATTTTTGACTCAAAAGACGAACTGATGTTAAAATTTGAATTTTTGACCCAAAAGATGACTGTTACATTCTCCAAACTGATTGTACTTAAATCATCTGAGAGGCAGCTTGTCTACAACAGTATCTTGGTAGGTCATCATGTGTCAGTAAGATGCTCTCTAAGCCAGGCATTATAAATATGTACATGTATATAAATTTGAAGTGAAGATAATTTTTGTGTTATTCACCTGCGTAATATTACATTTTCAGATATGTATTTTTCATTCTTTTTTTGTTTGTTCCTTGTTTTTAAAGTAATAACCAAATTATGTTTTTAATTTTTACCTAATTCAAATTACTCCAAATTTGTATGCTTCATTACACTTCATGTTATTCATAATAAGTCTGTCGTATCAATATTTCTATTACGCATTTTCTTTCATGTCCATTTTTAATTACCATATTTCTACATTAACATCCATTGTTGTTTGCTAAATGTGCTTTTATTTGTAAACTATGCCATTTCATGTACATTGTCTATAATGAGGATTTTAAAAAAATCTTTTTTTTTTCATATCTATTACATAATATATTGTTTTAAAATCTTCATCCTGGAAGGCAATTTTGATTTGCTTTAAAATCATACAAATGAATGCATGCTTCCTTGTGTGAATTTCCCTGTACTATTATTTGCAGCCATGGCAAATATACTGCATATTAATCTAAGGTGTACGATTGGCACCATGGAAACTGATAACCACTAGATGTAAACAATGCAAGAAATTTGTAATAGCTTTATCCCACTTGATTTTTTTTCTTTGTTTAAGACAGTAATCGTTAATGTTTTGATCCTAGTTATATGACACAAATGCAGAATGTGTGGTTTTTTTTCATAGTTTAACAGACAGTGGACACGATCTGTAATGATTCAAGCCAAATTTTTCAGCAATCTTGTCAATTCAGCCTGCCATTATTGAAGATTCTCTACTTCCACAAAATTAAACGTGCATTCACAAATTGTGCTGTTTTTGTCAAATATGAGATTGTAACAGAATTGATGGAAATAGCTATTCCAGTGGTTTTGTTGATACGGACATTTTACTGTTCATAATAGATGTATACATTTTCTTATTCTATTAGCTGAGCAACTGTAGTTTCTGGTAGGAAAGAATTAATGTCAGTAAAATAACATCTCATGATTTGGATGTGGAATGTTGTTATTAATTACAATCCTCTGATTATGTGTTTTAAATTCAAAACATGAAATGAATCACAGAAACTCCTCGTCATATCTAGTAGCCTAAAGAATTCCATCCTGATCTGCGAAAAGTCTTGAATTATTTTATTTTGCTTTGCTGGAATAATGATTATCTTGATAGTTGTGATTATTGTGTTATAGATTCATGTTAGTGGCCATAAGGTGTGAAAGTTGACAGTTATTTTAAAGCTCCATTTAAAATCTTTAATCACACAAGAAATTTTTGTTAAAGGTGCCTCGAGGCACTGGTGTCTTTTATTCTGAACGTTACAAGATGAACATCCAAGTGTAATTGCTGATACTACATGTACATGTATTAGTTCCCTGTGTGGAGTTCAAATTGGACAACGGACAGATAACCATATATAATATAGAAGTGTCTATTGAGGCTACATGATTAATATTACGGTGGTGAGAAACGTGTAGCCCAAATAATGTTTCAGGGGTACGGTTTGGTTTGAAGGCTACGTGTAGCCCCAATAAGCACTCTATTTTATATTGAGTGACCTTATATAGTTTGATTATTAAGGCTATATGTAGCCTATCTAAGGAAAATAGCTCATTGAAATTTGTCGCTGACACTATGCAGCCATCTCAGAACCTATATAAACCATGCACTCATTTTATGCAGATTCTGCCCAGTTGCAAGTGTTACGTTTTGAACATTTCATCAATACAAATAGTGTGATTTCTGATTTTAACTTCTATAAGTGAATGAGTATGTCAGATTCAATTTGTAATGACAAAATTTTACTGAATAAAATCCAATCATGCATTCTGTTATAATCACAATATCACATTTTCCAGTTTCCTCTGATGTATTATTAAGATGAAACAGTTATGTCTGCTCTGACTCTCGCCTTATATTCATAGTTTATCTGGTTTCATAAAATAATTTTTTTTTCTTTCATTGGTTGTTTTCATTCTTAAAATTAACGTGCCCTATCTCGTAATTAATTGCATGGGTTCTTTACCTTGCTCAAAGATAGACATGGAAAATACAGTAATTTATGATCATTATGATCATGGAAACAGAAAAGTTATTACTTCTGACTAAATGCTGGATTTTTGCAGGTGAAAAAAAAAAATAAAAAGTTGAACTTCTGCTCATTTGAACGTTGTGTACTGTCTTGACTGCTTGTGATTTATTGCCTTAAATTTTATGTGTAAAAGCATATTTATCATCTAAGATCATAAGTAGTACCTGCAGTTTTCCTTGAAGTTACAGCCATAGCAAGTTCCATGTAAAGTTTTCAGTATTGATGATTTAAATGTCAGGTGTTTGGACTCAAATTTAGAGCTCCATAGCGATAAAACGTTTCAGTTTCAGAACTTAAAAATTATAAATAAATTTGTAAGAAAGTAACTTCTTCAACACTTCAACGTTATTAACTGTTCAGTGAATATACACTGTTTGATTTTTAGAAAAGTTGTGGGATCACAGCAACTGAGCAAGGTTTGGTACGAAGATGAAGGAATCCGGGCCGGACAGCGACAGTCATTATGACGACTTCTTAATGGCGACGTAATCAAATGAGTGACGTTCAAAACAGCTATTGTATAAATGGCGACCGCATTAAAACAGCGACTGTTATGATAGCGACTTTACTGGCTATAAAACCGGTCAGAATGAGATATGCTTACAGGGTCGCAGACTTATGTTTCAATTGCTGATGTTTCGTGATTGTGTACACTTGGTGAGCTAAGTTCACTGAGGTGAATTTCCTGGTCGGTCGTTAGAAGACAACGCCATGTAGTGTCACAGTAATGTTTGGATCGTTTGAAAAATTTGCCCATAATGGAGTTTATAATTTCAAGAAAAGGAAGTGACATGATAAGCCATGAAGGTTTTTTGTACAGGATGGATAAAACAAAGTTAAATACAATCAATTGGAGGTGTGCCAAGACAGGTTGTAAAGGTCGCCTAAGGACAAGCCTAATTCAGTATCGTGAGCAACAACAACCCCCAGTGAGCAGTGGCGTCCACACGCATCCACAAAACCCTACGGAAGTGGCAGCCCGGAGAATGGAAAACAGTGTAAAAACAGCTGCAGTAAGAACACGGGATCCACCACGAAGAATCGTGCAAGATGCAATGGCCGAAGTTAATGAAGAAATTGCGGCAGCTGTTGGTTCTTCCACAAATCTGGGTCAAACCATCAGACAGAAAAGGAAAGCAACAGACAACAACCTCCTCAGCTCCTGCTAATGTTGGAGAACTGTTCATACCTGATATGTTGAGACAAACAGCAGACCAGCGTGGCTTCCTGCTCTATGACAGTGGGCGTGGAGATGTTCATCGGATGCTTATTTTCAGTACAGATCAGTTTCTTCAGATTTTACACGATTCCGAACACTGGATGTGTGATGATACATTCAAAGTGTCACCATCCCTTTTCTATCAAGTGTACACTGTGCATGCTTCGATACGAAACAATGTGCTTCCCTGCATTTTCGTTCTACTCCCAAATAAGTAACAAGTCACATACTCTCAAATGTGGACTGAAATCAAATCACTGAAACCTGGACTCGCTCCAAGAAGTGTACAGATCGACTTTGAACTAGCTTCCAAAGCTGCACTCACTGAAGCATTTCCTCAAACGCACATCTACGGCTGTTACTTTCACTTGGGACAATCGCTCTGGAGAAAGATTCAGGAAAACGGACTGCAAGGGTTATATGTGCAAGACGACAATATTCGGATGGCACTGAAAATGCTCCTTGCTCTTGCCTTTCTACCAGTGGATGAAGTGAGCGATGCCTTTGATGAATTGGTGGCAGACTACCCAGCAGAATTAATGCCTCTTGTAAATTACTTCGAAGACAACTACGTGGGGCGGAGAAACAGACGGGGAGACAGACGACAGCCATTGTTTCCCGTACATATGTGGAGTGTGAAAGCCAGACAAGGTGCAGGACTGCCACGAACCAACAACCAGCTAGAGAGTTGGCACAATGCGTTTCAGGGATCAACGGAAACTCATCATCCTTCCATCTTTCGATTCATCGAAGCCTTAAGACGGGAGGAAGCCTTTCAACGGGCAAACCGAACCCAGCTTCTACAAGGCAGAGACCTGACTCAGCGAATGAAAAGATACGTGACAATGAACACACGAATCACTGTTGTACAGCAAAATCGAGATCAGTATGATCTGCGGCAGTTCCTTCGAGCCCTTGCTCACAATTTAGAAATAAACGTGGCTTGATCACTTGATGACTCTAATTTTTATTGCAAGGCTTTTTGTTGTTTTAAAGTCCCTTTTGGTTTCACTCTTTTACTAGACTGATTTTTATTGCAAGGCTTGACGACTTTCTGTTATTTGACTTGACTAGCCTTTTTCTTTTTAAATCATGTGGCTTCCATGGCTAGTGTAAATAAAATTTGTTTTAAAGTCCCTTTTTGGCTCAATCGTTCACTTTCACTGTTTGGTGTGCGTGTGTGTGGCCAGTTTTTTTTTGTTGGATTTAATAAAAGGATTTTGGCTAAAATGTTGGTTGAACGATAGGAAAAGTATAGTGATGTCGCTGTTGTGGCAGTCGCTGTTTTAAATGAATGCCTATCGTGTAGTCGCTCTATTGACAGTAGCTGTTTTAAATGAATCGCTATCGTGTGGTCGTTCTATTGACAGTCGCGGTTCTAACAGTCGCTATTTGGAACCCGAGCCGAAGACGAAATGGCTGTGGTCAAATAAATACTAGTGCTAACTTCGAATGATAACTCAGTTTTCTTAAAAAAACAGATTGTTCTGTCGAGTTTAAATGCATAAAACCCAGGAGATGTTTGTTTGTGATCTACATTTGTTGTCAGAAATCAAATACATGAACATGCTTGTTGTGTTCTTGTCATTGCCTGAAGAACACTCGAATTGAATTCAATAACAGTCAACACGAATTAAATCAACATAAGACTGTATCCTGTGCTTTGCTGGTTTTTTTGTTTATTTTGTTAACACAGGACGACCCTCGCTGCCATGATGCTTACTCTAGGACTGTTTCTTTCTTCCTTTTTTTAGTTTCGTACTTTAATCGACTCCCATAATAATCGGTAGTAATCGAATAATATAATCGGTTGAACACAACAATGCTGTATACCTGCATATCGGTTATTGCCCCTTCAATTCTCTTATTTTGTTTAATAGTCCATTGTGAATGTAAGGCCTTTAGAAATCATTCCAGCTGTCTATAGTTTTGTTATTACAACATCTTTATGGTTAGGCGTTTTTACAATGATATGTTATTTAAAACGAATGCAACATGACAGAAATCATATGAAACATGATACATGTACACAACACACCCACGAAGACAAATGTAATAATTTTTTAAGCTTAGCCCCCTGGTCACTTTCTGTCAAGGGGAATTTTATTTTAAATAGTATTATCTATCACGATTCGATTTACATTTTGCACCAAATCATGATCATTGGACAACAAGGAGCTCATAATACTGGTGATATTTTAATATGGCACAGAAACCGTTCGGAAGAGTATCTGGGGGCTCTTGATTCAGTTTACAGTCATACCTATTGCAGATTTTAGAGCCACGTGTGTTTCAGGCATTTGTACAGTCTGATTTTGGGCATTTCAAGAGTTTCAGTCGTAACAGTGATAATTTAAGAGACGAGAATAGCCCCACAAAATTAACTTTTTACTTTTAATTCCCGGACATTTCATAGACTCATCTAAAACCCCTGAAACAGGGAAAAACTGATTTAAAAGTTTAAAAAAGAAATGCAAAATATACAGGTTAATACATGTCACGTTTACCACAAAATATTATTTATTGATAGAGTGTTGGTTGTTTTCATTTCTCTTCCCGTATAACAATTAGTTGGTTTCATAAATTAAAGATAATAAACAACAAACGCATCCACCTCTCGATAATTATGCAAAATTTACCTCCCCAATCGACAAGGAATAATGAGACAATGTGAAAAATGGGAAAAAGCCATTTGGGGAGGGGGGGGGGGGGGAGAATCTGAGGTGGTGTAAAAAAAAAAAAAATGACTTAAGGCTGGCATCCAGTGTATAATATAATGTCAGAAAATAAAACGGTGTCTTGTCTTTACAGACATTTGTAAAATCATGTATGAAATACATAGCAATCTACCATTAGTAAAGAAAGGAACAAGGAATTATAATGGCAAACCCATTGACACTAATACATGTATATATATCAAATCAACCGGTACACTGAAAAGATATGTCTATTCCCTTTTGCAGAGATCTTTGTTTCTGGGGGGCCTATTTATCAAGCATAATGTTTCCCCCCCCCCACAGGTGATCTATCTAATAAAACTTAAACATTTCCACTCATGATCTTCAGAAAAAGAGTGGCCACAGAAAGAGCAAACCACCCTAGTCCATGAAAAACGAATGTTCTCCAATATGCAAACGGTCTAAATTTATTTGTTAATATATGCATGTATTTTCACATGTGATTTACATTAACCGAAAGCACCCCCCCCCCCCCAACCCCGAGTGGAATGCAAAAATTGATCAACAAATGGCAGAGGAAACAGAATAAAAAATAAGATAAGATAAAACAAAAAGTACAGTAATTGCGAACTGCAAGAAAACTGGCTATGTCAATACTGTAAGATGAAAGAAAACTGAAATAACGACGTGAACGCGTTGAGACGAGAAATGGATACATGAACCACAGAAGTGGATTCTTAAAATAAAACAGATAGTATAGATGTATATACATATACTCTTTGAATAAAATGATAGAATTACAGGATATAGGATGAAGTGCATGAATACAAATTCTCTATTAAAAAAATAATTATGAATCCATGTACATGCATTGGTATACATGTATAATTAAAATAAGAAGATTTAAGACGACGGTACCATAATCTGCTTAGGAAAATCACAGGTAATTCCAGTGCAGAAAAAGCTTTTACTATACTATATCCTAAAATTTCTGAAGGTCATTGAGAACAGGTTTTTTTTCCACTACATTTCCACGGCTTTCCCATGGCTAAAATACATGCACTAAATTCATGGCTTACTTAAATGCAAGAAAACAACTGAGAATGAGAACCGAAATCACTTTTTTAAAAAAAGAAAAAATGTAATTCTACATTTTCTTAAAACCGAGAAGTTCAGACCTAACCCGCTATTCCAAGGGCATTTTTTTTCTCAAATGTTTTAAATTCCAGGGATCCCCGGAATTCCAGAGCTGTGCAGGAACTCTGATGCATGTATAGCCACCAGAGTTCAAACGAAGCCAGGTAGAAAAATACGAATTAATTATATATTTGTTATTACAAATTTCATGTCTGATCTCCTTGTCGCTTAAAAGTTTATCTATACATTGATCAATATTCATGATATTATGCTGACTTTTTATTCAGTTATGGTCAGTAACAATAGAAACAAAACATGTAGTTATGATAGAAACGGCATTGAGGCGAAGATACTGAATAAATGCGCAGAAAACTGAATGTCTTGGATCTTCTGATTCCATACCAATTGCAAGAATGTTAGAAATGCGTCACGGTAAATCGTATAGCCAATGATATTTGAATTTCACGTGTTTAGTTTTAATGTCTTAATGCCGTTGGCCCTAAAGCATGACGGTTCCTCATAATTATGTGAACTGTCTATTTGAATTTAGACATTTTCATTTATGATTTGCACACACCGAACTACAACAAACGGATCCTGAAAAGTTGAAGGTTTTCCAAATAAGTAAACCGTGGAAATTTGTTAATACATGTATTTTCTTACGTGATTTACAATAACCGAATGGGTGCAAAGCAGATTGAACTGTGGAAAATCAAACAACGAATGGCACATGAAATTTAAAATAAAAAAAATTAAAAAAATTACCACAGTTCCAATTTGCTTGAAAATTCTAATCAGATCCATTGTCATGTTAACACTGAGAGATGCAAGAAAATTGAATTAGCGATGTGAACATGCAGACACAAAATAATGATACATGAACCACGATACTGCATAATTAAAGTAAAATATTATTAACTAAATGCAAGACATAGGATGAACAATACAAATTGTCTATAACAATTGTATAGCCTATATTCTTGGCTTCTGTTGAATAACTTGATTTTGATACCTTTTGGAACAACGGAAAAAAAATTCTTACTAGTTTATATAATTACACTAACGATAGGATATAAAGAATTGGCAGTAAGTAGTTATAGTTTTTAGGGTCAGCTTGAATTAGAAAAAGATGAAAAACGCAATCCATTGTATGAGACATTGTGTCCATTTCACACTGTGTGCAGTTCTAACATAACTAATCAACGCTGACCGATCTGTTATATAATAAACTTCTCTGTTGTAATATTCCCGGCCTTGTACATAAATTATATTCATAGCACTCGGTCAGGCTTTCTAGTTTGCATTGCTGAGATGGGTTGAAATACACAATTGGAAATCCCGTAATCAATCAAATATGGGATGAAAAGGTTGAAAACTGTTGTGCAACAGTTTGATAATCATGTTCAACGAATGTGGTATTCAAATAGGTGACCATGAAAAAGTAAAAGAATTCTCACTGGGGATTTTACTTATTCAAAAAAAAAAAAAATGCTACTCTGACAATAATATAAGTGAAGATTTAGAATATGATCCTGAGCCACCTTCCCTTTAATTTGCCAAACCATTGAGCTGAACTTCTGATGCTTTGGGTAAAAATACACAATATATTTTTAATTCAAAGGTAGTGCGCCACATTCAAACTTTTGTGCAACATTTTGGTATCCCCGCAACATTCACCCGCGCAGCTTAGAGGGAACATTGATCTTGGGTAAAGCAGATTCATACCGTGTTAGTGTAAATGCTGGATAGGGCAAGGGGTCAAAAAGGTCCATTCGCGGGGGCAACTTGCCACATGGATTTTTAGAAAGCTATACATGTCCGGATTATAAAATGAGGTGTTAGCAATCGTGATCGATTAGCTTTTTAGAAAAAAAAAAGAGGGTCTTAAAGACCCCACCCTATTTATACAGTTGTGAGTGGGCCTCTTCAGATAATAATAATAATAATAGTATATACATTTATATAGCGCCAGGACTAAAACATTAAAAGCTCTAGGCGCTGTACACAGTAAAAAAATCATTAAAGCACATTCAAATAAACTTACACACACACAGACAAACTAGTTTTATACATCCAATCCAAAAGGTCCATTCGCGGGGGCAACTTGCCACATGGATTTTTAGAAAGCTATACATGTCCGGATTATAAAATGAGGTGTTAGCAATCGTGATCGATTAGCTTTTTAGAAAAAAAAAAGAGGGTCTTAAAGACCCCACCCTATTTATACAGTTGTGAGTGGGCCTCTTCAGATAATAATAATAATAATAGTATATACATTTATATAGCGCCAGGACTAAAACATTAAAAGCTCTAGGCGCTGTACACAGTAAAAAAATCATAAAAGCACATTCAAATAAACTTACACACACACAGACAAACTAGTTTTATACATCCATAGCAAGCTATAAAATTCAGTTTTTAAAAAGAAATGTTTTTAACCTGTTTTTAAATATGTTTAGAGAGGCAGAATTTCGAACCTCTTGTGGTAAAGAATTCCCCACACAGGGACCAAAACAACTAAGAGCTCTATCTCCATAATTTGATGTTTTACACCTGGGAACAACCAGTTTGTTTTCTGTAGTAGATCTTAAAATTCTATCAGACTCATGTTTTTTCAAAAGTTCCGAAAGATAGGAGGGAGCTGAACCTTCAAGACATTTGTAAACCAAAACTGCAGCTTTAAATTTTATTCTGTTTTCAACAGTAAGCCAGCGAAGTTGGTCAATAAGGCTTGAGGCAGATTCTCTTTTTGATTTTCTGAAAATCAGTCTAGCTGCATTATTCTGAATTATCTGAAGGCGTTTTATTTTGTTGCTCGGAATTCCAAAGAGCAGCGAGTTACAATAATCAAGCTTTGAAAACATAAGTGAAGTGATAAGTATTCGAGTTGCCTCTTGGGATATGAATGGACGAATAGAGCTGATGTTTTTTAATTGAAACATTAATGATCGACATAATGGACTTATTTGATTTTCCATGCTCAGATCTGATTCTAAAATTGTGCCTAAGTTTTTAACTTTATTCACGTTTGCTACAGTGCTTTCACCAAGATTTAATTTTACATTTTTAATTGCAGTTATTTGTCTTTTCTTTCCAATAATCATAACTTCTGTTTTGTCTTCATTTAGCTTTAGTTTGTTTTGGTTCATCCATTCTTTTGTGTCCATAATACACTTTTCACTATCTTTTATAACATTGTCAACATGACCTAAAGTCGTACCAGGGTGATATAGTTGGACATCATCAGCATACTGATGGTAATAAAAACCATGATCTTTAAAAATATTAGACAGGGGCCCAATGTACATAATAAAGAGAGTGGGACCTAAAACTGAGCCTTGTGGAACACCATATGGCAGTATGTATTCTTTTGATTTTATGTTATCTGTTACAACAATTTGTTTTCGGTCACATAGATAGGACCTGAACCATTTCAGAGCTATACCAGAGATCCCATAGGTTGCTTCTAATCTGCAAAGAATAATTTCATGATCTATAGTGTCGAAGGCAGCTGATAGATCAAGAATGTTTAAACACGAAACCAAGCCCTTGTCCAGTAATCCAAACAAATCATTAACAATCCTCAATAAAGCAGTTTCAGTGCTACAATTTGCACGATATGCTGACTGGAATGATTCACAGAGAGCGTTATTGTTTAGATGACCAAGTAGTTGCTTTAAAATTACTTTCTCTAAAATCTTTGATAAAATTGAAGATTAGATACTGGTCTATAGTTTTTCAAGTTTTCAGAGTCAAGATTAACTTTCTTAAGCAAAGGTTTAACGAGTGCAACTTTATAGGTCTCTGGCACAGCACCTGTACATAAAGAAGTGTTAATAATTTTTGTGATGGATGGTAAAAGATCAGGTAAGCATTTTTTTAACAAGTCTGTGGGCATGGGATCTAGTTCACATTGCTTAGTAGCAGCAGAACAAATTATGTCATTGATTTCATCACTGGTAACTTCACTGAAACAAGAAAGATTATTCCCAACAAATACAGAATTTTCACTAGTTATATCACAACTACTTAAATTGTCTCTAATTTTTTTTATTTTGTCCATGAAGAAGTCCCCAAATGCATTAGGCAGATGTTCCTTTTCTATTGAAGTTGGCAGGTTGATCCTTTTCTGTTTGCCCAACAAATCATTGGACAAATTGAAAAATTGTTTTGAATTTTGAATTTCACAAAACCTTGAGTTGTAATAGTCACATTTAGCTTTTCGAATGGTGTCATTCACAAGTTTCTTATGGTGAATGTATATTTCTTTGTCAATTTGTAACTTTGTTTTCTTCCATTTCCTTTCTGCTCGTCGCTTGGCCTGTTTTGCTGCTTTTGTTTCCAACGTGAACCATGGTGATGGTGTCCTGTCGGTCACAGTCCTTGATGTTTCCGGAGCGTGTCTGTTTAAGACGCTTTGGATTTTTTCTGTCAGAACTTCAGCATTGATGTCTTCTGAGTCAGCCAACGTTGTTCTCAAATCTAATTTGAAATTTTCTAAGTTAATTTTCTTCAAGTCTCTGCATTTTACATTCTTTTTCTTTGGCAAGGGTTTCTTGTAAGGAATGTCGAAATGTAGAAAATGGTGGTCAGATATTAGTTTGTTGGTACTTACCACCGCTGATGCAAAAGTAAATTTGGACGAAGTAACAATCCAATCAAGAATATGGCCAAATTTGTGTGTGCTGGATTCAACATGTTGTGTCATTTGATGTTCATGAAATAAACGTTTCATAAAATTTACATCAGCAGATGTTTTGGAGTCGTAATGCAAGTTAAAATCACCCATGAAGACAAGTTCCTGCTTTTCGATGTTGTTTAAAATCAAAATTTCTTCAAATTGTGTCAAAAAATCTGATGTTTTGAGATTGTTTTTCTTGTTAGGTGGTGGTCTATATAGCAGGACAAATTTTATTTTCTTGTGAGGTAATGACAAAGTCATAATCGCAGACTCAAATGAAGTAACAGTATCAGGATTCTCACCAAAGTTCAAGGCCGAAGAGAGAGTATTTTTGTAGACAATACCAATGCCACCTCCATTTTTGTTCTTTCTAGGAAATGATTTATAAGAATAACTCGGTGGAGTGAGTTTAGAAATTACATGCTCATGACCGTGTTCATGGATCCAGGTTTCTGTGATAATCATGATGTCAATGTCATAGTCATCAATGATGCCACACAAGTCTGTTGTCTTATTACATGCTGACTGTGCATTAGTATACCCAATACGAATGTTTTTTCCACAGGTTACATCTCTAACTTTGTTTCTTGTGTCAATTGGAATCAAGTTGTTTTTATTTATTCCACTTTGATGGAAGCCTTTAACTGTATTGTTTATTTTTCTCTCACTCAGTACAGATTTTATTCGGGAGTATATCCGTTTGATCCCCATACCTAAAATTACGTCACAACATCGAATGTATAATCGATTAGTATCGATAGATTCTTTAGTCAATTTTGACAACTTTGTAACTCTGATTAATAGTGTACGGCAACTGAAAAAGAAACAAGACAAGTTCAAAAATTGGATGCGACAACTTTAATCCATCCCTAGTCCGCCATCTTGTTTGTAGAGGCTGTATAGGGAGGACTTCCGAATGCGTTCCCTAGCTCGACAAGTGCATAGGCATCAATTGTCAGATTGATGTGTAACGACGTGAGGGTCTAGTCAGTTTGTATCATCGAGGCCGTAGGCCGATGTTCGTCTGGGCAGTAGTCAGATTGACATATCAGGGAAAGCCGCCGGGGTAGCTATGTATTGTTTTTGTTCTTCTTGGGGTATGGGGATCAAACGGATATACTTCCTTTTATTCTTCTTCTGGTTCCACCTCTTGCTCCCCTCTTTCTGTGTTTCTGTTTACAGATGTGTAGATTTTTCAGTAGTTGGAAAACCTGCTTGGGCAGTTTGTTGATGTTGTTGTTATTTCTACACTGGAGCAATTGTTCTCTTGTGTAAACAAAGCTGGTCATATTTACACTAGTGTGTTCACAATAGTCTGACTCTCTACTGTCAGTAACTGGGTCACTCATGTTGTTATGCTGAGTGTTGGTGTTAAAATCAGCACAGTGAAGCCTAAAAATGGCCACAAGATAAGATAAAACATAGAATAAAATCACTTCATGTTGAAACATCTTGAAATAAATTAGATCCTCAGAATCACTGAAACAAGAGGAACTCTTTGGTGCAAACTTCAAAGTCTAATAAATATAAAATCCTTCTAAAAATTTGAAAAAACAGTGGAGCTGAAATCCTGCTGCCTGTGGCGCTGAACACAACTCACATACAAGAAAAAGAATGTAAAATGCAGAGACTTGAAGAAAATTAACTTAGAAAATTTCAAATTAGATTTGAGAACAACGTTGGCTGACTCAGAAGACATCAATGTTGAAGTTCTGACAGAAAAAATCCAAAGCGTCTTAAACACTGTGTGTGCAATGCATAAATATGACAAGATCCTCTGCTACATTTTTCGTTTAACAGAAGCTGGCATAAATAGTGTGTGTAAACTGTGTAAATATGACAAGATCATTCGCTGCATTTCGTTGAACAGACAGCTATAGTGATTTGTAAGAAGCGACAGGAATCCACTTGCTATATTTTGCCATGGTGGTTTTCTTTTCAGTTTTACAAAGTTTTTTTCAACTCAGCACGTCCAGTCAGTATATCAGTTTTAGACAATCTTTTTGAAATACGGTACAAGACAAAAAATATCACTCCATAGATCTGCAATTTCAAAATCAATAATAATAATGGTAAGAAACTCCTAAGATGAGAGAGACAGATAACGATCTTCAGAGGAAGAGTGGATTCATTAGATGTTTCAGCCTTTAACGTCCTGACATCTAGAACCCCAGCCACACCGTGATTTATGTATATTTCATGTCATAGATTTCGAATCTCATCCCTCTGGCTTGTGGCAATTATATATGAATGATCAAAGATATTATGCAGAACTTTCATACGGTTATGTACAGTGACAGCAGAAATAATATTAGAAGGAAGATAGTGAACAGATTTACTGACATGATGATACATGCAGGTCCTTCTGATTTCTTTTCCACAGCAAGAATTTGGGAACCTATGATGACAACGTGCACTACAATGAATATTGAATTTTCTTAATTTCAGGTGTCAAATCAGTAAATTCCCCTGCATGATGAGGAAAGCCTTTAATAAGCTGCATTTCCGTTATACGACATGTGAATCGTACTTTGGGCTTTAATTCTCATCCTACATTTCATTTAACGAACAGACAAATGGTTCAGTTAATCTCTCACGGGCAGGAAATAATAGGTAAATTTATGTGTAGTTAAATCTACTGGTATTATATTTCGTTTCACATCTTTAACATTTGGGACGTGGTTCGAGAAGGGAAGCGCCGCCGATATTTTGAGGTAAAGTTGTTTAAAATTTCGAAGCTGCAAAAGTTTCGCCACGACAAGTAAAAATAAAAACTCAGTGTCAGCTTTATTTTTTAAATAATACTTTACTTGCACATGGGGAGGACGAAGCATTAAGTTATTTACAAGAAAAGAAATAGCCAACTAAACGAACAAGCAATACACACACACACACACACAAAAAGCAAACAAAAAAATCAATAACAACCCAAAAATACGATATTTTTGACCATTAAAAACATTACACACCTGCTGCCTGGAGACAACAGAGAAACCAAACAATAAAATTCCAACGTTATCATAATAGACACTTTTGGTTCTCTTTAATTAGTACAGTAGATCATGTTACGTAAGAAAATAATTTGAGGGGCGCTACTTTTGTAACGCCCAGTGAAGCAAACCAGTACAAAAGTTTTTATCAGACGGTATGTGGGTGGTTCTGATAAAACTGAGCTAAAAGTGAAATTTTATACCTCTTTAAAAAATCGAAATAAAATATTTCTAAGAGGATTTCAAGCAAAATATTTTAACTGACTGCAGAAAAATGGCTAATCTTTCATGCTATTAGCAAATCTCAATTTCCGTAGAAAATTCTTTCACATTCGGAGGGTTTTCTCAGGAATGTAGTCTGTTACCTTGAGGGCCATTCATTCACATACATCCATACTATATAGCCCATGCTTTTTGGGCCGAATATTTCTCTGACAGTGTTATACAAATACATGGGCGGTAACATGGCCCAAATGATTTGGTATTGGCCTCTTGAAAAATAAATCTCCCGCAGCTTCAGAGCTCTTCGTCCTCTGCACCGACGTCAGTATTGTAATTAATGTTCATGACGCCTCCTTCGCCGCTTACAACATTTGTGGCTGTTTCCACGTTGGTAATTTGGTTAACCACCCTGTAGAAACACACAGATATATATACAACTTAAAAAAAATATCATAACCAAACTTCTGTGGTCTGATTATTGTCATTGAAAAACTGAATTGCATCAACACTAACAGACCATCTGTGGAAGGACCGCTCACAACTAAGTAGCCTAGGACATTCATATTCACTATCTCATTTTAACAAAATTTGTTTCATTCTTAAAAATAAATTTTGTTTTTGCCCAAATGGTCTTTAGTGACCGTGAGCTGGAGTAGTTTGTTTTATTTTCATTCTTTTAAGATTCATAGTGTAGTTCCTTGTTGCATGTCTTTGACGCGAGGCTTTGTAAGAAAAAAAATAAAAATTTTTTTTGCGGCCACATTTAAATTTTGTGCCAAACTTCGCTTCGACTCTAGTTCTCTATGGTTCTGTTTAAAAAAAAAAATGTTTATAACACTGCATTCGTTTCCAGCAAAAATAATGATTATTTGTTAAATAATTGTTGAAAAATGATTTATAATTTCGAGAGGATTTACAATGCCATATTTAGAACTTTTCCAATAATTAAAAACCGTTTACGCAAATTAAACAAACAAACAAACAAAAAATCGATAGTAACTATTGCTATCTAAAGGGAAAAAGTAACTATTCCCTCTTTGCATTCAATTTCAAATCACGAATGCTTTTTTTTTCCTTAGCAAGACATGCCAATACTAGTTCGGAAAACTTTGCGGCTCAGAATGTTTGGCACATTAGTTTCCTCGCTGTTCATCGTCAGTTTTGACAGATTTAGTGACAAAGTCTTCAGCTCAAACCTCATTCAAAATGTGTTCATCCAGTGACTGCCAAAAGAAAGCTGATGTTGTTAACTTTGATGGTTACTTTTTAAAAATTAGTAGCAAGATCGGCACGAAAACATGAAAACAAGGAAAAGTGAAACAGTTTTACACCAAAGGCAAAAAAAAAAAAAAAAAGGGGCATGCTAGCAACGACGACATTCTCCATTGCACCAAATAAGTTGCACCAACACATTTTCAAAAGAACACATCACATGGCCTAAGCAGCAACAAATAGGACAATATTACACCCCCTCCCACACATACACTTTCTGTATTGAGCATAATTCTTCGTACGGCAATGTCTGCAGAACAAACCATCGGCTCAATGATTAGGCCCTTCTCTTCGGTAAAACTGTCTTATAATTCGGTATGGTGCTTGATGTTAATTGTAGTAAATGAAACAGGCCATAATGATTTAATTTACAACTAAGGTTTTCGCAGTGTTTAAGATCTCGAGCCGGTCCATTAATGCTCCTCCTATGTTCCCCCTGCGTGGCCTTCACGCTCATTAATTTCCATGGCTCACCTCCTGTTATCTCATTATTCAATAATACTGATAAGCGTACATCATTTTTCCGAATCTGTGTTTGGATTTACTAATCTGCCTAGTCTGCTCAGTCAGGAATCAATATGTGTGATTTTTAGGATTGCAAAATCGATATCGTGGGGAATTATTTGTCTGTCTAAGGTTTATTTTTAGGAATTTAGATTTGTCACTTCGCATTGTTATGACATACCTCTACTTTATTTTGTTTTTGTTTGTACATACCCTAATAATAGTTAACATGCTTCAGATTGCCATCGTTGTTTATTTCCTTTCACTGAAAGTTCAGCAATACTTTCTCTTGAAGTGCAACAGACAAGAGCCGTGAGAATTGTCGAATTTAAGAGTTTTACGAATTCCCTTAACAGTCATTTACCAAGAAATAATTACTTACAATTTTTTAATATGAGCACCTCGTAAATCCAGGTTCTTACAGTCTTCAGTGCTAAAAGTATTGATGATTGGCTTTGGAGAGGTGTGTGGGGTGGCAGTGGCGACTCCTTGGCTGTTTGTAGGAAGACAGCAATGTATTTGTGTAGCACCAATAAATACACGTAGTTTACTCTTGTAATACAATGTGAAGAGGCAAGAGTAATTAAAGAAATACATATCATGATGACCGAATGGATGGATGGGTAGATGGATGGATAAATGGATGGATGAATGGATGGATGGATAGATGGATGGGTGGATGATGAATGTATGAGTGGATGGATAGATGGTTGGATGGATGGATGGAAGGATGGATAGACGGATGGATGGATGAATGGACGGATGGATGGATGGATAGATGGATGGTGGGTGGATGGATGGATAGTGGATGGATGAATGGATGGATGAGTCATTGGATGGATGAGTGTCCCAGATGGGTAAGTGAATAGATGGGTCAACAGCGGGTTGGTGGTAGAAGGAGACATGTGTCACAAATCCCAGACTGGGAGATGTAATAGTTTATGACAGGACGACAATCACGAACAAACAAGTTTAACACTTAACAAAACAACCCATCAGACTCACACATTTATTAAACATAATTATACATATAATAGCGCAATTACATACATTATATTATTGAAATGAACTGCCGTACAACGGCCTTATTCTCACACACACTCTCCCTCGGATCCACAATCCGGTAGTTACTCCTAAAGGCACTTCGGCCTCAGCCTCTCCCCTCAGGGTCTTAATAGTACATTAATGATTCACTGGCACCGCAGTCTCTCAACATCACCTTCCTATTGCCATACAACTTATCAGTTCACTTGCCCATCATCATGGCAATAATATAGTATCTCATTCACTCTCATATCTACGTCCCTGTCCGTGGCCCGACTGCCACGACTTTATGTGCCTCTACTGTCCTGCCCCGACAGTCTCACTTCTGGCCTATGTATGGCCTCCGGCCCTATGCTGGCCTATCACTTGTGCTCATCGAGGTGGCTCTTCGGCCCGTCCCCGACACCTACAAGAATAACATTACATTGGTATAATACCCTACCATTTCTATTCACTCCACCTCTCCTTACAATCCATGAAGCGTACACACACTAGTTCACCTTTCACTCACCACACATCTTACGGTAACACACCTCCATCGGAGTACACACTACTCACTCGCGCTACAAATCCATGAACTCACTTTCATCTATCGCTCATGGCGCACATTGCTATATCCAATATCAAGGACTTCCACATTCCTCACATATACTTATTCACACCATGGTAATAGACGAATATAATATAGTACATCAATCATAATAATCAATCAACGTTCTACATACCAGTCATTACTGGAAAGACTCTTCCACTAGTCTTCTCGACTGCTCCCTTTATGTCCGCCCGATGGGCTCTTATTCACAGGTCCGCTCCGTCGGACCTTCTAACTTGCAGTGATAGTAATACCGCGCTTTCGCCTCATTCAGACCCTCCCACTACTCACAACAGCACGCTTAACTTGCTGTCTACTGTGAGCCCTTCTTACTCTACACCCGCTCTGTAGCAATCCCCTTAATTGCACTCACTCCACTCGTGACATCATCCCCCACCCCAAAAAAATTAATGCAATTAATTTCAAATCGCATCAAGATGACTGTCAACGAGTGAGCGTGAGCAATACCTACACTAAAAAAAATGACCTAGCAGTTCCCCTAGTATATAAAATACCGGAATCAGGGGAAAATATGGGGATCAATATGGCCTGCAATATGCATATATGTGTCACATCATGAATAGCTAACTAACCACAATACTTAATACAGAATCAAAAACCAATCAACCTATCAACCATTCTTCATATCATATTTATAATGTCAATATTTTAAAGTCGACTTATTCACACAGATCCTGTCAATGTTCCTGTCCTCCGATGTATAAGCTCCTGAAATCTTGCCCTAGGCTCGACTAAGGTAGTCGGCGATATGATTGCTGGTTCCTGGAATTGGTTGAATAACGAAGGTATACGGCTGCAAAGCCAATGCCCATCTAGACAAGCGTGGGCTGGACGAACGATTCTTCGACAAAAATGTCAGTGGCTTGTGGTCTGTCTGGATACAAAATTCTCGTCCCATGAGATAACGTCCCAATTTCTGGACGGACCAGACAATGGCAAGACACTCACGCTCTATCACAGAATACTTTCTTTCTCTCTGCAATAACTTCCTACTGACATAACATACAGGATGGAGACATTCGTTCTTCTCCTGTAGAAGACAAGCGCCGACACCAGAGTCCGACGCATCCGTTCTGAGGATAAAATTAGATCGAAAATCGGGTAATATCAGAATGGGTGACGATGATAATGCTGTCACCAAATTATCAAATGCTGTCTGACATTCAGACGTCCACTGGACCTTATCGGGTTGTCCCTTCTTAGTAAGGTCAGTAAGAGAAGATGACAAGGAGGAAAAATTTGGAATGAACTTTCTGTAGTAATTTAAAATTCCCACTAAGCTTCTGACTTGTTTCTTTGTTTTAGGGATTTGCAACCCTACTAACTTGTCAATTTTTGTTACTTCAGGTCTCTGAACACCTCTACCCACGATATGTCCTAAGAATATTATCTCTGGACATGCCAAATCCATCTTTGCGGGTTTAGCAGTTAGCCCAAACTGGCGTAATCGTTGAAAAATTACTGTTAGTGTCTGAATATGATCAGACCATGTCGACGTATGACATGCTATATCGTCAAAGAATGACACGACATTAGGTATGTCCTTCAACACTAGTCTCATTAATCGTGCAAACGTCGCTGGCGCGTTTACCAACCCAAATGGCATGACCTTAAATTGGAATAATCCAATGGGCGTTTGGAACGCCGTGTATTGTTTAGACTCCTCACTAAGCGGGATTTCCCAATAACCTTTCGTTAAATCTATCTTGGAAAACCACGTGGACCCGGCCAATGAAGCTATTAGTTCCTCCTGAAACGGAATAGGCTCCCTATCGCCTACCGTAATAGTGTTCAATCTTCGAAAATCAATACAGAACCGCACCGATCCATCAAGTTTTTTCACGAGGACGATGGGTGATGAATACGGCGATGTTGATGGTTCTATCACATCTAACTTCAACATTGACTCAACTTCCTTTATGACTCTATCTCTCGAAGAAAAAGGCAGCGGATACGGTCTAAGAAATACTGGCTTATCCGAAGTCAACTTTATTTGGTGCTGAATCACCGTAGTGCGACCCGGCAAATCCGTAACAACATCCGGGAATTACGCTAACAGGGTCTCAAGTTCCCTACTCCTTGAACTCGTAAGGTCAGGGTTAATTTTTACGTCCCTGTAACCTTGTGTCGCAGTTAACTCCGGCAATTGAATTTGTAACTCTTCCTGCGCCTCGGTGTCGCTTACGTCACAGTCCAACTGGTCTACGACCCCCGTACAAGCAGTAGAGAAGACAGTCTCCTCTGGTCTTGTCTGTGCACACAGATACTGTGGTCTCTCACAAAATCTCTGTAGCATATTAACATGGAAAACCTTACTCGTTCCATCAATGTGGATAGCGTAATCTACCTTTGAAACAACTCGCTCAATAACATAAGGGCCTTTCCATGTCATCAATAACTTATTATGGTCCGTAGGTAACAACAACAGAACCTTGTCTCCTGGCTTAAAAATTCTCAGTTTGGAACCTCTATCTTTATAGTCTTTTGCTCTTTTCGAAGCGATACCAGAAGCTTCTTCTGCTATAGTGCGCGCTGAAGATAGTCTTTCTCTTAAATCAACAAGGTACTGAAACACCGAAATCTGCTCATCGTCTCCCGATGATGGCGACGTCATCATGTCCCGAAGAACATCAGTTGGGCCCCTAGGACTACGACCGTACATCATTTCGAACGGCGAGAATCCCGTTGACTCCTGCCGTACCTCTCTGTACGCGAATAACACTGCAGGGATATATCTATCCCAATCTTTAGGGCGATCAGCAGCTACCTTACGCAGCATCGACTTTAACGTCGAGTTCAATCTCTCGCACATGCCATTAGCCTGCGGATGATAAGGGGTGGTAGTGATGGGTTGTATACTGAATAAGCGGAACAATTCCTTCATCATCTCCGACGTAAATTGCGCGCCCCTATCAGACAGAATTTGCTCTGGTATTCCTACCCTAGCGAAAATTGCAAACAACGCTTCCGCGACTGCCTCAGACGTTATGGTCCGCAGAGGAACCGCCTCTGGCCATCTCGTAGCATTACATATGACCGTTAAGAAAAATCGATTCCCCCTATCGGTCGCTGGGTGAATGGGGCCAACAAGGTCTATCGAGACCTTTTTAAACGGTTCCGAGACCGTGGGGATCTTCTGAAGAGGAGCCTGGGGTGTACGACCCTTATGCGTCGTCTTTTGGCACGCACTGCACGTCTTACAATAGACCTGCACATCTCTGTGGATCGATGGCCAGTAAAAATTTTTAAGAACCCTTTCTTTGGTTCTAGCTATCCCCATATGACCCGCTAATGGGACATCATGTGCCAAATGCAATACTGTTGCGATCAGCAACGCTGGCACAACGACCTGCTTTAAAATGGAGGACACCGTTACATATTTACGGAACAGAATGCCCCCCTGGACAAAAAAGGAAGACGAGCCGTTCTTATATTTCCTCGTTTTCTCGGTTCGCGCTTCCCCAAAACATGGGTTTAATGATGGATCCTCCCTTTGTAATCTCGCCAAGCGCTCTGGCGTGATATCTAGGTTGACCGCTGGCGTCGCCAAAGGTCTAATCTTATCTTTATCCGCTACCCGTCGACGTGTTTCGACCGCGGCGCAAAAGTCAATACCTTTTGATTGCGACCATGCTTGCACGTTCTCATCGGAAGGGGAAACTACCCGTGATACATTCCCAATGATGAGCTGGGCGCCTGGAAAACAACCAACGACTGCTTCGACTTCCCCGCTAAGGAAAGGTGTATCTATGATTATTCTTGCCATGGGTAATTTCTCAATGGCCCCCGAAAATTGGATGCACGGGACAGTCTCACCTGTAAGCTGTGAATCCCGAATGCAGTCCCTATGCACTCCCACAACGGTAGATCCTGTATCTCGTAAAACCGAGACCGGTTCGTCCCCAACAAACCCCGGATAAACCCTAAGACCACCTCCTGTATGACATGAATTTATAACGGGGATCTTTCTCCCACAAGGTAAAACACCGGAAGATAATAACTTCTCACAACTGGGACACTTAGAATACTGTCCGCCTCCGTTGTCCGATGTAACACACGCAGCCGCATGATGAAATTTATTTGGGGAACATGGACTGGAGCTACTGTCCACATTCGCCGCTATCCTACCTGCAGGGCAGTTCACGCTGATGTGATCTGCTCTTCCGCAGTTCCAACACTTCGCGGCCCTACACTCGCGTGAAAAGTGACCCACGCGTCCGCAAGTCCAACACTCCGCTCCCTGTGCTGCACTAGGCCTGGGTCCCCGTGACCCATCGCGACCGGAACTAGAGTCCCTATGCCGTCGGTCATCGGCAAAGGTCACAATTCGCCCCCGGCCATTACCGCGACCTAGCCCTCCTGCTCGGTCAAACTTACCGGATCCATATGCCGGTGATTGGTGATAGCCCCTACGCTGCCCCTGGGCTTGCCCGCTATAGGCACCACGCTGACGCGACCTGTCCCTAAGTCCTGCCGGCGACCCCTCGACAACGGCGACGTACCCAGCATCTTGGACGTACGCCCTGGCGACTGGTTTGGACGGATGTGCCGTACGGTATGCCTCCGCCAACTTAGACGCCTCCTGCACCGTCGCGGGTTCGTTCTCTTTCAGGAAAGCCACCAGATCTTTGTGGCACGACGCGTACAGCTGGTCACGGATCATTAAGTCTTTCAGTTTAGCAAAATCCGCGCCCACATGCGCCAAGTCTACCCAGTTCGCGAAATACTCCGTTAGTCTCGCGACGAAGGCAGCAAAGTCCTCCCTGGTATCTGCACGTGCCCGCCTAAACTGCTCCCGGAAATATTCCTCGGTACGCGCAAATCGGCGAAGCAGCAAAGCCTTCAGCTTATCGTAATCTTGCACGTCTTCGCGCTGTAGCTCTTTAAAGTAGGTTAACGCTCGCCCCTGCAATAGAGACGCCAGGTACGTGGCCCATAATTCCTTATTTTCCCCCCATTGCAATTGTGCGTTCAGTTCGAACCTGTAAAGGAAGGCGTCTATGTCGTCCTTCCGGTCGTCGAACGTAGGGAGCTTAATCCTAACGCCACCCTTATTGTGTACCTGCCGCTCAACTGTTTCTGTTGGCGTATTCCTCTTGAGTTCTAACTCCGCAATCTTTACTTGCGCCTCTATCTCCTTTAACCTTATCTCCTGCTCCCGTTCTTGAGCTTTTTCCTCCTTTAACTTAAACTCCCTCTCCTCTTCTCTCTGTCGGTCTTGAGCCTCTTTTTCTCGCTCTCTATCCTTAGCACGCTCATCGCGCATTTCTGCCTGCTGTTCTTTAATCCAGCCGCGTAGCTCCTCTCCCTCCAGGCCAAGTTCCTTACCCAACTTCATTAGTTGTTGGAGTTCCGCCATTTCACAGATTTATGGTTATGGTATCTATTATAAGACGACCAACCTGTCGGTATGATCACTAACGATACGACCAGAGACCTGAGATCACACCAGATATAACAATACCCAGTTGTCCCAAATACAATTCAAAAATTTACCTTTACCTCACAACTAATTCTATATCTATAAAATGTATAGCACTATTAATTATAAAAGAAAATAGAACGACAAGAATGAAGAAATACAGTAGAAGGACCACAAGTACGTCAAGGACAACGAACCAGACTAGGACAAAGACGTAAAAAAGAAAATATAATGGAAAAAAAAAATGCAACCTACTACGCCGATTACACAACACGGTACGAACAAGAACAGAGTCTGAAAAAAAAGAACGTATCTACAAATAGGGAAGAGAGGGACAAGAGAATACGTCTTCCTAAAACAACGAGGAAGATGGAACGGCACAATCTAAACAAAAATACAGGTCCCTATAGAACTGTTCACTGTGATGAACGAAGTTCCAAATTTAGCCCACCTCCCGAAGAGGACAAACTACGCTCACCACAGCAAACCCGCGCCACCGCCCGTACAACCTATAACGACAACAACAGCAAAAACAGGGAAACAGACAGATGAAAAGACAGCCCTCAATCCAGGGTACAAAATTTCAGTTTCACTTAACTTTCAGCCTTATGAGTTTAAGTCCTCGACCTAATCGGAGCTCTGGCTACTTGTCTCCCCAGGCTGCACGCACACTCTGCCGAAATTTAAGTACACATTAATACATATTCATCAAAATACATGCATCAATACATATTATAATTCATAAACATACATAAATCATATCATCGTGAAATTTCCATTCATCCCACGAACAAGGACAACAGCACAAATTCCTAGCACAACAGAAAAACAACTAGATATAACGAATACACAATGTCAAAATGACCACAGGTAAACAGGACGAGCCCCCAGTGTCACAAATCCCAGACTGGGAGATGTAATAGTTTATGACAGGACGACAATCACGAACAAACAAGTTTAACACTTAACAAAACAACCCATCAGACTCACACATTTATTAAACATAATTATACATATAATAGCGCAATTACATACATTATATTATTGAAATGAACTGCCGTACAACGGCCTTATTCTCACACACACTCTCCCTCGGATCCACAATCCGGTAGTTACTCCTAAAGGCACTTCGGCCTCAGCCTCTCCCCTCAGGGTCTTAATAGTACATTAATGATTCACTGGCACCGCAGTCTCTCAACATCACCTTCCTATTGCCATACAACTTATCAGTTCACTTGCCCATCATCATGGCAATAATATAGTATCTCATTCACTCTCATATCTACGTCCCTGTCCGTGGCCCGACTGCCACGACTTTATGTGCCTCTACTGTCCTGCCCCGGCAGTCTCACTTCTGGCCTATGTATGGCCTCCGGCCCTATGCTGGCCTATCACTTGTGCTCATCGAGGTGGCTCTTCGGCCCGTCCCCGACACCTACAAGAATAACATTACATTGGTATAATACCCTACCATTTCTATTCACTCCACCTCTCCTTACAATCCATGAAGCGTACACACACTAGTTCACCTTTCACTCACCACACATCTTACGGTAACACACCTCCATCGGAGTACACACTACTCACTCGCGCTACAAATCCATGAACTCACTTTCATCTATCGCTCATGGCGCACATTGCTATATCCAATATCAAGGACTTCCACATTCCTCACATATACTTATTCACACCATGGTAATAGACGAATATAATATAGTACATCAATCATAATAATCAATCAACGTTCTACATACCAGTCATTACTGGAAAGACTCTTCCACTAGTCTTCTCGACTGCTCCCTTTATGTCCGCCCGATGGGCTCTTATTCACAGGTCCGCTCCGTCGGACCTTCTAACTTGCAGTGATAGTAATACCGCGCTTTCGCCTCATTCAGACCCTCCCACTACTCACAACAGCACGCTTAACTTGCTGTCTACTGTGAGCCCTTCTTACTCTACACCCGCTCTGTAGCAATCCCCTTAATTGCACTCACTCCACTCGTGACAACATGCTGGATCAATAAATAAATATACATAAATCATGTCAAATTGGACGCGTGATTCAAAGGAATGGGAAACTGAATAGCTTGGAAGACTAAAGATGGAAGAATTAAGAAATAAAATGGCAATCAAAACAAAATGGAAAAGTTCTAGCATACCTCCTGGAATGAAAGGACGAACAAATGATACGTTTTTGGACCGTGGTTTGAAAACGTGAGTGATGTCCTTATTACATGAGCAGCTGTCAGTGCGTGTGATGAGGTCAAAGAGTGATAGATATTAGTTTCTTAAACAGTTTTTCAAAGTTTCATTTACACGTATCAGCTTCGAAGCATGGCCTTTGTATTTTAACTTCAATATTTGATGGCCCTACTTGAAGTCCCATTTATTTTTTTTTGACGGCTATATCACAATACATTATACAAGGGAGTAATCATTATATCACGCATTATTGTTGATACATGTAGATCTATAAAGAAAGGTGTTCGCGTAAGGGCATGAAAAACGTGATTTGTCTCAGTTTTTGTAATCATATATCTGGTCCTACCAGGTCTCAGGGGGGACAATGCTAGGTGAAGATTTGCTTCCACCATCGTCAACAGCCTGTTCAACGTTCCCCGAAGCAATATTTTCATCACCTTTTTTTGCAGGACCTTGCCGACCCTCAGCTGACACGCTTTCACCTTTCGAACATGGATAAAAAATATATTCTGTCAGTACAAGAAGCAAACCAGACGAGGCATGTAAATACTTTCTACAAATTTCAAAGAAAGGGCAAACTTTTGTTAAAGAAAAAAATGTTTTATGTACTAGAGATCTAGATCTAGATCTATCAGTTTTCATGAACATATTAACCTGATTTTCATGTTTCTGATGAGATAACGTACTGGTATGCATTGACCTGATTTTGATATTCATTAACGGAAAAAAATAAATAAATTGCCGGTTTGTGCAACTGAAGGGGTTAGTTCTGTAACACGCCTTGGTCCATCTGGACTACATAACAAACAGCATGGCTGTACATGGAGATCAGATGAGTATACTGCCTATTCGCACTGAACCAGTGTTAAACGAATGAGGCACCCTAAATGGGCTGTTTTTCAGACTTAAACTATGCAAGAAGAATATTTTTCCCTCACTATCTCAGTTGCATTTTTTTGGAAATGTGACTTAGGCATGATGCAGAAAACACTTCAATTATACTCACACAGAATGCCAAAACATTGACAGTAGGCAGACATAATGTTTAAGGGTCATTTTGATAACTAATATTGAGAAATGATCGAAAACGCAACTGATAAATTTTGTCGTTCTTTCCATTTCAAGTTTTGTGCATTTCTAATTAACGCTGCGATATCATTAAAAACTATAGAGTCTAGACATGTCTATCATTTTCGTGACCATTCAAACAAACATTTTTAACATGATAATCCAAGAGAAAAATCGCTGAAATAATAGGGAACTGAAGGGGAAGCCGCACAATTTCTGCAGTAGAGAAAAATGTCCACCCCTCATCATTCTGAAAAAGCTCCACGTGGTTACCACTGCTTATAGGATTTGTTTCAAGACAAAGTAAAGCGTTATTAAAAAAAAAAGTTTTTTTTTTTTTTTTACTGCAGGACATTTCAGACTCAATCTAACAAATAATATCATATTCTTATGACTGACTTATTACAAAAATTACAGAGGTGACAAACCCACCTGAATTTTCAGTTGTCTCCCCGGGAGGGCGATCGTCAACATCAAATTCACTCAACATTTCCGTAATTTCGTCAGAGGGGAAATGCCGGGCCAGAGAGATGAAATTTTGTTTCTCATCTTTGGACATCTGCCATTTACTGAGAAGATATTCCACCGCCTCAGGACATTTCTCTCTGATGCTAATTTCTAATACATTTTCTCCCTTTTTGTTCTGCCTGTACATGTTGGCACCCGCATCGAGAAGAAACTTAAGATGCTGGTGAAAACCTAACTTTGCACTTGTAAGAAGCGGAGTATTTCCTTCATTGTCAGGCACTTCCAGATCAGCTTTCCTGCTGGTCAGTTTGAGCACAATTTCTGCATTACCATTTTTCACACCAAATTTTAATGCTTCCATGCTGTTATTGCCCACAATGTTCAGATTTGCCCCTGCATCGACTAAAACTTTCACGGCCTGTGCTCTATTGTTTTCTGCCGCACACATGAGAGCAGTTTTGCCATCTCTATCTGTCTCATCCAGTGATGATTTCGCCACAAGCAAATTCCTTACAATCTCTACATGGCCAATGGCCGCGCTGAGCATCAGTGGTGTTTTGTAAAAATGATTTGCCACATTTGGGTTTGCATTCTTATCAAGCAACAATTGGACGGCATCTACTTGACCATTTGCTGCACAGATCATGAGTGCCGAATTTCCCATTTCGTCAACTGCTTCAATATCAACATTTGAG
Source organism: Onchidella celtica (assembly GCA_963931925.1). Taxonomy (NCBI): domain Eukaryota; kingdom Metazoa; phylum Mollusca; class Gastropoda; order Systellommatophora; family Onchidiidae; genus Onchidella; species Onchidella celtica. The sequence goes on from OZ007569.1 coordinate 36,510,660, forward strand.
TCTAATAGAGCTCTCATGCACTCAGTGTATCCGTGATGACCACAAAGCATTAGAGGTGTCCATCCGTCAGGGCTTCGTAAATTACCGTCAGCTTTGTGTCTCAGCAAATGTTTTACGCTTCCCACTTTCCCCTTGCTGGCCGCGAACATCAAAGCGGTCCGGTCTCTTCTGTCACGTAAGTTGATATGAGCATCTGCAAGAAGCAACTTTTTCACCACGGCCTGTTTTCCACATAACGAGGCCAAATGAAGAGGAGTGTATCCCTCAGTACTGGCCCAGTTAACATCAGCTCCAGCACCAATGAGAAGATCGGCCATTGCATGATCTCCTCTGATTGCGCTCCAGCTTAAAGCACTGTGTCCATCAATGATGTCTGAAGTATTTATATCAGCTTGATTTCTAAGCAGAATGTTCACTACCTGCACATGTCCGTTACATGATGCATGCAAGAGAGGGCTGATTCCCTCCACATCCTCTGCGTTGATATCTGCACCTGTGGTCAGTAAACTTCTGACACTCTCCTCCCTGCCATTTCCTGCCCCAATCATTAAAGCTGACTCACCACTCGTTGACACTCTGCTGTAATCCGCACCACTTTCCAAAAGATAATTAACCACCTTGGTGTGACCCATTTGAGCTGCCAGCATAAGTGCTGTCCACCCATTTCGGTTTGTAAGATCCAAACTGCATGGGGCGGCGTGCAGTATTTTAACAATATCTAAATTGCCGTTGCTTGCCGCAGCCATCAGTGCAGTTCTTCCATTAATATCTGGGTTGTTCACAGACGCATTGGCTTTAAGCAGAATCTTGACAATGTGTAAATTTCCAGCTGAGCTGGCTTCAATAAGTGGTGTTATTCCACATACATCTGACAAATCGACGTCAGCTTTGGCTTGAAGGAGGGTGTCAAGAATATCTGTTTTACCCAGAGAAGCACATAGAAATAGAGCAGTGCGACCCAAAGAGTCAAGGGAGTTGACAGGGATACCATTCTCGATCAACAGTTGAGTTATTTGAAGATTTCCATTAGCAACAGCGGTTTGAAGAAATGAAATGCATCTCTCGGGTCCTGTCCAATCTATTAAATTTAAAATGTTATTGTGGTGTGACAGGAATAATTTTACGGCAGGTGTTTGATTGTTTTGAACTGCATAAGAAAGAGACTCCAGACATTCACTAATTCCCCTGAAGGTATCATGTGACTCAGAATGATCCTTACGCTCAAGTGCCTTTGGGCCCCTTTCTTGACATATTTGTCCGTCGCTAGAGGCAATCTTTGGATTTGCCTTATGTTTCAGTAGAAGACGAATGCATTCTATATTTCCTGTGAGAGCAGCCCTAGTAAGTGCTGTATGTCCATATTTAGATCTTGCATGGACTGAATCACAGTTCCCGTTTTTCAGCATCTTTTCAATCATCACCGAGTTGCCTTGCTGGGCGGCAAACATTAAGGGCGTTTCGCCACCGTAGTCCACACAGTTGTCATCAGCACCACATTTCAGTAGGATCTTTAAACCTTCCAGAAATTCATATCGAACACATAGGTGAAGTGCTGTGTAGCCAAATAAATTTTTAGCATTCACATTAGCCTTTTTCTCAGTCAAAACTCGGACAATTTCAAGGTGACCAGAAGATATACTTGTCATTAGAGAATTCCACCCATTTACATTGACGCCGTCAATATCCGAGCCTGATTCCAGAAGTACTTTTACAATATCAGTCAGTCCTCTTTCAGCAGCTAAATGAAGAGCACTGTCCCCACCAAGTGTACGTGCATTCACATCTGCTCCCTTTTTACAAAGAATTTTTACAATCTCATCATTTCCTGACAGGATCGCGTGTATCAAAGCCGAACTACCGAATCGGTCTTTGCTATTCAGTGCTGCCTTTTCTTCTGTCAAAACCTTGACTGCCTCCTCATTATTCACAGCACAAGCAATGATCAAAGCTGTCAAACCACTGCGATTCTTGATGTCCGGCGAAGTTCCTTTCTCCAGCAGTTTTTGTGTCAGCTCGGTTCTGCCAACTGCCACACAAGCCATCAGGGGAGTCATTTCCGTGTCAGCATCCAGTGAATTTACCGCGCCAGTCTTTATTTCTGCAGAAAAATCCTGATCGCTAATTAAAACTTTACCAATCTGGGATGATTTAAGTAGTCGCTCGGCAGCATCTTTAAGCACGGTAATATTTAGCTTCAGAGGCATCAGAGTCTTGCCTTTTTTCACCATTGCTTGGAACCGTTCTTGAAGTTCCTTTACAATCTCAACTGGAACTGTTCTACTTTCCATCTTCTGTTCACAACTTCAAAATCTGTGACAAAGAAAAACAAAACAAAACAAAAAACAAAAAGCGCCCTCCAATCCTTAAAAACTTAAGATTTTCTGAAATATTTTGGTAAACGTAACACATTTATACATGTTCCCTGAACATGAATATATACACGATACAGTTTCTGTGGGACAAAGACGTTTTTATCATTACTGAACAAACTGTACTTATCAATTTAAAAATGAATCTCACATCATTACTGAACAGATCGTTTAAACACAGATCTAACATTACTGCGGAAGAGATCGTGTTTAGCATGTACCCTGGATAAAATGGCAAGAACAGCCTCTGCCTATAAAGGATAGGGAAAGTGTTCTAAATGTCCCGATCACTTTGAACTCTCACGGTTCTTTACAAACTGCCCCAATATTTTCCACGAACAGCCAGCCCATTGAACAAAAATACCGTTGGTTTAGGGTCAGGAAGTAGTTCAATGTTTGGGACAGGGATAGATTTAAAGGTAGCATTATGAATGGAGGCACAGTCAAGGAAATGATTACGGTGGACCTGTATATAAACAAGCGGATGGTCAGGACATACGAAACGTTTTCCAAAGATGGGAGATAAAACCATTACTTTAGAACAGAAGACGATGCAGGGCACACATTCTTTGCCCATGATAACAGGCCCTGGCAGAGCAGTTTTTCCAAAATCTGCACAATTCATTTTCCTCTTCATCTTCTTGTCAGAGGATGAACGATTAAAAAAAAACAAAACTTTTCATTGTAACGCAGATCTTGTGTGCCTCGATGCGGCTACTCATAAAGCTTTACAGGCACTTGTCAGTAACCTCCCTTATGGTTGTAATTACTTCCCTTGAGTACAACACTGCCGTGGGGAAGCGCGTTTTAATTTCTTCCTTATTGATCGTCAGAAAGACAGGCACTCGGGTTCAATTTCAAGAGTAATGCCCTTCCCGTACAATATAGGTGTCCATGATCACTTTGTTACAAACGGAGATACGACGTCCAAAATATCTCCCATGAGTTTGTCGATTTTTACTGATCCTGTCACCTTTGAAAACTTATAACTACAGAGTTTCTGGACAGAGTAGCCGGCTAGAATTCTAGTAGGAGGCTCCTACTTTATATTAATACCCAGTTTATTACGCTTCAATGCGCGTGTCCTAGTGAGACCGCCAATAATAGAGTCTCGGATTTTTAAATAATTATGATGAGCTCGACAAGTTTCATCGCCGATAAATCCAACTAGCTTATGAAATTGTAGCCCAATAGAAGAGTATCTTCTGCAGTTTACCGTGACACCTGGTTAATTTCTGTGCGTGCAGTATTAACCGACCCAGGAATTTTTTATTGTTGGTACACTGACAACTTATTCGGGCTTAGGCCCAATGCCAGAGCGTTGGAACTACTGACCACCCGGCCAGCTTTCCCGCAAGTCCGAGGGGCAGTATAAATTTTTATACAATGCCATAATATTAGTATTAGATACACAACTAGTAAAACTTGTCTCCCCTGCCTATAGCAAGGGCGATAACCAATAAATAAAATACAACAACGAAAAACCAACAGTAAGGATTTCCCAACTACCCCCTCCCCTTTCCCCCCCATCCACGCGTACGGTAGGGAAGTCTGTCCTACTATCCTCAGCCTTCACTTTGGCGCCAACTCAAATCAAAAGAAGGAAGCAGCCCGATGGAGATCCCTATCTGAGACCTAGGAAGCAAGAAGCAAAGAACTCATGCAAGAAAGAAACACTATCAAGAAAACACTTAAAAGACAGCTGAACCCAAATAGGAGCCCCTTTGAGGGCCAAGAAAGACAGAAAGCAGGCCAGAACGATGTCAACAAGAATAACAGAGAAACAAGAAAAGAAAAACAACAAGAAAAAGTGAGTTGCAAATGCCCATAACAGAGATCCTCCTAAAATAAAGGCCTAGATATTGGATGCATTCCTCACCCAATGCCGCTGACCACTACCGCGAGGAAGAAAGAGACCTTGGCTGCCGAGATCAGACCCGTGAAGCTAGATTTGGCTTCCGACACAGTTGCAAGGCATGAAGCATTAGTCCCTGACCAGGAGAAACTTTCGCTAATGGTTGGTTGGCTTTTTTGTTCCCTATTTTTTAAAACTAGTTTTACCATGTAAATAAACAAATTTACAGCATCAACTAGGACCACGTTTTGCCGGTGGTGTGACCTTAAAGAACTCAGAACCCACTACAATTTGTACAAACTCGCCCATTAGCTGCTCGCAAGCCCACCCTACATTCTTCTATTAAATTGTAATCTTCTTGTCCGACATCTTTCACTATCTGAAAATGCCAGTCATGTGAATTTGATCTAATTAAGAGGCTACGTAACTCACAGACTGGCCGAATGTTTTCGCATCCTTGGACCCCCAAAGTTTAGTGTGTACTGAAATAGTTCTCACCACAAAATGAGTCAACAAGAAGCAATCAAAGCAACTCCGTTGTAAGGAAGATGGAGAAAATGTGCTAGACCATACAGTCTTCAGATTACATAAAAGCACAATTTAGGAAATGCAGATAGACCAGTTCACAGAATCCCCCGACTACAGTGTTCAAAGGTTATGGGAACACCAGCGTTCAAGCGATAATGTTAACAATTCTACAGGCAAAATTATTTACCTAAATTGTGAACCTCAGACTTACACAACATGGAAGACAAATGGCCCGGATTTGTGTGAATCAACCGGTGCAATTTACGGAAGCAAACCTTCCGACTGCATGACCCATTATTTCAAAGTATCACCCTCTGAAGCCTCCCAAATCTATAAGAATTCACTCGTCTCAATAAAATACTCTTCGGTTGCTGCTCTACCACATTAAAAAACTTCGAAACTTACTACAATATGCACTGCAATTGCACAGAAATAAGTACGTGTATACGTGTCATTTCTGATCAAGTGAGAGTAGAAGGCTCTGCTGGATTAAATTTCCCACCAATTAAGAGTCCAAACCTATTCGGGAATTGCCAAGTTGGGTTTGGATTAGGGCTTAGAAACCGTGCTAAAGTGCCCACAACACACTCCATAAATCTCAGGATTAAAAAAAAAATCATTTTTATATAAAACTGTACGGTAAATTTCATTAGAAGGTAATTAGATCTAGTCTAATTTCACAATAAAAAAGCAAACTATTCCATGATGACTTTTTACTCAATATCATAACGGGATTTCCCTGCTTCTAAAAATAAACGTCATATTTGCTTACTCCCAAGCGGTAGGGTGCTTTGTCACAGCGGGATTTTTCTGACCCTATAAATAATCATGCTCCCTGCCAACAGACCCACATCAAACCGACATTGGATTTCTACATCGGATTGGCCTCAAGTTTGCTTGTCGGAATGGCATAGTTCCAATGGAGAAAATCCGACATCCGAAAATGCTAAAAAATGGACCTTGTTCCAACTATAATTCTATGTCGGAATGACATCGTTATGATGTTTGTAATCCGATCAGAATATGATCTTGTTCCAACTTAAATCCAGCATCGGAATGATGGCATTTTAGCTGCATCAATCCAATGTCAGGCCTCTATATAGGACTAACATCAAGTTTGCTCATCGGAATGGCATTGTTCTGATGTTGGCAATCCGATCAGAATACGACTTTCTTCCGACTTAAATCCGACATCGGAATGATGGCATTTTTGCTGCATCATTCCGATGTTGGAATTCTACATAGAATTGACTTCAAGTTTGGACGTCACTGTGGCAACATTCCGATGTTGGCAATCTGATCAGAATATGACTTTGTTCCAACTTAAATCCGACATTGGAATGATGGTATTTTTGCTGCATCATTCCAGTGTCGGAATTCTACATAGGATTGACTTCAAGTTTGCTCATCGGAATGGTATCGATGTTGGCAATCCAATCAGAATATGACTTTATTCCGACTTAAATCCGACATTGGAATGATGGCATTTTTACTTCACCGGTATGACATTGTTCTGAAGTTGGCAATCAGCCAAAATATGACTTGTTCCGACATAAATCCGACATCGGAATGATGTCGTTTTTCTGCATCAATCCAATATACAAATCCTACATAGAATTGACATCATTTACCTGTAGGAATGGCATCATTCTGATGTGGATAATCCTATCGGAATACTGCTTTGTTCTGACAAATTCTACGTAGGAATGATGTAGGATGACATCAAGCTTGCATATCAACTGGCACACAGCAAACATACAGAAAATAAAAAGTATAAGTGATAATTTTACAAATGCACAAGTCCGACAAGTTGGGCCAAAAATTTTAACAAGTCCAATAAGGTGGCCGAAAAATTCCGACAAGTGTGACGCACAGGTCCAAAAATTTCAACAAGTCTGACGCACAAGTCCGACAAGTTGGTCAAAAAATTTTGACAAGTCCGAAAACTTCCGACAAGTGTGATGCACAAGTCCAACAACTTGGCGAAAAATCTGAAAAATCTAAATTTGAAGTCCAATAAGTTGGCCAAAAAATTATGACAAGTCTGACGCACCAGACCGACGAGTTGGCCAAAAGATCTGACAAGACTGATGCAAAAGTACAAGTTGGGTGAAAAATTTTGAGAAGTCTAAGGATGAAATGTCGGCCGAAAAATTCTGACATGTCCGACGCACAAGTCTGACAAGTTGGCCCAAAAATTCCAACAAATCTGATGCACAAATCAAAAAAGTTAGGCCAAAAATTTTGACAAGTCCGATAAGGTTGCCAAAAATTTCTGACAAGTGTGACGCAAAGGTCCAAGAAGTTTCCCGGAAAATCCGACAAGTCCGGCATGCAAGTGCAGGAAATTGGCCAAAAAATTCGGACAAAACTGACGCACAAGTCCAATAAGTTGGTTGAAAATTTCTGACAAGTCCGACAAGTTGGTCGAAAAATTACGACAAGTCTGACACACAAGTCTTACAAGTTGGCCAAAAAATCTGACAAATCTGACACACAAGTCCGACAAGTTGGCCAGAAAATTCTGATGAGTCTGACGCACAAATCCAACAAGTTGGGCAAACAATCCATCAAGTCGTACGTCCAATTCCAACAAGTTTGATGAAAAATTGTGAAAAAGTCTGATACATAAATCCAACAAGTTGGCCAAAAACTTCCGTCAAGTCTGGCACACAAATCCAACAAGTTGGCCAAAAACTTGTGACATAGTATGTCGCACAAGTCTGACAAGATGGCTGAAAAATTTATAGAAGTCTGACGCACAAGTCCGACAAGTTGGCCAAAAAATTTTGACAAGTCTGACAAGTTGGCTGAAAAATTCCGACAAGTGTGACACACAAGTCCAACAAGTTGGCCGAAAAATCCGACAAGTCTGAATTTGAAGTCCAACAAGTAGGCCAAAAAATTATGTCAAGTTTGTCGCAAAAGTTTCATGAGTTGGCCAAAAAATCTGACAAGACTGACGGACGAATAAGACAAGTTGGCCAAAAAAAATCAGACTAGTCTGACGCACAAGTACAACAAATTGGCCAAAAAATTTTTGAGAACTCTAACACACAAGTCCGAGATGTTGGTGGGAAAATTCTGACAAGTCCGACAAGTTGGAAGAAAAATTCTAACAAGCCTGATGGATAAGTCCGACGTTGGGCCAAAAATTTTGACAAGTCCAACTAGTTGGCCAAAGAATTTTGACAAATGTGATGCACAAGTCCAACAAGTTGACAAAAAAATCTGACAAGACTTACGTGCATGTCCAACAAATCGGCCAAAAAATTCGGACGAGACTCACAAGTCCGACGAGTTGGCCAAAAAATCTGATAAGAATGACGCACAAGCAAGACAAGTTGGCCAAAATATTTTGAGAAGTCTAACGCACAAGTCCAAGATGTTGGTTGAAAAATTACGACAAGTCCAATGAGTTGGCTAATAAAAATCTGACAAGTCTCACGCACAAGTACGACACGTTGGTTGAAACATGTTGACAAGTCTGATGCACAAGTCCGACGAGTTGCCCAAAAAAATATCCACAAATCTGATGCATAAATCCGACAAGTTGCTCAAAAAGTTTTGTCGGGTCTGACAAGTTGGTAAAAAAAATCTGCCGCCCAAATTCAACAAATCCGCTGGCCAAGTCTAACAAGTCCACCGAACAAGTCTGGCAAGTATGACAAGTCAGCTGAATAGGTACGACAAATCCAGCAAGTCATCTGCACAAGTCTGACAAATTCTTTGCACAGGTTCGACAAGTTCGACAAGTCCACTGCACAAACCCCATATTTTGACATGTCTGACATGCCAACTGCACAACTATGACAAATCGGACAAATCCGCTGCATGTCCAGCAAAGTTCACCGAAGAAGTCTGCCAACTCCAAGATATCTGATAATTCCACTGCTGACGTCTGTCAAGTCCAACAAATCAGCAGCACAAGTCCAACAGGTCTGCCACATAAGTCTGACAAGCATAAGTCTGACGAGGCTGACAGGTCAGCTGCACAAGTCTGACAAGTTTGCAGAACAAGTCAGACAAGTTGACTGCAGAAGTCCAACAAGTCCAAGAAGTCTGCCGCACAGGTTCGACAAGTACGTCTAGTCTAACGGACGAGCCGGACAAGTCTATCGCACAAGTCCAAAAAGTGCGCTGCACGAGTCCGACAAGTCCAGGGCACAAGTCTGACAACAAGTCAGCAATCCTGACAAGTTCAACAAGTCCACGGCACAGGTTTGACATGTTCAACATATCTGCTACAAAGGTTCGACACGCCTGAGGAATCCAACAAATCAGCCGCACAAATCCAACAAGTCTGCGACGTCTAACAAGTCCACTGCACAAGCCCAAAAAGTCTGACAAGTCCACCGCACAAGTCTCACAGGTCCAAAAAATCTGCCACACAAGTCCAACAAGTTTGCTGCACAAGTCTGACGACACCGACAAAGTCAACAGGTCCGTTGCACAAGTCAGGCAAGTCTGACAAGCCTTTTGTAAAAACTTTGTTCCCATGAGATAAGTGGTTTGAACATGACATCGACGTTATATATCATAAGTTAAAGGTTCTAAGATTTTAGTGTTAAAGATGGTAAGGTATGGCAAGTCTGACAAGTTTTTGCCTTATTTTGTAAAATTTAGTTCCCATGAGATAGGCGGTTTGACCATGACACCGACGCTGAATATCATAATTTAGAAATTATGGGATTTTTAATGGTAAGGGTGGTGAGGTCAACTTTTTTGTAATGGATTTGGTATCGAATCTGGAATCCTAAATAGGGATTTTCTGATATTGTCAGACATGAAACTATTATGAAATCATTTTTGTGTTTCGTTAGACCTATTTTATTTTATTGAAACTTGTAAACCAGGAGAAGAAAAACCCTCACGTAAAAGCAAGTGAAAAGTTTCACATGTTCGAGAAAGTAAGAGAAAGTATTCAATCGGTTGTGACATTCACTTTAAGGAGAATAAATAATGATATCGATTCCCACTTCTGCTTCAGGTTTGTAGATAAAAGTCAAGAAGATGTCAAGGGCAAAGGTAGATAATCATGTGTGTAGGTTACACTTTTTGTAAAAAAGAATATTTGTTACGAATCTGGGAATGGGTAGTGCCCTCTAGCTGTTATGAAGAGGGTCTTCTCAATGATGGTATTATGACTGCATTTTAAATCGAGAGGTATTTACTATTTAATCTTTCGTACCATGCCACACACTAAGAACAATCTGAATAAGTTTCATAAACAGACCTGCAGGGCCACAAATTTAATTACATTAAATTTCCTAACAATTTTGTCTAGATCTATTACATACTAAAGACAACATCAGCAGCATCAAATGAAAATTCAATAATATGTCACTAGAAGTCTTCTCTAGATTCCTATATTGTTATGATCATTCTGACTCACTAACAATTTAATTACTAGTCATATATCTCTCAGATATAGTCTGCCTACTATCTATCAAGCAATATACTAATATCGTCTCTGGCGACGATGTCATCTCAGCTATTTGTGCCTACCGCTTATAATGGATCAAGCTCGTCAATATAAACTGACGTCGTTAAGTCTATTGGATCTACTCTAGGATGGGCTGGCAATTCCCAGCCTCATCCAGACAAATCAATCCCAATTCACAGATGTGTATGCTATACATTCATACTAATTGCAAGTCAACATAAATCTCTGTCTTGCATTCTTGGGCAGAATCCCTAGTATATGCGGCAATCCTGTCTTAGTGGATAACTTATGTTCAGCTCCTCGTTCATTGTTGAGTCATCAATGGACAAACACTTACGCTTGGTCCCTGGTATTAGAAAAACCAGGGAACAGTAGACAATAGCAGTGGGCATATCTCATTCAAGCATATGGCTTCATCTCAATGTCTATAGTGGACTAGACATGAATCAAACAGACTTATGATTCTTCAGGCAGAATCGTGCCGACGCCTGCACAGATTGGAATTTTCTGTATGGAGTAATGGACATAGGTATGGCTACACTTTTATACTGTGCAGCCACCTGCAATTACCGTCCAAATCCCTAGATTTGATTGGTGCATCCATGCGAGCTCATCTCGCAGTATTAATATATTCTACGTGGGAGTTGGTCACGGCCTTGTACTAAAAACAGACAAGGTCAATTTAAAATGTCAAAACAATTACTGAAATCTTTAAACCCTCGTGCTTTCTACATTTTATGTACGAATTTCTGAACGCGACTAAGCGTCTTAAACTATCTATCCTTATTCACCCCTTCTCTTCCCTTCTAAGTGTTCATCAAAATCACGGGGTCGAGAATTGCACTGTCACCCCTAACTTATCCATTTATTCTATCTCGCCCCACTTTCTTTCCATCTCTAAGAAAAAGTGTTTCAAAAACAAACTGTTCACGAGAACAGTTCAAGGACAAAACTACGCTGGTTATAATCAACGAGACCGTGAAAAATCAACTCCTTGCAAGTCGTGACCCAGCACGGCAATTATAGTACTTAAACCATGACATCCCCCACCCCAGTGGAAATTTTAAGAAAAATTTACACGATAGGATCGAAGAAACCACAAAGTTATTGTGGTGGGGGCTTAAGTACTACTGTAGAAAAGTCAGCCTTAAGCTTGAGAACAAAAAATCTAACTAAGAACGTGCATATTGGATGGACAAAAAGCATACAATTATTGATGGCACGTTCTATCGAAACATTCTCACTCCACACAATCAAACTTCTCACGAACATTTATAATAACAATGAGTATATCACTGTATACTGCTGGATTAAAGTATAACTACAATCAAACAATCAGGCCTTACTGAAGGAATAGGCTCATAATTATCTAGTCAACACACATAATTGCTGCTTATATACACATTCACAAACAATATATTGTTAATTAAAATACTGTGGTATCCAATGGCAGCAGTAGCTCTGGTAGCTTGGTTTGCCATGTCTCCTTCTCATTGACCCGCTGACAAGGGCGTCAGGTTTGTCAGAAGTTCAGGTCACAGTCCGGAATGACGCTGGTGGAAAGAGGATATTCACAAAAAAGGATTGTAAAACTGGTTCATAAAGTAGTGAAGAAGATAAATGTGAATCCATCCACCGTCCAGAATTGAGGGGGAAAAGCACTATCCAACCCCAATATAAGACAGACTCTGTAATAGAGTAATGAAATTGTGGGTCTGTCCTACAACGGATTTCCGTATAATGAAGCCGAAATAAAACGGCGAAAAGTTAATTAGCTTAACGTTTACATTTCAAACTCGCGTGGTGCTGCGTTAAATGCAACAATAGTATAGAACTTTCTCAATTTAATAACAATATGATTTAATTTATTTAATCTCCGTATCGAATCCGGTATAGATGAGATGGCACGAGGCGATAGCTAGTTAATTTAATGCACTTTACGCAAGCCATGCACACGTCAAGTGTCACAGTCATCTCGGTATATAGTCATATCTGGCATTACGTTAGCTGGTCCACGGAACGCGGACAGCCTAAGACATAATCGGTTGTATAAAAAAACAACAACTCTTCTCCACAACTTAAAACGCGACCACGCAGTGTCCTCTGTTACCACTGCAAAATCTCTCTCAACGCGACGAATCAGTGTTCTCTGTTAGCACTGGAAAAACTCTCAAAACGCGAAAATTCCCTTTCTTACCGGTCGGTCTTACACTGCCCGTCGGTCTTACACTGCCTGCGGCCTTACACTGCCCATAGGTCTTATACTGCATCTCCGTGTCTTACACTGCCTGCGGCCTTACACTGCCCTGAGGCCTTACACTGCCCTGTGGGGCTTACAATGCCTGTAAGAAGGTTCAACTCTCTCTCTCTCTCAATATACCACGTGTCTTTTATAATGACATTACCTCAATACTGATACGAACAAGTCCCATGAGACTAAACTCTTTGCTCCTCGGGCGGCCGCTCAGCCGAAAATAACACCAATATTCACCACATATCCCTACTCAAAAAAAAAAAGTCACCTCCCTAAGCAGCCTAGTACTGCCTTCTCGGGGGCTCGTCAATGTTAAAACGAGATCGGTAATACATAATGCTTAATAAGCTCCATAGAACAGGCAGCATGCTAACTGCACGGGTTCCAACAATTCAATAAAAATGCTCACTCAAGCAGTGTTGCTACTGTACAACATAGGAGGACTAATTAAACCTCACTCTTTATTAACCCAGATTACACATGAACTCACTCACCGTGTCACAACACGTGAACGAATTCAGGTATGCAAGAAAAATTAAGTATAAACAAAAAAGGTAAATACGATATAACGAATGTATAAAAAGAGGTACATTACAAACAAGACGCAAGACTTACAAGCAAAACGAACGATAACAGACCCTACAAGTCCTAACTTATATTACAGAAAGTTTAAGAAAAAGACAGGAGAGACATCCTCCTAAAGAAATGTGAGGAAGCAAGAGAAACGCCACAATCTATACGAATAATGGATCCCTAATAGAACTATTCACAGAGAAGCAAATCCCCCCGAGTTATCAATAGCCACCAAGGCACTCCAATATCCTTCGTAATGGCAAAGAAGATATGCTATACTATGATCCCATCCAACCTCCCGCTCTTAAACTAAACATATAGTAAAGGAAAAAAGCCTGTAAACACTGAGGATGGAAAGCACCTCGCCCTCCTCAAAACTGACAATCAGATGGTTCACTTAACTTTTACTAGAGGAATTCAGTTGGTGATGTCCTCAATCCATAGCTCGTTCCAATGCCAAAAAAGTGTCGTCTTTCTGTTACAGGTAGATATCTAAGGTGAATGGTGTCCCTCGCCGGTGTCGTCGGGTCAATGGGATGATCAGCTCGTTATATGAAATTGAACCAAAATGTTATATTAATACAAATTGCCTATAACCTATCTGTCTCTTAATCTAAAGTAAAAAAGACCTGAAATCACAATGTTATAACAGTACAATATGAAATAATGGAATAAAATGCAATAGATGGATCTAAGGGTAAGTCTGTCAATAGGTTTTAAGAATAATTTATCTAAATGGCATGGCGTTCTTTAAGTTCTTTAGGGGGTCCCTCTCCAGTGTTACAGAGTTGGTATTATGACTGCATTTTAAATCGAGAGGTATTTACTATTTAATCTTTCGTACCATGCCACACACTAAGAACAATCTGAATAAGTTTCATAAACAGACCTGCAGGGCCACAAATTTAATTACATTAAATTTCCTAACAATTTTGTCTAGATCTATTACATACTAAAGACAACATCAGCAGCATCAAATGAAAATTCAATAATATGTCACCAGAAGTCTTCTCTAGATTCCTATATTGTTATGATCATTCTGACTCACTAACAATTTAATTACTAGTCATATATCTCTCAGATATAGTCTGCCTACTATCTATCAAGCAATATACTAATATCGTCTCTGGCGACGATGTCATCTCAGCTATTTGTGCCTACCGCTTATAATGGATCAAGCTCGTCAATATAAACTGACGTAGTTAAGTCTATTGGATCTACTCTAGGATGGGCTGGCAATTCCCAGCCTCATCCAGACAAATCAATCCCAATTCACAGATGTGTATGCTATACATTCATACTAATTGCAAGTCAACATAAATCTCTGTCTTGCATTCTTGGGCAGCATTCCTAGTATATGCGGCAATCCTGTCTTAGTGGATAACTTATGTTCAGCTCCTCGTTCATTGTTGAGTCATCAATGGACAAACACTTACGCTTGGTCCCTGGTATTAGAAAAACCAGGGAACAGTAGACAATAGCAGTGGGCATATCTCATTCAAGCATATGGCTTCATCTCAATGTCTATAGTGGACTAGACATGAATCAAACAGACTTATGATTCTTCAGGCAGAATCGTGCCGACGCCTGCACAGATTGGAATTTTCTGTATGGAGTAATGGACATAGGTATGGCTACACTTTTATACTGTGCAGCCACCTGCAAATTACCGTCCAAATCCCTAGATTTGATTGGTGCATCCATGCGAGCTCATCTCGCAGTATTAATATATCCTACGTGGGAGTTGGTCACGGCCGTGTACTAAAAACAGACAAGGTCAATTTAAAATGTCAAAACAATTACTGAAATCTTTAAACCCTCGTGCTTTCTACATTTTATGTACGAATTTTTGAACGCGACTAAGCGTCTTAAACTATCTATCCTTATTCACCCCTTCTCTTCCCTTCTAAGTGTTCATCAAAATCACGGGGTCGAGAATTGCACTGTCACTCCTAACTTATCCATTTATTCTATCTCGCCCCACTTTCTTTCCATCTCTAAGAAAAAGTGTTTCAAAAACAAACTGTTCACGAGAACAGTTCAAGGACAAAACTACGCTGGTTATAATCAACGAGACCGTGAAAAATCAACTCCTTGCAAGTCGTGACCCAGCACGGCAATTATAGTACTTAAACCATGACAATATTCGTTGCCCTATTTCCAATAGAAGGCTTGTATCTTTGGCTTATGGTGTTGATCGAACTTGTTTGTATGAAAACCATGTATTTTAAGTAAGTTTTGTAAAGAAATGGATTTAATATCTGAGTTTATGCATAATGAGGTCAAACCCATAACGGCAGACAATGTATGGATTGTGTGTCATATAAGAAAAACCCAAATTTATTTATAGTACAGAACAGCCACTTTGGGGCTAGTCATGCCCAACTAGTCTGTAAAGCTTAGGGTCTGGCGAGTTTCGTCCCTTAAGGCGCTTCCGAGGGACTGAGAGTTGGGATGGAGTTTGGTCGGGTGTAGGCCGGACAAAACATACGGATTAGAACCTACTTCCTCAGATCTTAAGGGGATCGTCCATGTCAAGGGAAAAGTGCTCTCGCAACCACATAGTCACACGGCACATCTGTGCTAGGTAGGGTAGTGTGTGCTGGAGTCCCCGTGCCACTATTTTTTTTTGTTTTTGATTCACTTATTTTATTTTCTCTGAACAGAATTCAATGCACAACAACAATAACAACAGTAACAGAAGGGCTCCCTGGTGGGCTGCATTGATCTCGGTCTTCCTTTTTTTTCTTCTGGCTCTTTTCCCTGTAGACTTAGAGAGAGAGACAGACTTCCCCAATATGGAAGGGGTGGGGGTGGGGGACTTCAATATTATTGTTTTGGTTTTGAACATTTGCAAACTTCACGAGAGAGTGTAATGTATTTTTGAGTGTTATCTCTGTTGAGGGATTTCTTTTATTGCTGTAGCAAATTAAAAATTAATGTTTCAATTGTGAAAGGTCGGGTTTTGTTTATTGACTCATCAAAACACAGCGTGTCAAAACAGTTATTATTGTTGACGGCGAAATTGGTTGAGTAAAAGATGGCAGAAAGTGTGGAGTTTGAGTTGTAGCGGAATGGGATCGCCCTGTGCTCTTGATGTATACTTAGGAGTAGAATTACAACTATCATTAGGGGAGAACATAGAGAAGCCTTCAAGGGCGAGAAAGCTAGCACTTCAAGACAAGCTGGCGCTTTACAGCTTCATGAAAGATTCCATTCAAACCCTTTTAACACACATGGAAAACGCACGTATTATAAGTTTGCTGCGTAGAGCGCCGCTTATAATAATAATAATAATAATAATAATAATAAATAGAATTTCTATAGCGCATTTCTAATAAAATTATTACTCAATGCGCTGTACATTGCATCAATAATTCATGCATACACTTTCCAAATCTCATACTAAAACAGTCACTTTCATCCATACAAACTTTCAGTTTCACACACATAGACGCTCTTAGTCATATAACACTAGCTTATATAATCAATAAAATAAAAATAATTGTAAAATTAAGAGTGTTTAGAAATATTGAAAGTGACTTCTTTTTCAGGCTTTGAAGCCCCTTGCTGTGTAATGCAGTGTGTAGTGTCACTTACACTTTTCGATCCTCTGGTGCAACAAAATGGATGTTGACTCCCATCTTAAAAAACGAGAGGGTGTTACGACCGGTGAAGCGCTTGCTTTTCAAGGCTTCATCTATGTGCATCTTCGACAGCAACAGGCGCTTTCTTAAAATGTGCTTGTCTGTTGCAGATCTTTATTCAGGGAGGATTGCTGCCTTTGGCATTTACACCCCACTCTTTTTGTTAGTTTTATTTGTTTGTTGTTGTTTTTCTCCTTGTTTCTTTGGTTCTTTCCTATCCCTCAGAAGGGCTCCCTGGTGGGCTGCATTGATCTCGGTCTTCCTTTTTTTTCTTCTGGCTCTTAACCTGTAGTCTTAGAGAGAGAGAGAGACAGAGTTCCCCAAAATGGAAGGGTGTGTGTGTGTGTGTGTGTGTGGGTTCTCTTGCACTGGGTGGTTTATCAAGACATTATTTTGTCCGATGAACACCAACGCTGACCGGACATGCTCCGTTATCCTGCCGTCCGGACAATCGCTTATGGTTGCAACGTGATTTTTCGGCCCTGAAAAGGCGGGAAACTGAAAATTATGCAGTTCTGAAGCAGTCTGGTCAAAACACCTTAAATCCGCAAAAATTGTGTAAAAGTGTGTATAGCCGATCATTGCCGAACCTGTGACTCTTTTTTGAAAGTCTGGATTGCTTCTTTAGACTTCGCATTGACCTTGTGGCCTAGTTAGAAACCGGAGCTATTTTTAGCCTCCCTAGGTTTTCCTCCCTATGGTGGAAAAGATTTCTCTGAGCAGTTTTGAAGGGTGGATTGCCACATAAGCGTTTAGCACAGATAGTGTTTTCCATTGTTTGGGATTCATTACTTATTTCAAGTGATGTCCAACATTGTCTAATTTTAGCAAATTTGATTTCGTAATGTTCCAAGCTTTTTTTCCCCACAGGGTCTTCGTTTAAAAAGATGTCTACAGGAGGAAAAGTAGGCCTAACATTCAAAGCATTTTTTAAATCTCTTCAGAAGGAGAAGACTGATTTCAGGTAGGCAAAAATAAATGGTACATTAGTTAAATTCTTTTTCTTCAGATACCACCGATATATTATGCCTATTAAACCTTCCGCAAACGTCAGTTACCACCTAGATTGATTGGGATTGGGGACATGTAATATTTATATGTGAATGTTGCATATCTCATATAGCAATAATATTAAATGTTTAAATTGCTTTTTTTTTTTTTTTTTAAAGCAAGAAGCATTTTCTCCTTTTGCTAGAATAGTGTTCGGCAAAAGACAGGTTTACTGTGACTAATTACTTACCATTTATTGAGGACTGAATATTCTGCGTAAGTTTCTTCCATTTACTATCATTAGTATCAATAAGTAATTAAATAGTTGTCCAATTGTCATGGGTAAATGTGCAATTATTAATAATTGAGAAATCTTTACTAATTGTAATTCCCTAGAGACGACCACAATGTAATACATTCCCAATGTCACAAGCAAGCGAAAACCATGCCACAAGTATCCTCATCAGTTCTGAGTCAAAGACCCCGAAGTAAATGTGAGTATTTTATTTTTGAACATTATGATCTCTGACTTTCATACAATCTTCTGCTATAAATTTTAGGGATGTCTTGTATAGTTATGTGAAATAATGCAACATTTAAGTGAGGTTTGAAGAGCCATAAAAATCACTCATACGGTTTGAACAAGCTGACGCCTTCTCGGTTGAGAGCAGATAGTGACAATACAATTTCCAGATGTTGTAATTTGCTGGAGATTCATCTTATAAGACAGATGTGGCGCTTGGCTGTGAGATGGAAAAGTAAAATAATTATCTGTGGATGGTATGGCATATTGCAGGTAGTAGGGGTCATACAGAGACCAAACAGTGCCTAACAATGTGAGCTTAAATGAAAGAACCAAGCATAGGGTGCCGCTATTGGAAGTCAATGGGAAAATATACCATTGTGTGTTTCATGTCAGTGTAATGTGATAGTGTTGACCTGCTTTGTATTTATCTTTAGGGTTATTGCAGAATAATTCATTAACCAAGTTTCTTAACTTGTATGCGTGTTTTCTTGCAGATGCAACCTCTACTGTGGTGATTGACAGTGATATGTCTCCAAAAAACCCTTTCACAGATTCATCATCTGACAAAGATGATAGTGTGAGTTTTATTCAGCTATTTACAGTTTTCCATTTGAAATGTTAGTACAATGTAGTAGTAATACGAAAATTCATTTAAAGAGTGCCTAAAATCTTCCAAGAAGTGTTCAGTGGCACTATTACATTACAGAGATAGAGTATATAAATATGGAAAAGTTGCTTCAAATAAACAGAAAAAAAAATTCATCCTATTGTAAAAACATGTCACTAAAAATTAGGCAAAGGCTTCTCTAAACAGTTCACTTTTTAAAGTTACATGAGTTTATAAAGGGATGATTAAGTTGAAATAATGAAAAAAAAAAGTCCACTTGGTTACATGAGGTGTCCTGTGTATATTTGATGGATTATACTGAATTTATGATCTGTTTTTTTGTTGTAAACCATTTGATTAGCCCTCTCAAAAATTGGTTTATTTCCACATTTCATATATTCTCAGTGACTTAAGTTTTTACTTTGCAGACTGGATTTGCTGACCTTTAGAACTCGCAATTTGAGTTTGCAAAACAAAAACATCCCCTCAGAAAATGTCAACATAAAGCCAATTCAAGTTTCATCATATTTCAATGTTTTCATAAAAGCTGTCATAATCCACCTGAGATTTATTTTGTAAAACAATTCATAATGTGCAATTTTAAGAGCATCAATGGATCTACTTTCTGGAAACCTTATATTGATGTAGATATCTTTCCGAACCATCTCTGCAGATGTCTGCCAATGGTGACCCGCTGTGGCAACCACAAGTTCATGATTCAGAGAGCGAATCAAGTGTGCAGTACATTCTTCCAGGTTTACGAGATTCATTCAAGGTTTGTTATCTTGCCTTATATTTATCAATCACAAAACTTTTGCGACTTGATTTTGCCATAGACAAGGAAAAGTTTGATAATTATAACTGAATCAACCATTAGGTACATTTTGCACCTGTTGCGCTTTAGAGATCACATGTTCCTTATGTAGCCATAGTGCTATGTTTGTCTTATTCGTCCACCCCATTTTACTTCTTTCATGCGCTGACCTAATTATATTGGCAACGTGGTATGTAAATTACATCTAAATTTCTTTGTTAATGTCAGGTTAGTCTCCACCTGGGCTTAGCACTACCCCTTTGTTAGTCCCAAACAAAGACGCTGCACGTGGACTATGCCCACCGTGGTAGTGGTACCTTCTTTGTTTGGGGCTTATAGTCATGCACTCCTTCCGCGGGTCAGCTGACCACTGGCGCGAATTTTGCTTTAAGTTTGTCCACTTAGTGACCAGTCAGTCATTCCCACATCTGATGGCGAGGGGCACAGACAGTATTGAAAGTTATTAGTTAAAGTTCCATTTCATATATTGGCCTGAGCCGCTGGGTTGGTTCTCTGTTGGTTCTGTGTTGTGTGTTGGTTTTCTCTTCCCCTTTTTTAAAATCTTATTTCCCTCTTGGTGTAGTTTTATTGTGCTCTGAAATAAACACATAACACATTTACGACCCCCCTTGTAAGCAGATTTATTTGTGTTCCACCAACCATCATCGTCTGCTAACACTTAGTTCCTTCCTCCCCTCTTCTCCGTCTTCCTTCTCCTGCCTTCCCTACGTATTATTAGGCAGATACTAGGGTAACTATACCTGCACAAAGCAGTAAATGTGTGGATTCAGTTTGTCTTTTCATATACCACATTTGTTCACTGTTTTTCTTCCCACTCATAGATGTTTATTTGCAAGCTGAGTTGATATGGATTTGTGCTGATATTAACTCTTTGTATACCACAATAAATATGAGGTTGTGACTGCAATAATTGCTTTTAATTGACTCCAAAAAAAAAAAAATGGATGTCATCTTTAACAGGTCATAATGATGAAAGCAAAATGATTGAACAAAATCCACGCCAACTGTTTTATTTCGCCACTAGAAGTTCCTCTAAAATAAGCAATATATATGGCATCCGTACATCTACGTGAGATGGTGGACATTGCAGCATGTAAAAGGGGGCAACTTAAACAATGTCGTGTGGTTAACACATGCATACACACAGACACACGAAGAAGCATTTATACACACATACTCACATAAAAACAAACTATGAAGCACATCGGTTAATCTAAGTGCATCTTCTTCTGTGGCTGGAGAGTCCTATCCGTGACCTGCACACTCTCTGGCAGTTGTCACATGTAAATGTTCCTGATGTTTCAACATTTCTGTCTTCTTTCCTGTTCCGTTCTCTTTTCTGCTTCATGTTGTTTAGCCAGTCTGCATCATGATGTTTCATTCCTTGGCGTAATTGGTGTCGCCATGCGTCTCTTTCTTCTGCTGTGCATTCCCAGTTTCCGTCATTGATCTGGAAAGACTTCATGTCACGTTTGCATGCATCCTTGAACCGGAGCTTTGGGCGTCCTTTTGGTCTTGAGCCTTCCTTCAGTTCTCCATACAGCATGTCTTTGGGTATGCGCCCGTCCTCCATTCGTCTGACGTGGCCTAGCCATCGCAATCTGCGTTGCTTCAGGAGAGCTGTGAGACTTGGTAGTTTGGCTTTTTCCAGGACTTCTGCATTTGTGACTTTGTCCTGCCACTTGATGTTCAGAATGCGGCGAAGACATCTCAGGTGGAAACTGTTCAATCTCTTCTCTTGATGAGCATAGGTTGTCCATGTTTCTGCACCATACATCAGAGTGCTCAGTATGCATGCTCTGTAAATCAGCATCTTGGTCTTCATTGTGAGCCGTGTGTTGTTCCAAGCTCTCTTCATCAATCTGCTGAAAGTGGTGGCTGCTTTCCCGATCCGGATATCAAGTTCATCATCCAAGGACTGATTTGATGTTACTGTTGACCCAAGGTATGTGAATTTACTCACCACTTCTAATGGTTTTTCGTTGAGTGTGATCGTCGGCTCTTGGGAGACGCCTTGCACCAGCACGACTGTTTTCTTGACACTGATGGTGAGTGCGAAGGCCTCGCATGCAGATGACAGGCGATCCATCAGCCGTTGTAGTGTCTCCTCATCATGGGCCACAAGTGCTGCATCATCAGCGAATAAAAGCTCTTTAATAAGCAACTGTCTAACCTTGGTCTTTGCCTTAAGCCTTGACAAGTTGAATAGCTTTCCATCGGATCTTGTGTGAAGGTACACTCCATCCTCTGAATCCTTGAAAGCACAGCTGAGAAGCACTGAGAAGAAGATCCCAAAGAGGGTGGGGGCAAGGACACAGCCTTGTTTGACACCGCTATTCATCTCGAAGCTGTCGGAAATAAGCAATATAAACTAGGATTTGCAAAGAAACAGATCAAATTAATGAGTGCCGATGCATCGGCGGATGGTAGTATTGGTGGCTTTCGGCCCGCTGATGATTCGGCACATGGTACACAAAGAGTTAAATTTAATTTCAAATCTGTTTCAGTTCTTTGCAAATAAAATATTTTCTTTGGAAATGAATTTTGATGTTGAATGATGGCAAAACTGCCTGTGAAGTAATCATTGTGGTGTAGTACGAGGATTTGCTATTGGTTCATTACTGACCTATACATGTTCCTGTGGTGAGGACTGCCTGCTCTTATTGGCACAATATGATTTTGTAAATAAAGTGAATCGTAATATTCTACTCCCACAGCTACCAGAGACAGATAAGGAACTTGAACCCGTGCCTGACTCAAGTGGATTGTTCATCAATGATCCTGATACTCAAAGACAAGATCCCCAAGTAACTCCAACTTTCAGTGGGTTGTCTAGAGAGAGTGACGCTGAAGCTAAGAAAAAAGATAAAGTACATTACTGTGTATTTTGTGGCACTCCTCAAAAGAAATTAGCAAGGCATTTAACAAATAAACACAAACATGAGCCTAAAGTGGTCTCTTTTTCAAATGCCTTTGACAAAAAGGCTAAAAAGAATGAATTAGCTAAATTGAGAAATTCAGGCGATTACCTTCACAACATCAGAGTAATTAAAGAGGGTAACGGCACAGTAGTGGTGAAGAGGACGAAAAAACATTCTCATGCAAATCTAGGGAATTTCATTCCCTGTCCTCACTGCTTCGGTTATTTTTCAAAAAAAGATTTATGGCATCACCAGTGTCCATCCAGTGAGAAAAAAGTCAAAGGCAAAAAACTGTCCCGTCAAGGAGCCTTACTCATGCCCGTTCCTGCTACAACATCTGAGGAGGATAGTGATCTGCTCAGGCAAGTGATAAATGGGATGCGTTCAGATGCTATAGCATTCATTGTGGGTAAGGATTGGCTGTTGACCAGGTTTGCACTTAGTGAAGTGAAAAAGAATGGTTTTGATCCAGATAGACATAATCACATTCGTGAAAAATTGAGAGAAATGGGAAGACTGCTGGAGGTCATTAAACAACAAACTGGATTTGCCTCACATGGTATGAAAGATTTTATTTATCCTGCAAGTTTTCCACTCATTGTTAAGGCCACTCAAACTCTCTCAGGGTACTCGGGAGCATCCACTTCAAAGTATGGTATCCCATCGCTTGCCCTAAAGTTGGGTCACAGTTTGAAGGCTTGTGCTGCATTGCTGATAGCTATTACCCTGGAGAATGAGGATGATATTCTTCGCAGGCAATGTGAAGGCTACCTGAAGTTGCATAAGATGAAGTGGAATGAAGAAGTGTCCTCCCAAGCTCTAAGAACATTGTACACTCAAAAGGCATCAAAGGAAATGAAACTTCCACTTTCAGATGACATAATGAAGCTGTCAACATATGTCTCTGAGGAGCTTAAATCAACCCAGGAGCTTTTGTGTCAATCAAAAGAAAATGACGTAGATCCAACTTGGCACAGGATGGCTAAGTTAATTTTAGTGCCCATCATTCTTTTTAATAGAAGAAGGCAAGGGAAAGTTTCCAAAATGAAAGTAAAAGACTTTCTGGAGAGAGACAAGCATAGGAATGTTGATATTGAAGAGACTTTGGATGAAATTGAAAGAAAATGCTGCATTTGTATATTCAGGTGCAAATAGTTGGAAAGCGTGGGCGTATTGTTCCTGTACTTCTAGACAAGGAAATGAAAGATGCACTTGACCACCTTATCAGATTTCGACAATATGCCTCAATATTACCAGACAATCAGTTTGTGTTTGCGCGTCTCAGTTCCCACGATCATATCAGAGGCAGTGATTGTCTGAGGGAAATCATTTCTGAAGTAGATTTATCTAGTCCTCATTCTCTGACATCAACAAAGTTGAGAAAACAGGTTGCCACAATGTCACAAGTGGTCAACTTGAAAGATCATGGATTAGATCTTGTAGCAAAATTTATGGGTCATGACATTCATGTGCACTGGGAATATTACAGACTTCCATCATCAACATTGCACATAGCTAAAGTGTCTAAGCTTTTAAGGGCTGTAGAAACTGGATCCATTTCAAAGAATGATACTCTCTCCACATTATGTTCCCAATCTCAGTCACATACAAAATATCAACAAGACCAAGATGAATCAGCACATTCAAGTACAGGGCTTGACACAGACAGGAACTTACAGTCTGCAAAGGCAACTGGACTCTGTTGTGATACCTTGAATTCAGAGAAAACTTTGACAGAACAACCGCAGAGTAAAACGAAAGCAAAACGAAATATGGCAGGACGAAAATCCTGGACAATTCAAGAGAGAGAGGTTTGCTTGAGACACTTTGGGAAACATTTGACACTCAGAACCTTACCAGGAAAGCGAGAAATTGAACTCATGCAACAAAAAGATGAAATGTCAAGGCAAAGGTCCTGGGTGCAGATCAAAAATTTTGTTAGGAATTATCATGGTCCAATGAAAGAATCCTGACTGATCTGGCTTGGCGGTGGTGATGGGGAGGGGAGTGGGGGCATTGTTAATTAAAAACAGTTTGAAGCCTTGCTGATTTCATGTAAATATTGAAAACAAGTTATATCTTTTTGATTTAAGTAACTTTTTAAATTTTGTTGTTTGAACTTATAAATGTCTTTGAATGATGCGGTCAGGCACACACTAACTTCTGTTTTAAGATTTTTAGAAATGTAGGTTTAGTGATGCTCTAAAGATATGCTTTTAGAACTACTGGAGACAAGTGTATAAGCACTCAGCTAAGGCTTTCTCTTGTTGTTATAATTATTACATGTGGTTTCTACACACAAACTTGAATAATTTTTTTGTTCTGTGATTTTTATAAAGATATTAATGTGATTATTAATTTTGTCCCTTTTTTTTTTTCTCTGCCTGGTTGTGCAGACATTTTATTTCAATCAATGTATTGCCTGTTTCATACATAGATAAGTTTTGCAGTCTTAATTTGTAGCATCTGCCATCATTTTTTGGCCCTCCCAATAATATTTTCTTTTGTTTAGCTTTCTTCTTCTTCTTCCTTAAAACTGGTATTCTCAGATTTGAGTATCTCACCAGTACGCATTAAAAATCGACTCGGCCCGTGTCCCTGAGAGTTAAAAATTTATATACATATAAGGGTGTAAGAAGGGGGAGTCGATTAGATTTATAAAAACTTATAAAAACACTTGATTGTGGCCATGAGCAGATCAACTAATCTTATCACTGGGTTTATAAGTATATCTATGCAGCCTATTCAGTAGCTAGCTCTCAACGTGTGCTTTTCTAATTTTGTCTTAAAAGAGTCTAGGCTACTGCACAATTTTAGGTCCTCCAGCAAAGAGTTCCACAGCCTCAACGTGCTCGGATAAAAAGAATATAAGTGGCCGTCAACACTGGACGATGGTATGGCATAGGTCTGGCTATTCCGCCTAGTCTTACTAAAATTAATCCCAATGTGTTCCATGGGTACATCCATCAGACCGCATCTACCCTTAAAAAAGCTGGTAATTTTAATTCTTGCCCGCCTCTCCTCTTTGTTCTCACTTTGGCTTTTTCTCAATTATTTCTTCAACCCTCCTCCAGAAACTGTTAAGTCCAGAACAGTTAAACAAAATATGTTAATTGAAATCTTGTTCTGTTCAATTATCACATTTGTTACTTGCTTTTAATTTCATAATACGTAGAAATAAATTTACGAACTAAATATCAAATATCTTGCAATGTAACAAACACATCTTATTTTCCATAGCAACTTCATTTGGGTATAACTTTAATCAAAACCAGGATAATCCGGTTGATATAACATAACATTGCATGGAAAGAGCCCACCATGTTTGTTTCTGTAATATTCTGCCTGAAAGAACAAGTCTTGACAGAAGACACACAACTTCATGTCATTTTCAGTTAGGTAGATAACAAGGTGTTCAAAGGAAAGCAGTAAGTCTATTAAATATAGAGGGACAACACAGACCAACAATTTTTGTTCACACTCATTTGTTTTGACCATGATTTTGTGTCAGAATATAATGCCTCATGTCTAGTGCTGTATTCTTGCTAAGCATCAAATCAATATCTTTACCTAAGTAATGTGAAATTCACTTAGTTTTCACACCACACAGAGAATGTTTTAGACCTGTCATTTGTTTTTACCTGATATATGTACATTGCTCTGTGGTAAATATAAACCATAGCGAAAGAGTTGAATTTATGTGTTTTTTTGAAATTTTATGAATTTTCAATAAAATTATAAATGAAAAATGTACATTTGAGCTTCTTGACTGAATTGCTGTAATTTGTTTGAAAGAGGGAAGAAATTTGGAAATGCTATTGGCTATGTGTTGAGCTAACAAACCTCAGGGGTTCGGGGGTGCCATTTTTAGCTGGGCTGTCGTGAGATGTAAAAATAGATAAGCTGGAACTATTCCAACTGTTGTCAGAATTATAGATTCAGTGCGAAGACAACATGCAAAGACCGACATTAATTATGCTATTGTGAATGTCCTTGTGTGTTGGACAGCATTAAAATAGCTAAACATAGAATAGTCATTTGATGGTACCAGGTATGACATATCATAATGTGGTGGGTCCTTAGAAAAAGCCCAGTAGGAAATGGAAAATTTGCTAAATGAGATCTGAGCCTGGTTTCATGACACTGTACTAGAAGTTAGTCAATGACTTGAGTTTACATATTTATAGACTTTGACTTCTATCTGAAGAGGAGAAAAAGTAACTAAAATCGACTTGTCACTCTTGTTTTCACATAGCAAGTTTCAAATTGAGGACATGATTCTGTCACTAGTATCACTCATCCACTAGCATTTTTTCAGCTTCATAAAACTGGGTAGAGGATTAAAAAAAATAAATAAATGAACAAACTACATCGCCTCATCAATGGTTTGCCACTTGTGTGTTGTTTAGGTGACCACAAATCTATGTGACAATCCCCCTGAACAAAATAGCTCTCATTCACTGATAAAATCAGTTCTTTGGTGGAATTTCTGGCCGGCTCTGATACAATTCATAAAATATAAGCTGATATAGATGTCCAGTTGAAGTTTGTTTTCACAACTACATGTATAATATATACCAGTGAGGTTGTGAGCATGCATTCAGCGTTTTACAGACGTCCATACAATGCTCCAAATTTCCATTTTTTGTGTATGTACTGATACACTCAGCTTTAAGAGGACGTCCATACAATGCTCCCAATTTCCATTTTTTTGTGTATGTACAGATACACACAGCATTAAGAGGACGTCCATACAATGCTCCCAATTTCCGTTTTTTGTGTATATGCTGATACACACAGCATTAAGAGGACAGCCACGCAAAGCTCCAAACACACGTGCACAGAGTGTATGCTCACACACAGAGCATAAAGTGGACATTCCCATTTTACACACCAATTGTCTGGGCAATGATGGTAAAAAAACGAAAATAGCGAGTTTGAGTTCTTCTGTATTTTACATATACCACACCCCATATTATCACGCTCTGCACATTTTGTCAAAATTTGAGAAGAATTGGACGGTAAATAAGAGAAATAAAAAAGTATGGATAACGTAGGTTTTGAGTCAATGTCGGATAAACCACCAAAAATAAGTGTGTGTGTGTGTGTGTGTGTGTGTGCGTGCGTGTGCGTGTGTGTGTGTGTGTGGGGGGGGGGTTATAAACTTCAATATTATTGTTTTGGGTCTGCCCTATGTCAAGGGAGGGGAATGGTGTTAGTTATTTTCCATAAAATTTAATTGTTGTCGCCCCTGCTGATGGCAAGGGCGAGAGGTTGTCCCTGATCAGTGCAGGGACTAGCTATTTTTTATTTGGACAGTTCATTGGGGTGAGTTCCGAAGTGGCCGGGGCGGTACATGAACAAGTACATGTATGTGGTCTTAAATTTGATAAACACATGGACATGTTCATGTATGTGGTCTTAAATTTGATAAACACATGGACATGTTCATGTATGTGGTCTTAAATTTTATAAATACATGGACATGTATGTGTATAATTTTCATGTGGTCTTGAATTTTGTGTGGGTAATTTTCACGTGGTCTTAAATTTGATAAATACATGAACTTGTATTTGTATAATTTTCATGGGGTCTTAAACTTACTGAACAGGTGTGTAATTTTCATATGGTCTTAAAAAGTTAAATTTGATACATTTGTGTGGAATTTTCACGTGTCTTAAATTTTGAAACATTTGTGTAGTTTTCACATACATGGTTTTAACGTTGATACAGGCATTGTTCGTCAGTTTACTTGTTATGAACCGTAACGTTATTTTTAGCTAAACTTCACTTTTCAAATTGTCCACTCATATGTAGCTACATGTACCTATTTTTCCTATTACCTTTCATTTGTTTTAGTATTGTTTTGCATTGTAAAATTTACTCATTTATTTGGCCATGTACATGTTCATAAGGGCATCATAAACATGCATTAGAAATATTTTAACAGTTTCAGTGTTACATATATGTAAATGTTATTATTTTTTTTTTAATACTGTGGTTCAAGACCTTAGAGGTCTGCTCAGCTTAATATACATGGTTTCCTACACTACAGGTGTGTTCAAAGTCTGAGACAAAATTAAAGCTCATTTCGTTGTCAAAAATTATTTGCAATACATGTAAACATTTTTTTACTCGTGCCTGTCAAAGTGTCATTTGGCAAATTTTGTGGCCAAATTTTATTTTTTTACTGGTAAATTGGACAATAAAATTTAGGCCTAAGAATGGCAGATTCTCTGAAGACATTATGAGTTTATGAATGGTGCGGTAATGATCTTGCTCATGATGGTGCTCATTATTGTCTTCAGTGCTTCAAGATCTGTTGCTCTCGAACTTTTCTTTATTCCTAACCACATTACAAACAGCACCTTACAGTTTCAATTAAGATTCCACCACAGCAGTCCGCTTACTGACACATCCATACTCATGCTTAAATGTGGGAGAAAACTAAATGATAAAGTGAAAGATGATAGGGATGGGAGTGAATAGGGGTGGCAGACAGAAATGAACAAATTGAGACTGTAGAGAAAGTTTGTGTTACGGAAAGGAACAAATCATCTCAGTGCATATATTTTTTTGCAATCCAATTTATATTGCAGACACATTGGTAACTGCAGCTGACCATTTCCCTCCTTTTTTTTGTTTTTGTTTTGTGGAATGTTTTGGTGGTTTTGGGCTGTATTCCCCTTGACAGTGGAGACCCCAGTTCGAGTCTGAAAGCAAAATGCCCATTATGCGAATAATAACTCCAATAAAATCAACAACAACAACAACAAAAACAAATAAAAAAAAAACCTACAAATATTTCATCCGAAAGTGTACAGATTATTTAATTATTTCAACAAGTACGGAATAATACACGAACACTAAAGATTTAACCCTCGGGATCCATCCATCACATTCTAAGTTACATCCCATGGCATCAGTCTGCTAGTAGTTTTGATACAACCCTGGCTGAGTTCATGGCTCAAAGGGTATTTAAATGTATTCCAAATCTAAATGTTCCTTGGAGAGCTGTTGTTGGAAACTTTACGCAATACTTCTGATGGTAACCAATCACAAAAGGACCGAAAATAATTTTTTTTAAATATACACGAATATGGACCGCGTTCCACGCAAATCACAATGATTTTATAAAGACTAATCTCTATCAAGACTCGATTTATTTCTATCAAGCATCCAGTGAATCAATCAAAAATCATCTCCACCTAAATGCCCAATAAAGTTATTTGTTTCAGACTGAACTATGCCATCACAAAAGCAACACATTACCTAAAATAACAATACATCTCTCAGGTCTTCACTTGCTACTGTCTCACTAGACAAAAACTTCGTACTACATTACCTGAAATCTTTTCACCTTCCAAGTACAGTCATGTTTCTCCCCAAGAGCCAATCACGGCATCACCCCAATCTTTCACAAAATAAAACAAACCAAAAAATTAGCTTCAAATGGCCAACACTTTCCAAGTTGCCGTGACAAAATTGCAGCGCTCGTGCCTTTACTGTTCTTTGCCACAGTCACAACATCACGACCTTTTAATAGGACAAAAAACAATGGCTCTTAGCATTAGCACTGTTGTTATAAGTACGTGCGCACCCCAAGCGTTTTGCTCTGTCCCTAACCCCGAATTTATCCTCAACCCTAAATCTTATCGAATCCCCAACGGGAGGAAAACAAAATGAAAATCTGAAAGAATAATTGATTAAGGCTGTTATAAGGAGTATTTCGGCAGGAGCTCTCTAGCTCTGGAGTCACGAAAGGCTCTAAAATACGTAGAGCCTTTGGGGGACGTACGTGCTTGTCAACAACATTCCTTAGTATTACATCTCTTGAGAAATCTTTTGTTCACGGCTTGAGTTAGGAGAATAAATAATTGTGGTCAATCCTGCATTTCTTATGGCTTACTTTCGTAATCTTGCAGTAGTTTTATTGATTTTTTTCATGAGTTCGCGAAGTTCACGACGGATTCCCTGGTATTCAAGGGTAACAAATCCCATGAAACATGTAGCATGGAAAGTGCTGAGAAACAAAACCTTGCTCGCCTCTCTTATATTCTTCTCAGCCATACTTGCGAACAACTACATGCAGAGGTCAGCAAATCGTCCCATTAGAATGACAAGGTTTTAAGTCCCTTCCGTCAACTTCTGAGAAATTGATGATTGAAGTTACATGTGCTCATAGCTTATAGTGGTACTACTTTTTTTTTCTTTTAAGGAGTACTTACAAATTACACACCGTATCCACTTGATATTTTGTCACACAATGGAGAAGGCCTATAGAAGTAGTGTGTAGTGTGTAACTCATGATTTTCTTGATGAGCAAATTCCGATACTGTATTCTTGTTATCGATTTTAATTGTCTATATCAAAATGTATGTTTAATGATATACATAATATATATTTTGTTATTGTTGGTGTACACTACACTACACGCTTAGCCAAAAAGTGGAGATAGAACCTTGTCATTCTAAGGGGACAAAATGTAAAATGATGCATTCTCAACATTTACTCACTCCTCTGAAGCAAACAACCCGCAAAATCACTATTATATTTCATCTTTCCAGACCACCGGACATAATTAACCATTTCAGGCCCTTCACAAAGTCGGTTTCAAACCATTAATAATCGAAGATATGTAACTGTTTAAATATATATGTATATAATATATATTTAATATAATTATATATGATTTAAAAAAAACAAAAAAAACATTTGGTTCTACAGAAACTAAATTGCATCAAAACCTCTTTTCTCACGTTCCCGTAAAGATGTTTGTGGCTTATTAAGTGAACAGTTTATTTAAGTACTTACACTCATGATTCACAAAAGACCGAAAGGTCATCTAACGAATCAAACTACGTTGGAGCCTGAAAAAATGAATGTTCCTTAACAGGCAAACCAACTAATTTTAAGTCTGTATACATTTTCATTCGTGATGTGCAACTGAACCGAATGGCATCAAGATGGATTATGCAAAAATCTCCAACGACAAGGATATTAAATAAAATGAAATGAAATGAAATAAAATAAACTTAAAAACACGACATGAAAATCACTACAGTTGCAAGAGGCAAATCTGATCAAATCCATTTTCATAACACGTTGCGATGGAAGAAAAATGAAATAAAGATGTGAACATACAGATGCGAGAAAATGGATACCGATACATGAACCGCAGCGGTGCATTCTTAAGGCAAAATAATATGAACTAATAACAAGATATAAGATAAAGCGGACAAATCGCCAACAATAAAATATGTACTAGATGAGCTACCGGGCATTGCCCAGAATAAACAATCATGTGATTCTCTCCCCCCCACCCCTCTCTCTAGTATAATAAAAGTAATAAACTACAGTCTTGCTTCAGAACCCCTGCGCACCAAAACACTACGCACCAAACTGAGCGCTTGATATGGGTACTTTTTATGACATGCACGGTACTATATAATATTACGAAACAAACATGCAAAAATACAGAAGTTACATAGCAATAAACATTGTTATTTTTTAAAAATACATGCTTGAAGCAAACAACTTTTGATTATAGCCATCATCTTCCTTATCTCAATTGCCACCTTCCTGCCAAATCTAAGGCCTGAACAGTGTATAGTTTGGTCAGTTAGTTATGCCAAAGGTTGCAAGTTACTGAAATATATAGTATATAGATGATCAAATATAAATGCAGAACTTTCACACGGTTATGGACAGCAACAGCAGAAATAATATTACAACAAAGATAGTGAAGAGATTTACTGATATGAATATACATGAAAGACTCTGATTGCTTTTCCACAGCAAGAATTTGGGGAACTTAGGATGAAAACGTGCGCTACAACGAATATCTTAATTTCAGGTGTCAAGTTAGTAATTTCACTGCAGGATGGGGAAATCCTTTAAGCTGCATTTCAGTTATATTGTAAGTGAATTGTATTTTGGGTTCTAATTCTCAGTCTGCTTCTCACTTAATGAACGGTCAAATGATTCAGCTAGTTCATCTCTCATGGGCAGAAAATAATAGGTAGATTTCGTTTCACATCTCCAACATTAATGGGACGTGGTTCGACTAGCAACGCTCCCCCGATATTTTGAGGTAAAGTTGTTCAAACTTTCGGAGGTGCAAAAGCAAAAAGTTCCGCCACGTGAGGTAAAAATAAAAATCCATTGTCATTAAAAAAAAACAAAAAACTTTTCTTGCACATGGCCAGGACAAAGCATTAACTTATTTACAAGAAAAAACAACAACACCAACCAAACAAAAAAACAAAAACACGCCAAAAAACAACAACACACTCAACAAAACAAAAAACAAGAAACAAAAACAAAAAAAAACACAGCCCCAAAACATGATCCACTAATGCATTAATACTGACCATTATAAACATTAAGACACCTGCTGCCTGGAGACGACAGAGAAACCAAACAAAAAAATTCCAACATTATTACAATAAGCACTTACGGTTCTTTTTAATTTGTGCCCACTGTAAGTCATTTCACGTAAGAAAATATGAGGGGCGCTACTTTTGTAACTTCCCGTGAAACAAACAAGTACAAAAGTGTTTTTATCAGACATTACGAGAGTGGATGTGATAAAACCAGGCCAAAGGTGAAATTTTATACCTCTTTAAAAAATCAAAATAAAATATTTCTGAGAAGATTTCAATCAAAATATTTTAGCTGACTGCAGAAAAATGGCTAATTTTTCATATTGTAAGCCAATCTCAGTTTTCATTGAAAATTTTTTCCCAATGTGGAGGAGTTTTCTCAGGAATTTGGCCTATCACCTCGAGACCGATTTCGTAAGATCCATTCACATAATATCTATACTATATAGTCCATGCAGTTTGGGCCGAATATTTCTATGACAGTATTATGGGCGGTAACAGTGTCTATATGATTTGGTATTGGCCTCTTGAAAAAAAATCTCCTGCAGCTTCAGAGCTCTCCGTCCTCTGCACCGACGTCAGTGTTGTAATTAATATTCATGATGCCTCCTTCGCCGCTTACGACATTTGTGGCTGTTTCCACGTTGGTATTTCGGTTAAAAACACTGTAGAAACACACAGATATATATACAACTTAAAAAAAATATCATAACCAAACTTCTGTGGTCTGATTATTGTCACTGAAAAAGTGAATTGCATCAACACTAACAGATCCTGTGTGGAAGGACCGCGCACAACTAAGTAGTCTAGCACATTCTTATTCACTATCTCATTTTATATTTTAACAAACTTTCTTTCATTTTTTAAGAAAAAATTTTGCTTTTGCCGATGAGGTCTTTAGTGACCATAAGCTGGAGTAGTTTGTATTATTTTCATTCTTGTAAGATTCATAGTGTAATTCCTTGTTGCATGTCTCTGACTCGGGACTTTGTGAAAAATATTATATATCTATTTTTTGTGCCAAACTTCGCTTCGACTCTAGTTCTCTGTGGTTCTGTTAAAAAAAAAAGTTCATAACACTGCATTCGTTTCCAGAAAAATTATGATTGATTGTTAAATAATTGTTGAAAAATGATTTATAGTTTGCAGAGGATTTACAACGCCATATTTAGAACTTTAACTATTGCTATCTGAAGGGAAAAGGTAGCTGTTCCCTCTTTGCATTCAATTTCAAATCAGGGAGGTTTTTGTTTGTTTTTTCCTTAGCAAGACATGCCAATACTCTTTCGGAAAATTTTGCAGCTCAGAATATTTGGCACGTCAGTTTCCTCGCTGTTCATCTTCAGTTTTGACAGATTTAGTGACAAAGTCTTCAGCTCAAACCTTATTCAAAATGTGTTCATCCAGTGACCGCTGAAAGAAAGCTGATATTGCTAATGGTGAAGGTAACCTTTTAAAAATTAGTAGCAAGATGGGCACGACAACATGACGACAAGACGAAGTGAAACAGTTTTACACCAAAGGCAAAAAAAACACAAAACATGCTAATATTGAAGACATTCTCCATTGCACTAAGTAAGTTGTGCCAACCTGTTTACAAAAGAACACATCGCATGGTTTAAGCAGCAACAAATAGGACAATATTTCACCCCCTCTCCCCTCTGATGTCGTGGGAAATTCACTGTCTGTCTAAGTTTTATTTTTAGGAATTTAGATTTGTCACTTCGCATTGTTATGACATACCTCTGCCCTTTTGTTTTGATTTTTGTTTGTACACACCCTGATCATTGTTAACATGCTCCAGATTGCTATCGTTATTAATTCCCTTTCACTGAAAGTTCAGCAATTATTTCTCTTGGAGTGTAACAGACAAGAGCCGTGAGAATTGTCGAATTTAAGAGTTTTACGAATTCCCTAAGCAGTCATTTACCAAGAAATAATTACTTACAATTTTTTAATATGAGCACCTCGTAAATCCAGGTTCTTACAGTCTTCAGCGATAAGAGTATTGATGATTGGCTTTGGAGCGGTGTCTGGGGTGGCAGTGGCGACTTCTTGGCTGTGTATAGGAAGAAAACAATGAATTTGTGTAGCACTAGTCAACAGTTTTACCCTTGTAATACGGAGTGACGAAACAAGAGCAATTAAAGAAATACCTACACACCATGACGAGTGAATGGATGAATGGATGGATGGATGGATGGGTGGATAGATGGATGGGTAGATAGATGGTTGGATGGATGGATGGATGGATGAATGGGCGGATGGATGGATGGATGGTGGATGTATGTATGGATGGATGAGTCGTTGGATGGATGGGTGTCAGAGATGGATAAGTGAATAGATGGACGAACACCGGGTTGGTGGTAGAAGGAGACATGCTGGATCAATAAATGAATATAAATAAATCTTGTCAAATTGGACGGGTGATTCAAAGGAAGGGAAAACTGAATAGCTTGTAAGACTAAGGATGGAAGAATTAAGAAAGAAATAAAATGGGCAATCAAAACGAAATGAAAAAGTCCTAGAATACCTCATGGAATGAAGGAACTAACAAAAAATAAGCATGGAAGATTTGGAAGTGAGTTGTTGAATTTACTGTACACCCATCTTCATTTGAAGTTTTTGGACCCCAGTTTGAAAACGTGTGTGATGTCCTTATTACATGAACAGCTGTCAGTGCGTGTGATGAGGTCAGAGAGCAATAGATATTAATTTCTTAAACAGTTTTTCAATGTTTTATTTAAACTTATCAGCTTCGAAGCATAGTCTTCGTATTTTAACTTCAATATTTGATGGTCCTACTTAAAAGTAGCATTTATTTTGTTAATTGCTATATCACAATAAATTATACAAGAGAGTAATCATTATATCACGCAGACTGTCCTTTGTGTTGACATACATGAAACTGTCCACTTAGGGGCATGAGGAACGCGCTTAGTTTGTGCAGTAATACATGTTTATATTATTATGTCCTACCAGGTCTCAGGGAAGACAATACTTGATGTACCTTCTGTTCCACCAACGTCAACGGCCTGTCCAGCGTTGCCCGAAGCACCGCCTTCACTGGCACCTACGACAGGATTCTCACCAGATATGCCTTCGATTATGGATATAAAATGCATTCTGTCAGTGCAAGACGCAAACCAGACGAGGCATATAAATACTTTCCCAGCTTTTAAAGAAGAGCGGAATTTTGCGACAGAGAAAAATTTTAAATTATATTTTATTAGTTTTAATGAACATCTTAATCTGATTTCCATGTTTCTGATGAGATAACGTATTGGTATGCAATGACCTGATTTTGATGTTCTTTAAGGGAAAAAAATATCAGTTGCCGGTGTGTGCAACTGAAGGGGTTAGTTCTATAACAGATCTTACTCCATCTTACAGCATGGTTGTGTATAGAGATCAGATGAGTATACTGTCTTCTGGCACTGGACCAATGTTAAACGAATGAGGCGCAATAAAAGTGCTAACGTTTCTCAAACTTAAACTGTGCAGGAAGAACATTTTCGCTCAGTATCTCAGTTTCATATTTTTTTTCTTTTTAAGTGACATAGGCGTGATGCAGAAAAACTCTTCAATAATATTCACATAGAATGCCAAACATTGACAGTAGGCAGTCATAATGTTTAAGGGTTATTTTGATAGCTAATATTGAGAAAAGATTGAAAACACAATTTATCAAATTTGTCGTTCTGTCCACTCCAAGTTGTGTGCATTTCTAATTAACACAGGGATATCATTAAAAATTATAGACGCGTCTATCATTTTAGTGACCATTCAAACAAATATTGTATAACAAAATAATCCAAGAGAAAAATTGCTGAAATAATAAGGAACTGAAGGGAAAGCAGCACAATTTCTGCAGTAGAGGAAAATGTCTGCCTCTCTTTCCATTCTGAAAAAACTCTACGTGGTTACTGTATGCATAAAGTGAGCCTAGGCTGCATATAAGATTTTGCTTCAATACAAACAAAGTAAAGGATTGTTAAAAAAAACAACAATTTTTTTTTACATATTAAACTCGATCTAATAATAATATCCTATTTTTACGGCATTATACTGACTGACTTATTACACAAATTACAGAGGTAACAAACCCACCTGAATATTCAGTTGTCTCCTTGAGAGGGTGATTGTCGACATCAAATTCGCTCAACACTTCTGTAATTTCATCACAGGGGAAATGCCGGGCCAGAGAGATGAAATTTTGTTTCTCATCTTTGGACATCTGCCATTTGTTGAGAAGATGTTTCACCGCCTCAGGGCATTTCTTTCTAATGCTAATTTCTAATGCATTTTCTCTCCTTTTGTTCTTCCTGTACATGTTGGCACCCTTATCGAGAAGAAACTTAAGCTGCTTGTGAAAACTCAACTTTGCACTCGTAAGAAGGGGAGTATTTCCTTCATTGTCAGGCAGTTCCAGATCAGCTTTCCTGTTGGTCAAATTGAGCATAATTTCTGCATTACGATTTCTCACAGCGATGTTCACTGCTGTCATTCCGTTATTGTCCACCATGTTTGGATTTGCCCCTTCATCAACTAAAACTTTCACGGCCTGTTCTCTATTGTTTTCTGCTGCATAAATGAGAGCAGTTTCACCATTTCTGTCTGTTTCATCCAATAACGATCTTGCCACAAGCAAGACCTTTAAAATTTTGAGATGGCCATTAGCTGCGCTGAACATCAGTGGCGTTTGATAAAGATGATTTGTTACATTTGGGTTTGCACCCTTTTCAAGCAGCAAATGGACGGCATCTTCGCGACCATTTGCTGCACAAATAATGAGAGCATAATTGCTCAATTCGTCAACGTTTTCAGTGTTGACTTTTGAGTTTAAAAGGACTCGCAAACATCCGGTATATCCGTGCTGACCACAAAGCATTAGAGGCGTCCATCCGTCAAAGCCGCTCAAATTGCCGTCAGCCTTGTATTTCAACAAATATTCCAGGCTTTCCTCATCACCAGCGTTGGCCGCAAACATTAATGCAGTCCTGCCATTTTGGTCTTTTAAGTCAACATGAGCACCAGCAATAAGCAAATTTTCCACCATCGCGTGTTTTCCATATATCGAGGCAAGATGAAGCGGCGTGTGGCCTTCAACATTGGCCCAATTAACATTAGCTCCAGCCCTAATAAGAAATTCAGCCATAACAACATCTCCCCTGACTGCGCTCCAGCTTAAAGGGCTATTTTCCTTTACAATATCTGATACACTGATATCAGCTTGCTTCATAAGCAGAATAATGACTGCCCGTAGGTGTCCATTGCATGATGCATGCAAGAGGGGGGTGCTTCCTAGTATATCCCTGTGGTTGATATCTGCACCTCTGGTCAGTAAACATTTGACAATCTCCTCGCTGCCATTTCCTGCCCCAATCGTTAACGCTGACACACCGAGATTTGATATTGTGCTGTAATTCGCACCACTTTCCAAAAGAAAAGTAACAACCTCCTTATGACCCATCTGAGCTGCCAGCATAACTCCTGTCCATCCATTTAGTTCAGTAAGATCTAAACTGCATTTGGCAGTGTGCAGTATTTTAACAATATCCAAATTACCATTGCTTGCCGCAGCCATCAGTGCAGTTATCCCATTGGTGTCTGAGCTGTCCACAGACGCGTTGGCCTCAAGCAGGCTTTTGACAATTTGTGCATGTCCACCTGTGCTGGCTATAATAAGAGGTGTCCTTCCATTTATGTCCGACAAATCGACATCAGCTTTGGCTTGAAGAAGTGCATAAAGAATATTTGTCTTTCCATGAACAGCACAAGTCAATAGAGCAGTGCGACCCAAAGCGTCGACGGAGTTGACACAGGCACCATACTTAAGCAAAATTTGAGTCATCTGAAGATTTCCAAAGCGTGCGGCAGTCTGAAGGAATGGAATGCATCTTCCAGGCCCTGTCCAATCTATTAAATTTAAAAGGTTATTGTGATGTGACAGGAACATTTTTACAGCATTGGTGTGGTTGTTTTTAACAGCAAGAAAAAGAG
Organism: Onchidella celtica; assembly: GCA_963931925.1. Taxonomy (NCBI): domain Eukaryota; kingdom Metazoa; phylum Mollusca; class Gastropoda; order Systellommatophora; family Onchidiidae; genus Onchidella; species Onchidella celtica. Next base: position 36,549,599 of record OZ007569.1, read on the forward strand.
AATTTAAATGTTCAGTAATTCCCTTCGATGTATCAGTTTTGCATTTGGCATGATCCAAACACTTTATTGCTTTGGAGTTACCATTTTGACAGGCACACATTAAGGGTGTATGTCCGACGTTATCAGCAATTTTCGGATTTGCTTTGCCTTTCAGAAGAAGACCAATGCATTCCGTATTTCCCGTGAGAGCAGCCAAAAAAAGTGCGGTGCGTCCTTGCTTGGATATTGCATTGACTGAATCACTGTCCATTTCTTTAAGCAATTTGTCAATCACAGGCGCGTCACTTTTCTGGGCGGCAACCATTAAGGGCGTATGACCAAGATGATCCATTGAGTTGACATCAGCACCATGTTCCAGTAGCACCTCTAACATTTTTAAATGTCCAATGGAAACACATCGGTGAAGTGGTGTCCGCCCTCTTAAATCTATAGCATTCACGTTAGCTTTTTTTTCTGTCAAAACTTGGACAATTGAAAAGTGACCAGAAGATACACTTGCCATGAGAGGATTCCGTCCATTTACATCGACGGCGTCAATTTCGGAGCCTGATTCAAGAAGTACTTTTACGATGTCAGTCAGTCCTCTATTAGCAGCGACATGAAGAGCACTCTGCCCCCCATGTGTACGTGCATTCATATCTGCTCCTTTTTCACAAAGAATTTCTACAATTTCATGGCTTCCTGACATAACCGCGTGTATCAAGGCAGTGAAGCCATACCGATCTTTGCAATTCAGTGCTGCCTTTCCCTCTGCCAGAATCTTGACGACCTCCTCATTATTTACGGCACAAGCAATGATCAGAGCTGTAATACCAATGCGATTCTTAATGTCCGGCGAAGCTCCTTTTCCCAGCAGTGTTTGTGTTAATTCGGTTCTGTCAGCTGCCGCACACGCCATCAGAGGAGTTAGATCCGTATCTGTGTCTATAATATCAAGTGAATCTACCGTGCCTGTCTGTAATTCTTTAAGAAATTCCTCATCGGATGATTTCAGCAGTCGCTCAGCACTAGTTTTATACACGTTAAAACCTATTTCTAAGGGCGCCAGAGTCTTGTTGGTTTGTAATAATGTCTGAAACCGTTTTTGAAGTTCCTTTGCAAACTCATCTGGAACTCCCAGTAGCGGGATTGCTGCTCTTGCCATCTTCTCTGAATATTTTTAAGATTACCAACGAAAAATGACTTTCAGTCTGGAAAACTGTTGAAATAAAAGTACACATGACACAGTTTTGTGGGTCACAGAATCTCTTGTCATTATTGAATAAACTATATCTATAAATTTAAAAAGAAGTCTTTCTAGAACAGAATCTTTCTGGACAGAACTTGTGAACAGGCATTTGATAAGCCGACAGAATAGATTGGGCATAGCATGTGCGCTTTTTAAAAGCACCAGAGGGCAAAGACTCTTATCCACAAAAGTTAGAAGATAAAGCTTACTTCATATCAGGAAAGAAATTCAGAGCACACCCGCTTCCCCACTACCACTGGCACAGTATGGACATAGGCCTAGTTTGTCAAATTCCGCACACCTTACTTTTTTGTTTTTATTTTTTAGTGTTTGTTCTTGTTTGACCCCTGCTCGCTTGTATCTTCAATTACCTGAAAATGCACTAATTTTGAAAAAGTCCAACGTCTCTTCCTCAGTGTTAAAATGCTAATTATTTGTGAAATATGACCGAATGTTTTCACATATTTAACTCACCACTAAAATTTTAATGTTTTTTTGTTTGTTTTTTTTGCAAGGGATCTCGCAACTGCTGAGCCAATTCAAGAAGTCGACGAGAGACGGTGGACCAGGAGACTTTAGTCGAAGGATTGGATTGGATAAGTGGTAAAGCAAAAAGTGAAGTAATAATCCAAGTTGAATTAGTACTATTAGGATGTTAAAAAGACCAAGACATGTCCATCTTTGAACTCTGCTTTTATTTTGAGAGGTCTACAAAACGTCATTAGCTCAATTGAAGATCCTTTTAGGAATACTACAAGCAACTTTTTTTTTAAATTTTTTATTAAAGTGTTAAGTTTACACAGACAAGGAAAAACAGAATAACCAGATTTTCTTGAATTAGCAGCCACAATATATATAAATATGTGTATTGCAAATGAATGACCCACTTTTTCGAAATATTGCCTCATTTACGGTAACAACGCCAGGACTGTTTTAACATCATTACGGGCCCCTGGGCAGATTCTCTTGTAATGTGCGGGATTGTCTTCCCCATTTCAAAACCCTATGTAAATCTACATGCATGGGGCCTCCTAAACCTTTGGGTCCCCCGAGCAACTGCCCAGTGTGCCCATACCTTAAGACAGCTCTGAATAACGTTCCATGCCACTGAAATTCATAGTTTGAAATTACACACTCTCACGCACAAATGGTTACAGTCAATCGTAATACAAAAAGTGCAATATGGGATCTCCTATTGCATAACACGCTCTAGAATTACATAGCTGAGGACAAGGCCTACTTGATAACTGACAAGAATTAAACTTCCGGGCAGACAAGAGTTAAAAGGCTGTTTCCGCTTTGCAAAGAAATTTATGAGGGAAAAAGGGGGGGGGGGGGGAGGGGCGGCTACAGCTGAAGGTGAATTTTTTTTATTTTAGGAGCTAGACAGTTGATATTAACTAGACAAGATCACACAAGAAGACGGTGTTGAAAGCCTGATATTTATTTTGTTGTTTGCTATGGTTGCGCAGCCATTTTGGATTTTTTCAAACACATTCATATTTTAGAGTTTTTTGTTGTTGTTTTTGGCTCTCCGTTTATTATTTTTTGTTTCCGAACGCACTTTTCTTGTTTCGCATTTGTGATGTTTTTTGTTTTTTTTTGTTGTAAATAACTCTTAATTATTGACATATTTCAATGAAATGTTTCATAGAACTTCTCGAGCTCAATTCTAAGGCCTGTTCTAAGAGTTTTTTGTGTTGTTGTGTATAATACTATATTTTCGAAAAAAAAAAATACATGATCTACTGAGCTGCCCCACCTCAAATTGTTAAAAATGCCATATTCAAATTTTTAAAAATTTCAATAGCAATTAAAAAACTAATGATTCTCTTTATCAAAAGAAAAAAAATGCGCTCAAAACAGGCATTTAGTAGGAACAATGGAAGTTCCATACAAAATCGCATTGAAGTATGTCAATAATTAAGAAAAGTATGCACGGTTACAACATGTGAAAACAAAATCCAATATGTCTGACGTAACCATAACAACCGACACATTTCGCATACTTTTCCACCGCTTTACACCGTCTGCCTTCACACTGAATGATTCTACAATTAATATTCTCGATACTGCCAAGTTCCTAGCTCCATAACAAGAAAACAAAATCACATTCAACGCCCCCCCCCCCCCACTAATATAGGGCAAGGGTTAGGATTCTCTGTTTCAGACGGAAAACAACAGCAACGGCAACAACAACAACAACTACTACTATAAAACAGCAAGCACAAAACAATTGTCAGGTAGAGTAGAATTGTATAGACATGACACACTGACAGATTTGTAAGAATCTACTTTGTGTGTAATACTATGAAATTTTAAGGGGAAAAGAAACAAGCATCATCCATCTTTTCCATGTATAAGACACGATGGACGAGATACTGAACGTTATAGCCCGTGTCTTTTAGTTGCACATACATATTGCTTATTTATGTGTTGGATGAACTACGAGTGGCTAATGTGGTTACTGCGTGGGTTCAATAGTAACTCCCTTAAGGATACACAGGATTAACAAACACAGGGTTCTGCTGGCAATCTTATTTATTCAAAAAGCCTAACAAAGGTATCACTACCAAAAAGGCATAGGAAAACCCTACCAAGAAAAAGAAAATGAAGCCCAGAAAAAGAAAAGAAACCCAGAAAAGAAGCCCAACCAGCCATAGGCTGGAACAAGAGAAAAAGACGAAAATATGATTAGGATATAATGACAACATTAATCAGGCAATCAATGGTGGACATACATAGTAATAGTTGTCACGAGTGGAGTGAGTGCAATTAAGGGGATTGCTACAGAGCGGGTGTAGAGTAAGAAGGACTCACAGTAGACAGCAAGTTAAGCGTGCTGTTGTGAGTAGTGGGGGGGGGGGGTCTGAATGAGGCGAAAGCGCTGTATAACTATCACTGCAAGTTAGAAGGTCCGACGGAGCGGACCTGTGAATAAGAGCCCAGCGGGCGGACATAAGTGAAAGCAGTCGGGAGACGGATGAGTGTTGTTCCAGTAATGACTGGTATGTAGAACGTTGATTGATTATTATGATTGATGTATTATATTATATTCGTCTATTACCATGATGTAAATAAGTATATGTGAGGAATGTGGAAGTCCTTGATATTGGATATAGCAATGTGCGCCATGAGCGATAGATGAAAGTGAGTTCATGGATTTGTAGCGCGAGTGAGTAGTGTGTACTCCGATGGAAGTGTGTTACCGTAAGATGTGTGGTGAGTGAAAGGTGAACTAGTGTGTGTACGCTTCATGGATTGTAAGGAGAGGTGGAGTGAATAGAAATGGTAGGGTATTATACCAATGTAATGTTATTCTTGTAGGTGTCGGGGACGGGCCGAAGAGCCACCTCGATGAGCACAAGTGATAGGCCAGCATAGGGCCGGAGGCCACACATAGGCCAGAAGGGAGGCTGTCAGTACAGGACAGTAGAGGCACATAAAGTCGTGGCAGTCAGGCCACGGACAGGGACGTAGATATGAGAGTGAATGAGATACTATATTGTTGCCATGTTGATAGGCTAGTGAACTGATACTATGTTGTTGCCATGTTGATGGCTATGGAAATAATAATGTGTTATTGCCCTGCTGAGGTGCTAGGGGAGTGCTAAGGTGTATGACAATAGGGAGGGGATATTGAGAGACTGCGGTGCCAGTAAATTATTAATGTGCTATTAAGACCCTGAGGGGAGAGGCTGAGGCCGAAGTGCCTTTAGGAGTAACTACCGGATTGTGGATCCGAGGGAGAGTGTGTGTGAGAATAAGGCCGTTGTACGGCAGTCATTTCAATAATATAATGTATGTAATTGCGCTATTATATGTATAATTATGTTTAATAAATGTGTGAGTCTGATGGGCTGTTTTGTTAAGTGTTAAACTTGTTTGTTCGTGATTGTCGTCCTGTCATAAACTATTACATCTCCCAGTCTGGGATTTGTGACATTGGGGGCTCGTCCTGTTTACCTGTGGTCATTTTGACATTGTGTATTCGTTATATCTAGTTGTTTTTCTGTTGTGCTAGGAATTCATGCTGTTGTCCTTGTTCGTGGGATGAATGGAAATTTCAGGATGATATGATTTATGTATGTTTATGAATAATAATATGTATTGATGCATGTATTTTGATGAATATGTATTAATGTGTACTTAAATTTCTGCAGAGTGTGCGTGCCAGCCTGTAGAGGTCAAGCAGCCAGAGCTCCGAGGAAGGGGAGAAATTGAAATCTAGGGTCAAAGTTAAGTAAAAGTCAAAATTTTTGTGCCCTGGATTGTGGGCTGTTCCTTTAATCTGTCTTTTTCCCTGTTTTTGCTGTTTTTGTTGTCGTTATAGGTTATACGGGCGGTGGCGCGGGTTTGCTGTGGTGAGCGTAGTTTGTCCTCTTCGGGAGGTGGGCTAATCTAGGAACTTCGTTCATCACAGTGAACAGTTCTGTAGGGACCTGTATTTTTGTTTAGATTGTAGCGTTCTATCTTCCTCGTTGTTTTAGGAAGACGTTTCTCTTGTCCCTCTCTTCCCTATTTGTAGATACGTTCTTTTTTTTCAGACTCGGTTCTTGTTCGTACCGTGTTGTGTAATCGGCGTAGTTAGGTTGCATTTTTTTCCATTATATTTTCTTTTGTAGAAGCTTTGTCCTAGTCCGGTTCGTTGTCCTTGACGTACTTGTGGTCCTTCTACTGTATTTCTTCATTCTTGTCGTTTCTATTTTTTTTTAATAATTAATAGTGCTATACATTTTGTAGATATAGAATTAGTTGTGCGGTAAAGATAAAATTCTGAATTGTATTTGAGACAACTGGGTATTGTTATATCTGGTGTGATCTCAGGTCTCTGGTCGTATCGTTAGTGATCAGACCGACAGGTTGGTCGTCTTATAATAGATACCATAACCATAAATCTGTGAAATGGCGGAACTCCAACAACTAATGAAGTTGGGTAAGGAACTTGGCCTGGAGGGAGAGGAGCTACGCGGCTGGATTAAAGAACAGCAGGCAGAAATGCGCGATGAGCGTGCTAAGGATAGAGAGCGAGAAAAAGAGGCTCAAGAGCGACAGAGAGAAGAGGAAAGAGAGGCTAAGGCGCAGCAACAAGAAAGAGAGGCTAAGGATAAGGAACAGGAAAGGGAGTTTAAGTTAAAGGAGATAGAAGCTCAAGAACGGGAGCAGGAGATAAGGTTAAAGGAGATAGAAGCTCAAGAGCGGGAGACAGACGCGCGAGTAAGAATAGCGGAGTTGGAAATCAAAAAGAGTGCGCCAACAGAAACAGTTGAGCGGCAGGTACCCAATAAAGGTGGCGTTAGGATTAAGCTCCCTACGTTCGACGACCGGAAGGACGACATAGACGCCTTCCTTTACAGGTTCGAACTGAACGCACAATTGCAATGGGGGGAAAATAAGGAATTATGGGCCACGTACCTGGCATCGCTATTGCAGGGGCGAGCGTTAACCTACTTTAAAGAGCTACAGCGCGAAGACGTGCAAGATTACGATAAGCTGAAGGCTTTGCTGCTTCGCCGATTTGCGCGTACCGAGGAATATTTCCGGGAGCAGTTTAGGCGGGCACGTGCAGATACCAGGGAGGACTTTGCTGCCTTCGTCGCGAGACTAACGGAGTATTTCGCGAACTGGGTAGACTTGGCGCATGTGGGCACGGATTTTGCTAAACTGAAAGACTTAATGATCCGTGACCAGCTGTACGCGTCGTGCCACAAAGATCTGGTGGCTTTCCTGAAAGAGAACGAACCCGCGACGGTGCAGGAGGCGTCTAAGTTGGCGGAGGCATACCGTACGGCGCATCCGTCCAAACCAGTCGCCAGGGCGTACGTCCAAGATGCTGGGTACGTCGCCGTTGTCGAGGGGTCGCCGGCAGGACTTAGGGACAGGTCGCGTCAGCGTGGTGGCTATAGCGGGCAAGCCCAGGGGCAGCGTAGGGGCTATCACCAATCACCGGCATATGGATCCGGTAAGTTTGACCGAGCAGGAGGGCTAGGTCGCGGTAATGGCCGGGGGCGAGTTGTGACCTTTGCCGATGACCGACGGCATAGGGACTTTAGTTCCGGTCGCGATGGGTCACGGGGACCCAGGCCTAGGGCAGCACAGGGAGCGGAGTGTTGGACTTGCGGACGCGTGGGTCACTTTTCGCGCGAGTGTAGGGCCGCGAAGTGTTGGAACTGCGGAAGAGCAGATCACATCAGCGTGAACTGCCCTGCAGGTAGGATAGCGGCGAACGTGGACAGTAGCTCCAGTCCATGTTCCCCAAATAAATTTCATCATGCGGCTGCGTGTGTTACATCGGACAACGGAGGCGGACAGTATTCTAAGTGTCCCAGTTGTGAGAAGTTATTATCTTCCGGTGTTTTACCTTGTGGGAGAAAGATCCCCGTTATAAATTCATGTCATACAGGAGGTGGTCTTAGGGTTTATCCGGGGTTTGTTGGGGACGAACCGGTCTCGGTTTTACGAGATACAGGATCTACCGTTGTGGGAGTGCATAGGGATTGCATTCGGGATTCACAGCTTACAGGTGAGACTGTCCCGTGCATCCAATTTTCGGGGGCCATTGAGAAATTACCCATGGCAAGAATAATGATAGATACACCTTTCCTTAGCGGGGAAGTCGAAGCAGTCGTTGGTTGTTTTCCAGGCGCCCAGCTCATCATTGGGAATGTATCAAGGGTGGTTTCCCCTTCCGATGAGAACGTGCAAGCATGGTCGCAATCAAAAGGTATTGACTTTTGCGCCGCGGTCGAAACACGTCGACGGGTAGCGGATAAAGATAACATTAGACCTTTGGCCACGCCAGCGGTCAACCTAGATATCACGCCAGAGCGCTTGGCGAGATTACAAAGGGAGGACCCATTATTAAACCCATGTTTTGGGGAAGCGCGAACCGAGAAAACGAGGAGATATAAGAACGGGTCGTCCTCCTTTATTGTTCAGACGGGCATTCTGTTCCGTAAGTATGTAACGGTGTCCTCCATTTTAAAGCAGGTCGTTGTGCCAGCGTTGCTGATCGCAACAGTATTGCATTTGGCACATGATGTCCCGTTAGCGGGTCATATGGGGATAGCTAGAACCAAAGAAAGGGTTCTTAAAAATTTTTACTGGCCATCGATCCACAGAGATGTGCAAGTCTATTGTAAGACGTGCAGTGCGTGCCAAAAGACGACGCATAAGGGTCGTACACCCCAGGCTCCTCTTCAGAAGATCCCCACGGTTTCGGAACCGTTTAAAAAGGTCTCGATAGACCTTGTTGGCCCCATTCACCCAGCGACCGATAGGGGGAATCGATTTTTCTTAACGGTCATATGTAATGCTACGAGATGGCCAGAGGCGGTTCCTCTGCGGACCATAACGTCTGAGGCAGTCGCGGAAGCGTTGTTTGCAATTTTCGCTAGGGTAGGAATACCAGAGCAAATTCTGTCTGATAGGGGCGCGCAATTTACGTCGCAGATGATGAAGGAATTGTTCCGCTTATTCAGTATACAACCCATCACTACCACCCCTTATCATCCGCAGGCTAATGGCATGTGCGAGAGATTAAACTCGACGTTGAAGTCGATGCTGCGTAAGGTAGCTGCTGATCGCCCTAAAGATTGGGATAGATATATCCCTGCAGTGTTATTCGCGTACAGAGAGGTACGGCAGGAGTCAACGGGATTCTCGCCGTTCGAAATGATGTACGGTCGTAGTCCTAGGGGCCCAACTGATGTTCTTCGGGACATGATGACGTCGCCATCATCGGGAGACGATGAGCAGATTTCGGTGTTTCAGTACCTTGTTGATTTAAGAGAAAGACTATCTTCAGCGCGCACTATGGCACAAGAAGCTTCTGGTATCGCTTCGAAAAGAGCAAAAGACTATAAAGATAGAGGGTCCAAACTGAGAATTTTTGAGCCAGGAGACAAGGTTCTGTTGTTGTTACCTACGGACCATAATAAGTTATTGATGACATGGAAAGGCCCTTATGTTATTGAGCGAGTTGTTTCAAAGGTAGATTACGCTATCCACATTGATGGAGCGAGTAAGGTTTTCCATGTTAATATGCTACAGAAATTTTATGAGAGACCACAGTATCTGTGTGCACAGACAAGACCAAAGGAGACTGTCTTCTCTACCGCTTGTACGGGGGTCGTAGACCAGTTGGACTGTGACGTAAGCGACACCGAGGCGCAGGAAGAGTTACAAATTCAATTGCCGGAGTTAACTCCGACACAAGGTTACAGGGACGTAAAAATTAACCCTGACCTTACGAGTTCAAGGAGTAGGGAACTTGAGACCCTGTTAGCGTCATTTCCGGATGTTGTTACGGATTTGCCGGGTCGCACTACAGTGATCGAGCACCAAATAAAGTTGACTTCGGATAAGCCAGTATTTCTTAGACCGTATCCGTTGCCTTTTTCTTCGAGAGATAGAGTCATAAAGGAAGTTGAGTCAATGTTGAAGTTAGATGTGATAGAACCATCAACATCGCCGTATTCATCACCCATCGTCCTCGTGAAAAAAACTTGATGGATCGGTGCGGTTCTGTATCGATTTTCGAAGATTGAACACTATTACGGTAGGCGATAGGGAGCCTATCCCGTTTCAGGAGGAATTAATAGCTTCATTGGCCGGGTCCACGTGGTTTTCCAAGATAGATTTAACGAAAGGTTATTGGGAAATCCCGCTTACTGAGGAGTCTAAACAATACACGGCGTTCCAAACGCCCATTGGATTATTCCAATTTAAGGTCATGCCATTTGGGTTGGTAAACGCGCCAGCGACGTTTGCACGATTAATGAGATTAGTGTTGAAGGACATACCTAATGTCGTGTCATTCTTTGATGATATAGCATGCCATACGTCGACATGGTCTGAGCATATTCAGACACTAACAGTAATTTTTCAACGATTACGTCATTTTAGGTTAACGGCTAAACCCGCAAAGATGGATTTGGCATGTCCAGAGATAGTATTCTTAGGACATATTGTGGGTAGAGGTGTTCAGAGACCTGAAGAAACAAAAATTGACAAGTTAGTAGGGTTGCAAATCCCTAAAACAAAGAAACAAGTCAGAAGCTTAGTGGGAATTTTAAATTATTACAGAAAGTTCATTCCAAATTTTTCCTCCTTGTCATCTTCTCTTACTGACCTTACTAAGAAGGGACAACCCGATAAGGTCCAGTGGACGTCTGAATGTCAGACATCATTTGATAATTTGGTGACAGCATTATCATCGTCACCCATTCTGATATTACCCGATTTTCGATCTAATTTTATCCTCAGAACGGATGCGTCGGACTCTGGTGTCGGCGCTTGTCTTCTACAGGAGAAGAACGAATGTCTCCATCCTGTATGTTATGTCAGTAGGAAGTTATTGCAGAGAGAAAGAAAGTATTCTGTGATAGAGCGTGAGTGTCTTGCCATTGTCTGGTCCGTCCAGAAACTAGGACGTTATCTCATGGGACGAGAATTTTGTATCCAGACAGACCACAAACCACTGACATTTTTGTCGAAGAATCGTTCGTCCAGCCCACGCTTGTCTAGATGGGCATTGGCTTTGCAGCCGTATACCTTCGTTATTCAACCAATTCCAGGAACCAGCAATCATATCGCCGACTACCTTAGTCGAGCCTAGGGCAAGATTTCAGGAGCTTATACATCGGAGGACAGGAACATTGACAGGATCTGTGTGAATAAGTCGACTTTAAAATATTGACATTATAAATATGGTATGAAGAATGGTTGATAGGTTGATTGGCTTTTGATTCTGTATTAGGTATTGTGTTTAGTTAGCTATTGATGATGTGACACATATATGCATATTGCAGACCATATTGATCCCCATGTTTTCCCCCGATTCCGGTATTTTATATACTAGGGGAACTGCTAGGTCATTTTTTTTAGTGTACGTATTGCTCACGCTCACTCGTTGACAGTCATCTTGATGCGATTTGAAATTAATTGCATTAATTTTTTTGGGGTGGGGGATGATGTCACGAGTGGAGTGAGTGCAATTAAGGGGATTGCTACAGAGCGGGTGTAGAGTAAGAAGGACTCACAGTAGACAGCAAGTTAAGCGTGCTGTTGTGAGTAGTGGGGGGGTCTGAATGAGGCGAAAGCGCTGTATAACTATCACTGCAAGTTAGAAGGTCCGACGGAGCGGACCTGTGAATAAGAGCCCAGCGGGCGGACATAAGTGAAAGCAGTCGGGAGACGGATGAGTGTTGTTCCAGTAATGACTGGTATGTAGAACGTTGATTGATTATTATGATTGATGTATTATATTATATTCGTCTATTACCATGATGTAAATAAGTATATGTGAGGAATGTGGAAGTCCTTGATATTGGATATAGCAATGTGCGCCATGAGCGATAGATGAAAGTGAGTTCATGGATTTGTAGCGCGAGTGAGTAGTGTGTACTCCGATGGAAGTGTGTTACCGTAAGATGTGTGGTGAGTGAAAGGTGAACTAGTGTGTGTACGCTTCATGGATTGTAAGGAGAGGTGGAGTGAATAGAAATGGTAGGGTATTATACCAATGTAATGTTATTCTTGTAGGTGTCGGGGACGGGCCGAAGAGCCACCTCGATGAGCACAAGTGATAGGCCAGCATAGGGCCGGAGGCCACACATAGGCCAGAAGGGAGGCTGTCAGTACAGGACAGTAGAGGCACATAAAGTCGTGGCAGTCAGGCCACGGACAGGGACGTAGATATGAGAGTGAATGAGATACTATATTGTTGCCATGTTGATAGGCTAGTGAACTGATACTATGTTGTTGCCATGTTGATGGCTATGGAAATAATAATGTGTTATTGCCCTGCTGAGGTGCTAGGGGAGTGCTAAGGTGTATGACAATAGGGAGGGGATATTGAGAGACTGCGGTGCCAGTAAATTATTAATGTGCTATTAAGACCCTGAGGGGAGAGGCTGAGGCCGAAGTGCCTTTAGGAGTAACTACCGGATTGTGGATCCGAGGGAGAGTGTGTGTGAGAATAAGGCCGTTGTACGGCAGTCATTTCAATAATATAATGTATGTAATTGCGCTATTATATGTATAATTATGTTTAATAAATGTGTGAGTCTGATGGGCTGTTTTGTTAAGTGTTAAACTTGTTTGTTCGTGATTGTCGTCCTGTCATAAACTATTACATCTCCCAGTCTGGGATTTGTGACATTGGGGGCTCGTCCTGTTTACCTGTGGTCATTTTGACATTGTGTATTCGTTATATCTAGTTGTTTTTCTGTTGTGCTAGGAATTCATGCTGTTGTCCTTGTTCGTGGGATGAATGGAAATTTCAGGATGATATGATTTATGTATGTTTATGAATAATAATATGTATTGATGCATGTATTTTGATGAATATGTATTAATGTGTACTTAAATTTCTGCAGAGTGTGCGTGCCAGCCTGTAGAGGTCAAGCAGCCAGAGCTCCGAGGAAGGGGAGAAATTGAAATCTAGGGTCAAAGTTAAGTAAAAGTCAAAATTTTTGTGCCCTGGATTGTGGGCTGTTCCTTTAATCTGTCTTTTTCCCTGTTTTTGCTGTTTTTGTTGTCGTTATAGGTTATACGGGCGGTGGCGCGGGTTTGCTGTGGTGAGCGTAGTTTGTCCTCTTCGGGAGGTGGGCTAATCTAGGAACTTCGTTCATCACAGTGAACAGTTCTGTAGGGACCTGTATTTTTGTTTAGATTGTAGCGTTCTATCTTCCTCGTTGTTTTAGGAAGACGTTTCTCTTGTCCCTCTCTTCCCTATTTGTAGATACGTTCTTTTTTTTCAGACTCGGTTCTTGTTCGTACCGTGTTGTGTAATCGGCGTAGTTAGGTTGCATTTTTTTCCATTATATTTTCTTTTGTAGAAGCTTTGTCCTAGTCCGGTTCGTTGTCCTTGACGTACTTGTGGTCCTTCTACTGTATTTCTTCATTCTTGTCGTTTCTATTTTTTTTTAATAATTAATAGTGCTATACATTTTGTAGATATAGAATTAGTTGTGCGGTAAAGATAAAATTCTGAATTGTATTTGAGACAACTGGGTATTGTTATATCTGGTGTGATCTCAGGTCTCTGGTCGTATCGTTAGTGATCAGACCGACAGGTTGGTCGTCTTATAATAGATACCATAACCATAAATCTGTGAAATGGCGGAACTCCAACAACTAATGAAGTTGGGTAAGGAACTTGGCCTGGAGGGAGAGGAGCTACGCGGCTGGATTAAAGAACAGCAGGCAGAAATGCGCGATGAGCGTGCTAAGGATAGAGAGCGAGAAAAAGAGGCTCAAGAGCGACAGAGAGAAGAGGAAAGAGAGGCTAAGGCGCAGCAACAAGAAAGAGAGGCTAAGGATAAGGAACAGGAAAGGGAGTTTAAGTTAAAGGAGATAGAAGCTCAAGAACGGGAGCAGGAGATAAGGTTAAAGGAGATAGAAGCTCAAGAGCGGGAGACAGACGCGCGAGTAAGAATAGCGGAGTTGGAAATCAAAAAGAGTGCGCCAACAGAAACAGTTGAGCGGCAGGTACCCAATAAAGGTGGCGTTAGGATTAAGCTCCCTACGTTCGACGACCGGAAGGACGACATAGACGCCTTCCTTTACAGGTTCGAACTGAACGCACAATTGCAATGGGGGGAAAATAAGGAATTATGGGCCACGTACCTGGCATCGCTATTGCAGGGGCGAGCGTTAACCTACTTTAAAGAGCTACAGCGCGAAGACGTGCAAGATTACGATAAGCTGAAGGCTTTGCTGCTTCGCCGATTTGCGCGTACCGAGGAATATTTCCGGGAGCAGTTTAGGCGGGCACGTGCAGATACCAGGGAGGACTTTGCTGCCTTCGTCGCGAGACTAACGGAGTATTTCGCGAACTGGGTAGACTTGGCGCATGTGGGCACGGATTTTGCTAAACTGAAAGACTTAATGATCCGTGACCAGCTGTACGCGTCGTGCCACAAAGATCTGGTGGCTTTCCTGAAAGAGAACGAACCCGCGACGGTGCAGGAGGCGTCTAAGTTGGCGGAGGCATACCGTACGGCGCATCCGTCCAAACCAGTCGCCAGGGCGTACGTCCAAGATGCTGGGTACGTCGCCGTTGTCGAGGGGTCGCCGGCAGGACTTAGGGACAGGTCGCGTCAGCGTGGTGGCTATAGCGGGCAAGCCCAGGGGCAGCGTAGGGGCTATCACCAATCACCGGCATATGGATCCGGTAAGTTTGACCGAGCAGGAGGGCTAGGTCGCGGTAATGGCCGGGGGCGAGTTGTGACCTTTGCCGATGACCGACGGCATAGGGACTTTAGTTCCGGTCGCGATGGGTCACGGGGACCCAGGCCTAGGGCAGCACAGGGAGCGGAGTGTTGGACTTGCGGACGCGTGGGTCACTTTTCGCGCGAGTGTAGGGCCGCGAAGTGTTGGAACTGCGGAAGAGCAGATCACATCAGCGTGAACTGCCCTGCAGGTAGGATAGCGGCGAACGTGGACAGTAGCTCCAGTCCATGTTCCCCAAATAAATTTCATCATGCGGCTGCGTGTGTTACATCGGACAACGGAGGCGGACAGTATTCTAAGTGTCCCAGTTGTGAGAAGTTATTATCTTCCGGTGTTTTACCTTGTGGGAGAAAGATCCCCGTTATAAATTCATGTCATACAGGAGGTGGTCTTAGGGTTTATCCGGGGTTTGTTGGGGACGAACCGGTCTCGGTTTTACGAGATACAGGATCTACCGTTGTGGGAGTGCATAGGGATTGCATTCGGGATTCACAGCTTACAGGTGAGACTGTCCCGTGCATCCAATTTTCGGGGGCCATTGAGAAATTACCCATGGCAAGAATAATGATAGATACACCTTTCCTTAGCGGGGAAGTCGAAGCAGTCGTTGGTTGTTTTCCAGGCGCCCAGCTCATCATTGGGAATGTATCAAGGGTGGTTTCCCCTTCCGATGAGAACGTGCAAGCATGGTCGCAATCAAAAGGTATTGACTTTTGCGCCGCGGTCGAAACACGTCGACGGGTAGCGGATAAAGATAACATTAGACCTTTGGCCACGCCAGCGGTCAACCTAGATATCACGCCAGAGCGCTTGGCGAGATTACAAAGGGAGGACCCATTATTAAACCCATGTTTTGGGGAAGCGCGAACCGAGAAAACGAGGAGATATAAGAACGGGTCGTCCTCCTTTATTGTTCAGACGGGCATTCTGTTCCGTAAGTATGTAACGGTGTCCTCCATTTTAAAGCAGGTCGTTGTGCCAGCGTTGCTGATCGCAACAGTATTGCATTTGGCACATGATGTCCCGTTAGCGGGTCATATGGGGATAGCTAGAACCAAAGAAAGGGTTCTTAAAAATTTTTACTGGCCATCGATCCACAGAGATGTGCAAGTCTATTGTAAGACGTGCAGTGCGTGCCAAAAGACGACGCATAAGGGTCGTACACCCCAGGCTCCTCTTCAGAAGATCCCCACGGTTTCGGAACCGTTTAAAAAGGTCTCGATAGACCTTGTTGGCCCCATTCACCCAGCGACCGATAGGGGGAATCGATTTTTCTTAACGGTCATATGTAATGCTACGAGATGGCCAGAGGCGGTTCCTCTGCGGACCATAACGTCTGAGGCAGTCGCGGAAGCGTTGTTTGCAATTTTCGCTAGGGTAGGAATACCAGAGCAAATTCTGTCTGATAGGGGCGCGCAATTTACGTCGCAGATGATGAAGGAATTGTTCCGCTTATTCAGTATACAACCCATCACTACCACCCCTTATCATCCGCAGGCTAATGGCATGTGCGAGAGATTAAACTCGACGTTGAAGTCGATGCTGCGTAAGGTAGCTGCTGATCGCCCTAAAGATTGGGATAGATATATCCCTGCAGTGTTATTCGCGTACAGAGAGGTACGGCAGGAGTCAACGGGATTCTCGCCGTTCGAAATGATGTACGGTCGTAGTCCTAGGGGCCCAACTGATGTTCTTCGGGACATGATGACGTCGCCATCATCGGGAGACGATGAGCAGATTTCGGTGTTTCAGTACCTTGTTGATTTAAGAGAAAGACTATCTTCAGCGCGCACTATGGCACAAGAAGCTTCTGGTATCGCTTCGAAAAGAGCAAAAGACTATAAAGATAGAGGGTCCAAACTGAGAATTTTTGAGCCAGGAGACAAGGTTCTGTTGTTGTTACCTACGGACCATAATAAGTTATTGATGACATGGAAAGGCCCTTATGTTATTGAGCGAGTTGTTTCAAAGGTAGATTACGCTATCCACATTGATGGAGCGAGTAAGGTTTTCCATGTTAATATGCTACAGAAATTTTATGAGAGACCACAGTATCTGTGTGCACAGACAAGACCAAAGGAGACTGTCTTCTCTACCGCTTGTACGGGGGTCGTAGACCAGTTGGACTGTGACGTAAGCGACACCGAGGCGCAGGAAGAGTTACAAATTCAATTGCCGGAGTTAACTCCGACACAAGGTTACAGGGACGTAAAAATTAACCCTGACCTTACGAGTTCAAGGAGTAGGGAACTTGAGACCCTGTTAGCGTCATTTCCGGATGTTGTTACGGATTTGCCGGGTCGCACTACAGTGATCGAGCACCAAATAAAGTTGACTTCGGATAAGCCAGTATTTCTTAGACCGTATCCGTTGCCTTTTTCTTCGAGAGATAGAGTCATAAAGGAAGTTGAGTCAATGTTGAAGTTAGATGTGATAGAACCATCAACATCGCCGTATTCATCACCCATCGTCCTCGTGAAAAAAACTTGATGGATCGGTGCGGTTCTGTATCGATTTTCGAAGATTGAACACTATTACGGTAGGCGATAGGGAGCCTATCCCGTTTCAGGAGGAATTAATAGCTTCATTGGCCGGGTCCACGTGGTTTTCCAAGATAGATTTAACGAAAGGTTATTGGGAAATCCCGCTTACTGAGGAGTCTAAACAATACACGGCGTTCCAAACGCCCATTGGATTATTCCAATTTAAGGTCATGCCATTTGGGTTGGTAAACGCGCCAGCGACGTTTGCACGATTAATGAGATTAGTGTTGAAGGACATACCTAATGTCGTGTCATTCTTTGATGATATAGCATGCCATACGTCGACATGGTCTGAGCATATTCAGACACTAACAGTAATTTTTCAACGATTACGTCATTTTAGGTTAACGGCTAAACCCGCAAAGATGGATTTGGCATGTCCAGAGATAGTATTCTTAGGACATATTGTGGGTAGAGGTGTTCAGAGACCTGAAGAAACAAAAATTGACAAGTTAGTAGGGTTGCAAATCCCTAAAACAAAGAAACAAGTCAGAAGCTTAGTGGGAATTTTAAATTATTACAGAAAGTTCATTCCAAATTTTTCCTCCTTGTCATCTTCTCTTACTGACCTTACTAAGAAGGGACAACCCGATAAGGTCCAGTGGACGTCTGAATGTCAGACATCATTTGATAATTTGGTGACAGCATTATCATCGTCACCCATTCTGATATTACCCGATTTTCGATCTAATTTTATCCTCAGAACGGATGCGTCGGACTCTGGTGTCGGCGCTTGTCTTCTACAGGAGAAGAACGAATGTCTCCATCCTGTATGTTATGTCAGTAGGAAGTTATTGCAGAGAGAAAGAAAGTATTCTGTGATAGAGCGTGAGTGTCTTGCCATTGTCTGGTCCGTCCAGAAACTAGGACGTTATCTCATGGGACGAGAATTTTGTATCCAGACAGACCACAAACCACTGACATTTTTGTCGAAGAATCGTTCGTCCAGCCCACGCTTGTCTAGATGGGCATTGGCTTTGCAGCCGTATACCTTCGTTATTCAACCAATTCCAGGAACCAGCAATCATATCGCCGACTACCTTAGTCGAGCCTAGGGCAAGATTTCAGGAGCTTATACATCGGAGGACAGGAACATTGACAGGATCTGTGTGAATAAGTCGACTTTAAAATATTGACATTATAAATATGGTATGAAGAATGGTTGATAGGTTGATTGGCTTTTGATTCTGTATTAGGTATTGTGTTTAGTTAGCTATTGATGATGTGACACATATATGCATATTGCAGACCATATTGATCCCCATGTTTTCCCCCGATTCCGGTATTTTATATACTAGGGGAACTGCTAGGTCATTTTTTTTAGTGTACGTATTGCTCACGCTCACTCGTTGACAGTCATCTTGATGCGATTTGAAATTAATTGCATTAATTTTTTTGGGGTGGGGGATGATGTCACGAGTGGAGTGAGTGCAATTAAGGGGATTGCTACAGAGCGGGTGTAGAGTAAGAAGGACTCACAGTAGACAGCAAGTTAAGCGTGCTGTTGTGAGTAGTGGGGGGGTCTGAATGAGGCGAAAGCGCTGTATAACTATCACTGCAAGTTAGAAGGTCCGACGGAGCGGACCTGTGAATAAGAGCCCAGCGGGCGGACATAAGTGAAAGCAGTCGGGAGACGGATGAGTGTTGTTCCAGTAATGACTGGTATGTAGAACGTTGATTGATTATTATGATTGATGTATTATATTATATTCGTCTATTACCATGATGTAAATAAGTATATGTGAGGAATGTGGAAGTCCTTGATATTGGATATAGCAATGTGCGCCATGAGCGATAGATGAAAGTGAGTTCATGGATTTGTAGCGCGAGTGAGTAGTGTGTACTCCGATGGAAGTGTGTTACCGTAAGATGTGTGGTGAGTGAAAGGTGAACTAGTGTGTGTACGCTTCATGGATTGTAAGGAGAGGTGGAGTGAATAGAAATGGTAGGGTATTATACCAATGTAATGTTATTCTTGTAGGTGTCGGGGACGGGCCGAAGAGCCACCTCGATGAGCACAAGTGATAGGCCAGCATAGGGCCGGAGGCCACACATAGGCCAGAAGGGAGGCTGTCAGTACAGGACAGTAGAGGCACATAAAGTCGTGGCAGTCAGGCCACGGACAGGGACGTAGATATGAGAGTGAATGAGATACTATATTGTTGCCATGTTGATAGGCTAGTGAACTGATACTATGTTGTTGCCATGTTGATGGCTATGGAAATAATAATGTGTTATTGCCCTGCTGAGGTGCTAGGGGAGTGCTAAGGTGTATGACAATAGGGAGGGGATATTGAGAGACTGCGGTGCCAGTAAATTATTAATGTGCTATTAAGACCCTGAGGGGAGAGGCTGAGGCCGAAGTGCCTTTAGGAGTAACTACCGGATTGTGGATCCGAGGGAGAGTGTGTGTGAGAATAAGGCCGTTGTACGGCAGTCATTTCAATAATATAATGTATGTAATTGCGCTATTATATGTATAATTATGTTTAATAAATGTGTGAGTCTGATGGGCTGTTTTGTTAAGTGTTAAACTTGTTTGTTCGTGATTGTCGTCCTGTCATAAACTATTACATCTCCCAGTCTGGGATTTGTGACATTGGGGGCTCGTCCTGTTTACCTGTGGTCATTTTGACATTGTGTATTCGTTATATCTAGTTGTTTTTCTGTTGTGCTAGGAATTCATGCTGTTGTCCTTGTTCGTGGGATGAATGGAAATTTCAGGATGATATGATTTATGTATGTTTATGAATAATAATATGTATTGATGCATGTATTTTGATGAATATGTATTAATGTGTACTTAAATTTCTGCAGAGTGTGCGTGCCAGCCTGTAGAGGTCAAGCAGCCAGAGCTCCGAGGAAGGGGAGAAATTGAAATCTAGGGTCAAAGTTAAGTAAAAGTCAAAATTTTTGTGCCCTGGATTGTGGGCTGTTCCTTTAATCTGTCTTTTTCCCTGTTTTTGCTGTTTTTGTTGTCGTTATAGGTTATACGGGCGGTGGCGCGGGTTTGCTGTGGTGAGCGTAGTTTGTCCTCTTCGGGAGGTGGGCTAATCTAGGAACTTCGTTCATCACAGTGAACAGTTCTGTAGGGACCTGTATTTTTGTTTAGATTGTAGCGTTCTATCTTCCTCGTTGTTTTAGGAAGACGTTTCTCTTGTCCCTCTCTTCCCTATTTGTAGATACGTTCTTTTTTTTCAGACTCGGTTCTTGTTCGTACCGTGTTGTGTAATCGGCGTAGTTAGGTTGCATTTTTTTCCATTATATTTTCTTTTGTAGAAGCTTTGTCCTAGTCCGGTTCGTTGTCCTTGACGTACTTGTGGTCCTTCTACTGTATTTCTTCATTCTTGTCGTTTCTATTTTTTTTTAATAATTAATAGTGCTATACATTTTGTAGATATAGAATTAGTTGTGCGGTAAAGATAAAATTCTGAATTGTATTTGAGACAACTGGGTATTGTTATATCTGGTGTGATCTCAGGTCTCTGGTCGTATCGTTAGTGATCAGACCGACAGGTTGGTCGTCTTATAATAGATACCATAACCATAAATCTGTGAAATGGCGGAACTCCAACAACTAATGAAGTTGGGTAAGGAACTTGGCCTGGAGGGAGAGGAGCTACGCGGCTGGATTAAAGAACAGCAGGCAGAAATGCGCGATGAGCGTGCTAAGGATAGAGAGCGAGAAAAAGAGGCTCAAGAGCGACAGAGAGAAGAGGAAAGAGAGGCTAAGGCGCAGCAACAAGAAAGAGAGGCTAAGGATAAGGAACAGGAAAGGGAGTTTAAGTTAAAGGAGATAGAAGCTCAAGAACGGGAGCAGGAGATAAGGTTAAAGGAGATAGAAGCTCAAGAGCGGGAGACAGACGCGCGAGTAAGAATAGCGGAGTTGGAAATCAAAAAGAGTGCGCCAACAGAAACAGTTGAGCGGCAGGTACCCAATAAAGGTGGCGTTAGGATTAAGCTCCCTACGTTCGACGACCGGAAGGACGACATAGACGCCTTCCTTTACAGGTTCGAACTGAACGCACAATTGCAATGGGGGGAAAATAAGGAATTATGGGCCACGTACCTGGCATCGCTATTGCAGGGGCGAGCGTTAACCTACTTTAAAGAGCTACAGCGCGAAGACGTGCAAGATTACGATAAGCTGAAGGCTTTGCTGCTTCGCCGATTTGCGCGTACCGAGGAATATTTCCGGGAGCAGTTTAGGCGGGCACGTGCAGATACCAGGGAGGACTTTGCTGCCTTCGTCGCGAGACTAACGGAGTATTTCGCGAACTGGGTAGACTTGGCGCATGTGGGCACGGATTTTGCTAAACTGAAAGACTTAATGATCCGTGACCAGCTGTACGCGTCGTGCCACAAAGATCTGGTGGCTTTCCTGAAAGAGAACGAACCCGCGACGGTGCAGGAGGCGTCTAAGTTGGCGGAGGCATACCGTACGGCGCATCCGTCCAAACCAGTCGCCAGGGCGTACGTCCAAGATGCTGGGTACGTCGCCGTTGTCGAGGGGTCGCCGGCAGGACTTAGGGACAGGTCGCGTCAGCGTGGTGGCTATAGCGGGCAAGCCCAGGGGCAGCGTAGGGGCTATCACCAATCACCGGCATATGGATCCGGTAAGTTTGACCGAGCAGGAGGGCTAGGTCGCGGTAATGGCCGGGGGCGAGTTGTGACCTTTGCCGATGACCGACGGCATAGGGACTTTAGTTCCGGTCGCGATGGGTCACGGGGACCCAGGCCTAGGGCAGCACAGGGAGCGGAGTGTTGGACTTGCGGACGCGTGGGTCACTTTTCGCGCGAGTGTAGGGCCGCGAAGTGTTGGAACTGCGGAAGAGCAGATCACATCAGCGTGAACTGCCCTGCAGGTAGGATAGCGGCGAACGTGGACAGTAGCTCCAGTCCATGTTCCCCAAATAAATTTCATCATGCGGCTGCGTGTGTTACATCGGACAACGGAGGCGGACAGTATTCTAAGTGTCCCAGTTGTGAGAAGTTATTATCTTCCGGTGTTTTACCTTGTGGGAGAAAGATCCCCGTTATAAATTCATGTCATACAGGAGGTGGTCTTAGGGTTTATCCGGGGTTTGTTGGGGACGAACCGGTCTCGGTTTTACGAGATACAGGATCTACCGTTGTGGGAGTGCATAGGGATTGCATTCGGGATTCACAGCTTACAGGTGAGACTGTCCCGTGCATCCAATTTTCGGGGGCCATTGAGAAATTACCCATGGCAAGAATAATGATAGATACACCTTTCCTTAGCGGGGAAGTCGAAGCAGTCGTTGGTTGTTTTCCAGGCGCCCAGCTCATCATTGGGAATGTATCAAGGGTGGTTTCCCCTTCCGATGAGAACGTGCAAGCATGGTCGCAATCAAAAGGTATTGACTTTTGCGCCGCGGTCGAAACACGTCGACGGGTAGCGGATAAAGATAACATTAGACCTTTGGCCACGCCAGCGGTCAACCTAGATATCACGCCAGAGCGCTTGGCGAGATTACAAAGGGAGGACCCATTATTAAACCCATGTTTTGGGGAAGCGCGAACCGAGAAAACGAGGAGATATAAGAACGGGTCGTCCTCCTTTATTGTTCAGACGGGCATTCTGTTCCGTAAGTATGTAACGGTGTCCTCCATTTTAAAGCAGGTCGTTGTGCCAGCGTTGCTGATCGCAACAGTATTGCATTTGGCACATGATGTCCCGTTAGCGGGTCATATGGGGATAGCTAGAACCAAAGAAAGGGTTCTTAAAAATTTTTACTGGCCATCGATCCACAGAGATGTGCAAGTCTATTGTAAGACGTGCAGTGCGTGCCAAAAGACGACGCATAAGGGTCGTACACCCCAGGCTCCTCTTCAGAAGATCCCCACGGTTTCGGAACCGTTTAAAAAGGTCTCGATAGACCTTGTTGGCCCCATTCACCCAGCGACCGATAGGGGGAATCGATTTTTCTTAACGGTCATATGTAATGCTACGAGATGGCCAGAGGCGGTTCCTCTGCGGACCATAACGTCTGAGGCAGTCGCGGAAGCGTTGTTTGCAATTTTCGCTAGGGTAGGAATACCAGAGCAAATTCTGTCTGATAGGGGCGCGCAATTTACGTCGCAGATGATGAAGGAATTGTTCCGCTTATTCAGTATACAACCCATCACTACCACCCCTTATCATCCGCAGGCTAATGGCATGTGCGAGAGATTAAACTCGACGTTGAAGTCGATGCTGCGTAAGGTAGCTGCTGATCGCCCTAAAGATTGGGATAGATATATCCCTGCAGTGTTATTCGCGTACAGAGAGGTACGGCAGGAGTCAACGGGATTCTCGCCGTTCGAAATGATGTACGGTCGTAGTCCTAGGGGCCCAACTGATGTTCTTCGGGACATGATGACGTCGCCATCATCGGGAGACGATGAGCAGATTTCGGTGTTTCAGTACCTTGTTGATTTAAGAGAAAGACTATCTTCAGCGCGCACTATGGCACAAGAAGCTTCTGGTATCGCTTCGAAAAGAGCAAAAGACTATAAAGATAGAGGGTCCAAACTGAGAATTTTTGAGCCAGGAGACAAGGTTCTGTTGTTGTTACCTACGGACCATAATAAGTTATTGATGACATGGAAAGGCCCTTATGTTATTGAGCGAGTTGTTTCAAAGGTAGATTACGCTATCCACATTGATGGAGCGAGTAAGGTTTTCCATGTTAATATGCTACAGAAATTTTATGAGAGACCACAGTATCTGTGTGCACAGACAAGACCAAAGGAGACTGTCTTCTCTACCGCTTGTACGGGGGTCGTAGACCAGTTGGACTGTGACGTAAGCGACACCGAGGCGCAGGAAGAGTTACAAATTCAATTGCCGGAGTTAACTCCGACACAAGGTTACAGGGACGTAAAAATTAACCCTGACCTTACGAGTTCAAGGAGTAGGGAACTTGAGACCCTGTTAGCGTCATTTCCGGATGTTGTTACGGATTTGCCGGGTCGCACTACAGTGATCGAGCACCAAATAAAGTTGACTTCGGATAAGCCAGTATTTCTTAGACCGTATCCGTTGCCTTTTTCTTCGAGAGATAGAGTCATAAAGGAAGTTGAGTCAATGTTGAAGTTAGATGTGATAGAACCATCAACATCGCCGTATTCATCACCCATCGTCCTCGTGAAAAAAACTTGATGGATCGGTGCGGTTCTGTATCGATTTTCGAAGATTGAACACTATTACGGTAGGCGATAGGGAGCCTATCCCGTTTCAGGAGGAATTAATAGCTTCATTGGCCGGGTCCACGTGGTTTTCCAAGATAGATTTAACGAAAGGTTATTGGGAAATCCCGCTTACTGAGGAGTCTAAACAATACACGGCGTTCCAAACGCCCATTGGATTATTCCAATTTAAGGTCATGCCATTTGGGTTGGTAAACGCGCCAGCGACGTTTGCACGATTAATGAGATTAGTGTTGAAGGACATACCTAATGTCGTGTCATTCTTTGATGATATAGCATGCCATACGTCGACATGGTCTGAGCATATTCAGACACTAACAGTAATTTTTCAACGATTACGTCATTTTAGGTTAACGGCTAAACCCGCAAAGATGGATTTGGCATGTCCAGAGATAGTATTCTTAGGACATATTGTGGGTAGAGGTGTTCAGAGACCTGAAGAAACAAAAATTGACAAGTTAGTAGGGTTGCAAATCCCTAAAACAAAGAAACAAGTCAGAAGCTTAGTGGGAATTTTAAATTATTACAGAAAGTTCATTCCAAATTTTTCCTCCTTGTCATCTTCTCTTACTGACCTTACTAAGAAGGGACAACCCGATAAGGTCCAGTGGACGTCTGAATGTCAGACATCATTTGATAATTTGGTGACAGCATTATCATCGTCACCCATTCTGATATTACCCGATTTTCGATCTAATTTTATCCTCAGAACGGATGCGTCGGACTCTGGTGTCGGCGCTTGTCTTCTACAGGAGAAGAACGAATGTCTCCATCCTGTATGTTATGTCAGTAGGAAGTTATTGCAGAGAGAAAGAAAGTATTCTGTGATAGAGCGTGAGTGTCTTGCCATTGTCTGGTCCGTCCAGAAACTAGGACGTTATCTCATGGGACGAGAATTTTGTATCCAGACAGACCACAAACCACTGACATTTTTGTCGAAGAATCGTTCGTCCAGCCCACGCTTGTCTAGATGGGCATTGGCTTTGCAGCCGTATACCTTCGTTATTCAACCAATTCCAGGAACCAGCAATCATATCGCCGACTACCTTAGTCGAGCCTAGGGCAAGATTTCAGGAGCTTATACATCGGAGGACAGGAACATTGACAGGATCTGTGTGAATAAGTCGACTTTAAAATATTGACATTATAAATATGGTATGAAGAATGGTTGATAGGTTGATTGGCTTTTGATTCTGTATTAGGTATTGTGTTTAGTTAGCTATTGATGATGTGACACATATATGCATATTGCAGACCATATTGATCCCCATGTTTTCCCCCGATTCCGGTATTTTATATACTAGGGGAACTGCTAGGTCATTTTTTTTAGTGTACGTATTGCTCACGCTCACTCGTTGACAGTCATCTTGATGCGATTTGAAATTAATTGCATTAATTTTTTTGGGGTGGGGGATGATGTCACGAGTGGAGTGAGTGCAATTAAGGGGATTGCTACAGAGCGGGTGTAGAGTAAGAAGGACTCACAGTAGACAGCAAGTTAAGCGTGCTGTTGTGAGTAGTGGGGGGGTCTGAATGAGGCGAAAGCGCTGTATAACTATCACTGCAAGTTAGAAGGTCCGACGGAGCGGACCTGTGAATAAGAGCCCAGCGGGCGGACATAAGTGAAAGCAGTCGGGAGACGGATGAGTGTTGTTCCAGTAATGACTGGTATGTAGAACGTTGATTGATTATTATGATTGATGTATTATATTATATTCGTCTATTACCATGATGTAAATAAGTATATGTGAGGAATGTGGAAGTCCTTGATATTGGATATAGCAATGTGCGCCATGAGCGATAGATGAAAGTGAGTTCATGGATTTGTAGCGCGAGTGAGTAGTGTGTACTCCGATGGAAGTGTGTTACCGTAAGATGTGTGGTGAGTGAAAGGTGAACTAGTGTGTGTACGCTTCATGGATTGTAAGGAGAGGTGGAGTGAATAGAAATGGTAGGGTATTATACCAATGTAATGTTATTCTTGTAGGTGTCGGGGACGGGCCGAAGAGCCACCTCGATGAGCACAAGTGATAGGCCAGCATAGGGCCGGAGGCCACACATAGGCCAGAAGGGAGGCTGTCAGTACAGGACAGTAGAGGCACATAAAGTCGTGGCAGTCAGGCCACGGACAGGGACGTAGATATGAGAGTGAATGAGATACTATATTGTTGCCATGTTGATAGGCTAGTGAACTGATACTATGTTGTTGCCATGTTGATGGCTATGGAAATAATAATGTGTTATTGCCCTGCTGAGGTGCTAGGGGAGTGCTAAGGTGTATGACAATAGGGAGGGGATATTGAGAGACTGCGGTGCCAGTAAATTATTAATGTGCTATTAAGACCCTGAGGGGAGAGGCTGAGGCCGAAGTGCCTTTAGGAGTAACTACCGGATTGTGGATCCGAGGGAGAGTGTGTGTGAGAATAAGGCCGTTGTACGGCAGTCATTTCAATAATATAATGTATGTAATTGCGCTATTATATGTATAATTATGTTTAATAAATGTGTGAGTCTGATGGGCTGTTTTGTTAAGTGTTAAACTTGTTTGTTCGTGATTGTCGTCCTGTCATAAACTATTACATCTCCCAGTCTGGGATTTGTGACAATAGTATTAAGTATTAAATCAAACAACAACAACATAATATAGAATTTAAGCAATAACCAACTGGATATGTATGCATGGAATAAAATAGCGCTAAGGTTAATGAATAACAACTACAAGTGGCTATATCATATACACAAGGAGTTTCCTAGTACACTGGCAACATAAACTAATTAATGTACTAATCAAAGTATGAAGGACATAACAAATGAAGGGGCAAGAACACAATAGTTTCGCTCCACTGAGCCGGTGTACAGCACATCCAGAGTGGCCATTCCATTTAATAACGCAGTGGCCAACATGGCCCACTGACCGTCCATAACACAGACGCTGCATCCCAATGCAGGCCATCCTCATAGGCCCACTCCCATTATTAGTACTAACACGCCCCAGGGCCATTGTATTGGTTACTTCCCTTCCCAATCGATACTCAAGGGTCATGCCCTTTGACCTCAGCCGCGGAGCTATGCCGCCAGGCTAACATGTGTATGACACACCACTAGATACATAAAGCAATGTGTACATTCCTTAAAATGAAACTGTCCTTCACACACTTACGAAACTCATAGAAGCATAATACATCTGGATAACCATAATACATGCACATGATATATATATATAGGTCGGCGAGACTCATTGCAACATGTGTAGACTCACTGGAACATTGTTCATCCACCGCCGCACATAGAACAATCCTGGGGCTCACCCATGTGAGGCCCAACTAATATTATACATCTCCAATACATGTAATTAATTACACATCTTAAACACTAAACACGCAATCACAATCACACTGCTCTCTATAGCATAGTGGCACTGGCAAGGTACACAAATACCCGTAATACAATCAAGTGTGTAGTGCCGCTCGCTATAACATAAGTCATCCACATCAACATGTCAGGAAATCCTCACTGCCTACCACAACAAGGCAATGCTACACACACACTATATATATGCACACAAGCAAATTGTGATAGCTTGGTTAGCGAGCCATCATTATCATCTAGCACCGCAAACGTTAACTTTGACAATAAAGTCACAATATCAAGACACTGCGCTGCATCGCGCATCTTACACGTCTAATGACAATGGCAATTACCGTTGAGCCGGACTCATAATGGTCTCTGTAGATCAGCATTCTCTACGCGGCATCCAAGAAAGGGGGGGGGGTGCGCAAATTAAAGTCACTTCTAATATAATAGTCTCCAACTTACCCAAAGTTTTTCCGGGTCCTGTGCTACCGCTTCATGCCTTATGGGGCGGGGTGGCGATGGCAAGCGTCGGCAAGCCTCTGAGCTGCTACGGGCCCGGGTTGCTGGTCTGGGTTCACTGTGCTGTCGGCTCTTGTCTCTGCGTCTTTGATGGAGTGTGCTGACCACTCGAACTCGCATCTTATTTATTAGCCAGCGCGGACGTCCGAGAGAGCTATTACGTAGTCCAATTGGACGAGTGAAAGGCTCGGACATGGAGTCCAGCCCGACAACATAACCGGTTAGGGTCCTAACAGAATCGAATTTACAGTACGGTTAAAAGGGTGCACACAAAAGTCAATTAGGTATCCCAGTAAACTGCAGAAATTACTCTAACGTCCCCTCCAGCTATAATTGAATAAATTTGACCCAGGTTGGATTTATCGGGGATAACATGCGCCTAACTCGTGGTTTACTTTAAATCCGAGACCCTCTTATTAATTATTTCAATAGGATATGTGCATCAAAGTACAACGAAATTGGTACCATTATAAAGTAGAAACTTGCTGCTAAAATTCTAACTGACTACTTATACCAGAAACCCAGTAATAGTTTTAATGTAAATTTTCAAAGCTTCAGGACTAACGACATTCGACAATTTTGTGCGGGACACTTTCGTCCATTAATACGACGTATCTCCATTGATAACAAACGTTATCATGAGTACCTATTTTGTACCGATAGGGTATTGTCTACTCTCAAAAATGAATTTGGGTTCCCGTCTTTCTGTCAGTGGATAACAACGAAGGAGCGAGTTGTAAGAAACTTAAAGCCATGATATAAGAGTTGGAAGCCCGGTGGTCAACATTTCCAACTGACCAATCAAAATGCGCGCTTTTCACCGTGATGTGAATAACGGGTCCCGCGCTAGTATTACAAGGGAAATAATCCAATTAATGGTACTCGGCCAAGTGTCCATAAACTACTATGAGTGGCCGTCCCTCACTCACGCACCAGAGTTACCATGAAAGCACATTAAAAATAGAAAGTCGTTCATCCTCTCACATATGTATAATTTCTCCTTGTGCTGGACTGAACTCTGTTTATATGACAATGTAATCTTACCTGTCTGCTCTTGTAATTTCCTACGATGTCACCACGGCCCCTAAATTGCTGATCTGGTCTTCGGTCGCAAGTCAGTCTGCATCACACTGACTTCTATAGTTCCACGCATTGTCATGTCGTGTCCAGGTTTATGAGCATGAAAACAACAACAAAAAGCGTGTCTCTTCTCCGATTGGATTACTCAACTATGAAGTCATTGATCTCAAAACAGCGAGTCCTGCTGAGTAGATGGAAAATTACAAGTCCACTAAATGTTAAACATTGGATACTAAACAATATCAGCATAGGATCTTACATAAGAGTCAAAAATAAACGCATCCGAGTTCCAAGATTGCTCTGCCTTTCCACGAATTATTCGACAACTTACTATTCCAGTTTCAGTTCACTACCCATTGAGGAAGGAAAGAATTATGCTGTCGGTACACATTAATTTTTGTTATCTATGGGTTCTCGTACCAACTGTAGTATAATACAGGGTGGGCTGTACTGTGTGCTGCGATAAAGAAAACCACTATCAGCTGCATCTGTCAGGACCTATGAAATTCCAAATAAATGGCCTACGTCAGTGCGTTCAGGAAACCTCGTAAAATGAAAGTAAGCCTATAACCATTGCGAATCAATACTAAATGGGACTTTTATGTGCTCCTTCTATTAAATCGGCAGTAGCTGCAGCACAGATCCTATGGTTGATCTCTATGAGAAATCATTCATCAGAATCCTAATTCAGCCTTATTACCTGCGCTCTATAGATAATGAAACTATTGTTCAGCACCATTATGTGAAAAATTTCACCTTGATTTCTCTTGATTTACTTGGAATTCAGTCTGTTTAATTCTGAATCTGTCTAATGATCGAACTCCCTGTGCTCCTTCGTTTTCGTCCTTATCTTTCTCTGTCCTTCCACTGTTCCTTCGAGTTCATCCTGTCTTTCTCCTTCCTCTATTCTTTCGTTTTCGTCCTTATCTTTTTCAGTCCTTCCTCTTTCCCTTCGTTTTCGTCATTATTTGCCTCTGTCCTACCACTATTCCTTCGCTTTCCCCTTTATCCTTCTCTGCCCTTCCTTTATTCCTTTGTTTTTGTCCTTATCTTTCTCTATCTTTCCTCTGCTTGCTTTCGCTTTCTCATGAAATTAAGTATTGAATATAAAGTGTGTTTACCTAGATGCGACCCCATGTCACACTTATTATCAAATTAAAGTGTGAAATCGTGGTGGTTGAGCACCGGGACACTGACATGTTCATCACTTGCCGGATAAGCCGAATCTCCTTTTAAGATGCATGTCCACGCCTAAGGACAGCATGTGTACAATTAATGCTAAAAAGACGAATGGACACAGGTAGGCAGGACTAGGTGAAAGAATGTATAGTAGAAACATTATTTCTCCACTAAGTTGGGGCTTGGTGGAAGATGTAACCACCTAGTAAATATCTCGTACAACAAAAACGCAGCTGAATAAAAATTTATCATCTGTCATTCATTAATTCATTTGTCCCATCCGGCCAGTATAATTGATTCCGAAAGAAATTACATATTGTACAGCATGCACTAGTGAAAAGTTTGTCTCACTGCTGAGATTTTCTGTTCGGGCTTCACATTAGATTTAATTAGAGGCCTATTGCAAGACTCCCCCACCATCCAAAGAAAATGTTTCTCTATGCTGAAAATGGGCGTTCATGTATAACTAACCAACTAACTGTCTATCTATCTATCTATCTATCTATCTATCTATCTATCTATCTATCTATCTATCTATCTATCTATCTATCTATCTATCTATCCACCCACTCCCTCCCGTCTGTCTGTATGTCAATGTGTTTGAGCAGTATTTTGTACCGGTGGAACGCTAAATGTCAGTACAACACTGAACAATAAACTGACCAGTCGAGCCATGCACTTTCTCGTGTTTTCCATCTTTATGCATGAATGAGGAGCAGGTAAACATTTGACCCGCGGCGGCGTGGGCAGTGCCTAGTGTATTAGTGTGATACTTAATTTATACTTGGCGACTGGCGAGCTACCAGTCTGGCGCTTACACCAGCCTTGCTCTGTTTCACCCCTAAATCTAGCTCCGTTATCACAAAACGCTACCTAGAACGCCGCATGCACACCCCAGGTAAACATCGTCTCCCTGTTTATACACACACATTGGTCTGAAACATACCTGTCGCGTACCCGTCACACACCACTGCCGTCCGTGTGTACACGAGAAGGCGAAGCAAGTCGTGTGATCGCCGATAGGCTTGTGTCGCAGAACCGTGACCTACATCTTGAGTGTGGCTTGGAGTTAACCCGAGGCCTAGAGTTAACCGCATCGTAGATATTATTATTGACGGAAGGCAGCCCACCAGAGACCTTCTCTGAACGCACTACATACACGCCAACAGGCAGAGAGATAGGACTACTGACACTATTTATCACTTTGAATTTTATTAGGCCAGTTCAGCACTGGAACTAACTGGTTTACCATGGTTTCAGTATGTTGCATTCCTGGAACGGTATCTGCTTGACTTCAATGACACACAGCGCGATTGATTGAGGGTGACATGCAGGTAAACAAACCAAAATATCGAGGGGTATTTGCCATAGAGTTGTATGTCACATTTTGCCGATTTTGAGGTTTTCTCATGAAAGTGGTTCTCTCACTCCTAATTTTACTATGTATACATGTCATTCCAATTGGTTAAAAATTTTTTCGACAGATGTAGGCCTATTTGTGATGTAATGTTGTGTGTGTTTTGGCCCTTTTGTCGAGTTACTTTCAATCCTCATTTTCTCGAAAAGGCAAAAAAATGCACATACATCAATATGGAAAATACCCAACGATATTACTAGATCTATCTTCCTTGGAATCTGGATTCTGATAAGTGTTTTATAAATATGATTACATAGGCCTATATATTCAGCTGACTTAAGCCGTGGACGAGACAACAATAGGTGACGATTGAAAAACAAAATCTAGACTTCTGATAAAAAGTTCTATATTTGCAGCTGACTTTATGTTGTAGGCGAAATTGTCATAGGTCAAGCAAGAGTAGGAAAACATTGAAATGTGTCACTCCTTTAGCCTAATTAGGCGTTTTGATTTCCAGTCTCTGAGAATTCGTTAACCCAGCGATTAGCATACAGACACGACTTTATTAATCGAGTATTTTGTTTACCCCCCCCCCCTTTCTTTTTTTTTGCTTTTGTCCATTCCTACCCTCGCCAACCATACCGACCTGACTTTGCGACAGCTTTTTCCCTCCAGTGAGCAACTGCTCATGAATACAAATAGAGAGAGGAAAGAGAGTTTAAAGGTTACGTCCTTGGATTTGTATCGAAAGAGGTTAAACGTCATAGATAAGCTGGGCTTGTGAGCTTAGGCACAAAAACACCTATCTAGGCTTCTAAGTCCGACAGCTAAGGATGCATAATGCGTAAATATCAATAGTATGGCCTAGATTTTTTCAGTTTGATTTATATCCAAATCCGACTGAAGTAAGCTTTACCTCTTACAGATCAACGTCACCAGCAAACATACATTTTTCTGAGTAAGACCTCTAGTAGGACAATAACATAATGCGAGACTGAACTGACGCGGCAAAATGTCAGGAAAAGAGTTCAATGTGACAACTGACAAAGCATTAGATCACATTTCCTCAGCATCACGAATCAGATTCCATCATCCGTGTTTCATTTCTACATTCCAAGACACGACATAGTTGATTGAAAATTTGCATTACAGTGAATGTGTGACAGCCGTTCTTTTTAGCCTTAATGTTGTTGATCTGATTTTGCACGGGTGCTCGGCTCTCGACTTATGAAATATAACCAGTTTATCTTTCCCACACGGGCGCATTAGACATATTTTCCACATAAGAAATCAATGGACAAATTCGTCACGTTTTCATTCATAACATCCAGCGTTTGGTTTTAATAAAATTTTTTTCAGTGCTCCTCAGAGGCATATCAGAGACCATTGTGGTCATAACATCGTGCATATTCCATTCATGAATTTTTTTAAATTTCTTAAGCTGTGTTTTAATGTGTACTGAAACGTAAACGTCAAAAATCCATCAGTAGTGGAGTAGAAAAAGGTCTTTCCCTGTGTACGGAAACGGTTTCAAAACAGTCTTTCTACATCAGTACTTGAAGGGTTTTTTACGTTTCCGTTTCCGAACACTGAAAGCCCAACTTTCGTCAGCTGTAGTGAGTTTAGTATTTTTTCACAAACGCAGTGGAAATATCCACAGTCTTGTACGAATTTGCCTTTTTGTACTTGTATTCATCTATTTGTATTCTATGATCAACGGCAATAATATTTGTGGGCTATAAACTGGTATATCATTCTGAGAATGGGGTGGGGAAGGAAAAAAGCTAATATGGGTCCATTTAAATACATGTATTTTAGTAATACTATAAAAGATAGAGCTGGTAATGAGTAGAAGAAATCAGCATCTTTAGGAAAGTCATGCAGAATAGCAAAGGTTTCCCCAGTTTTGAAGTGTTCGGTTGTTCAGCGGTGCAGAAATTTCGACATGAAAACAGGGAAAAGTCCTTGGGTTGCCCTGGCCTCTGTTCTTTACTGTTCGTATGCAAGAACTACCAAGTCAGTATCGTGAAGTTTTCAATTCCAAAATTATCAGAGCATAGCTCTCTGGCAGTTATTTTAACCTCAGTCGTATTAACTTGAGACTGTAAGTGTATGGGCCTACCCCCCCCCCCCCCCCGCTGGATCAGTGATAACACTAAGTCCATCCGTTTAGCGGTCTGCACGCTTCCTAATGTTATAATTATAATGCTATTTTAAGTGATAACAACTTGTGACAGATTCGTCACGCCAAAACTACGCAAACTGTGACATTTCAACGTCTGATTGATGAATTACCTCGTTCACGGGGAAGGGGGGGGGCATCCACTAATTGATGTCTTTATGAAGTAATGATAGCTCTAATCGATTTGTACAGTGGGCTTTAAATGTGATAGAGCAAAGTTATTGGTTCGAGTTACTTTAGGTAGAAACTCTTTTTTTTTTCAGGGAAGGGTTGCGGGCGAGTGGGTGGGTGAGGTCCTTTTCATTCCAAATCCTTTTGTGATCTATTGTAACGTTTCTTCAGTGTTTGTTTCTAACCCACCTTTCCCTCACACTGTAGTAATCGGTTTTGGCTACTTTTCAGGAGAAGCAAGAAACTGGTTTATTTTAGCATAATTGGTCTAGTAATGATGAATTTTTGAAAGTTTGCTTTTCGATTATGTGTAGGCGTAGGAGTCCTTAACCAAGAAAATTCGATGTGGCTTTGAAAGTATTTGAATATAATAATATATAAAGATTGATTTGTCGAATTCTTGAGTTACTATTGTTTTAGGGAACGGTGACGATATATACATGAATATTGTGTACATGTGTTGTTTTCCTGCAATGAAAAGGGTTGAGATTCCTGGGGAGGGATGGGTTTTCCTGGCTTGTTTTCATGTCACATGATGTTTACTATATTGACTCAGGAAAATAGTTACACGTATTGTAATATATGATTCTGCCATTGGGATGATAAGCATAATTAAGTTATCTATCTAACGTCCATGAGATGCACGTAATGCAGGCCCACTACACGGGAAATCAAAGGCCGAATTAAAATAGCGATTTTGTTATGCGACAAGTATTTACCATATATAGAGAATTAACAGGCACGTCAAACACTCTTCTCAGTGGTATCGCTCAAAACCTCCGTATATTCTGTGCTTTAGTATGGAAAAAAAGGGATTGTGCCAAAAGTAAAATTTTACACAAGAAGCGAAATAAAATAATAATAATAATAATAATCGCGTTTTTACAGGAGAATCAAAGAATTAAAAAACTTGTCATTCGTCCCGCGTCATTTCTAGTTCAATTTCCATTTTTTGATAACCAGAAGAAGCTACGAGTGGTCGACATTATAACCCAAACAGACAGTTAAAGCACATTTATTTCTGTAAAATGATATTGAAAAGTGAATTTGATCTAGATTGCTGCACGGTTTTTTTCCATAGCGCTAACACTATCTGCTATAGCGCATACCATATTATGGGTTCTCAGCCCTTTTTCGTGCCCTTTAATCCTGGCAACTCTTCGAAAGCAAATCGTCACCATTGCGTAAAACTGTAGTTTTGCAGGAGAAGCAAAACCAACCGGTCTAGTTGCGATGGATATTTGAAAGTTTGCTGTTCGGTTATTTTTCGGCTCACGAGTCTGTGGTCCAGATCATTGGATGCAACTCTGAATGTTGTTGAATATGCATAAAAATCAGTCTTAGGCAACGGTGGCGAAATTTACCCCACCCGTTTTCGTTCAGAATACCGAAATACACCAAAAATGAAAATACGGGGGCCTTGGGGTGGGTAGGCTATTATAGAACAATGTATTCAGTTAAATAAATGTACGAGAGATACATACATAATTTTTGCATAAAAATAACTTGTTCAATATTTCGATTTTCCTTGAGTTATTTTCTTGTGAATTAGACTACTCTATCGGCGACACAGCAATTGAGATTTATGGAGAATACAGATAGTTAAGCACAAAACGGTAGACAGTTTTTTTCTTTTTTACGAAACAGGCCTACTTCAAATTTGCCCCTCAACTGCAGATTTCTGTTCTGAATTTTAATTGAAAAAAAAAAGTAGGCCTACAATTACCCCAGAGTGAACACATTCACCCCCGGGGCAGGCAGAATTTACCCACTGGGAGTAAATTTACCCTATGTTGGGAAGCCTTGGCTACACTATACACTAGAGCCTAAAGGCTTCAAATCAGTCTGTTTGAGCCTGCGGGACATGGGATGCTATGATACTGATACATAACCCATGTGTCAATGGGTTTCAGGTGCTTAGGTTACCATTTTAAAATATTGACAAACAGGCATAAAACCGCATGTACAGAATATCAGATTCCAGTCCTGTTATTGATTTTATGATAATTAATTCAGAGCTAAGACGCATTTTGGGAGGCTGCAAAATAACATTTATATTATTCAGTCAGTAGGCTGCAAGATCGTTGACTGTGGTGAAAGTCCGAGGTAGGTCTGGTTCAGGAAATTATCTTGTATTTTCTGTCTTTCTTCATTTCCTTTCCACTTGTCGCAGTTTTTATTTATTGTCGTTGTGGAGACAGTGGATCCAGTAATAGTAATTGAAAAATCCAGCGTTATAAAGTGTATGTGATAAGGTGTGTTTGTATCAGTGAGAATTCAGCGGGGAAATTATTTTGTAACTTTTTACTTTAGTTTTTGTTGTTGTTGTTCCTGTTGAAAGTGTTAATTTTCTTGCTATTGTCTTTTTTTTGGGGGGGGGGGGTGTTACCGCCGTGGAGACAGTTACAAGAAAGTGCTCTTTTTAATAGTACATGTATATAATAGGAAGAAGATTTTCAGCTAAATAATTGAAAACAAACAAAATCATTGCTATTGTATGAAACCTTAAACTTGGAAATCACAAAGGAATAGATTTGTCCGGAACGCCATGGAAAAAAAGTAATCATTTTTAAATTAAAAAATTTTTTTTTCAGTTTTTTAAAAAAATGTCCAGATGGCTTTATATCAATGGGACATTTTCACTCCGACTTTTTTCTGAGTAATTCTATAGTTGTCTATGGAAGTTTTGTTGTTTTCGTGTTATTGGGACAATCCTGTTAATGTCCGCACGTAAAAAGACCAATATTAGAATTTAGAGGTCTCGCCTCTCATGCCAAATTTACCGGATTCAAATGCCGGTCGGTGCAGGCATGTTGGAATTTTGGTATTTCTCTCATATTTTCCGGTCCCTGATCCTGTGGTGGGTAGGATCGAGCACCTAGTCTTCTCGGATAAGGACGAAAAAATTCGGAGGGTCCGTGTGCACATTGCGCACGTTAAAGATACCTTGGCAGTTGGAAATCGAAAAGAGCAGGCCGTTGAAGGCCGCTGCCCCGGGCAAAATTCTAAAAAACTAATCCTACCACAAGAAGAAAAATAAAAACAAGAAAAAGTGAGATGTAAAAGCCAAGGGCAGCGAAACCTCCTAAAATAAAGAGCTAAACAGAATTTAGAAGACAACTTCAGCTGATCTATTTTTGGACATTAAAATATTTCATATCAACTTCCGTCTCTTTCAGGAGTCAGTCTCATTTGGTCAGTTGGACGCCGGGAAATATTTACATCTTTTTGTCAGAGCTCAGATCAGAGGTCGATAATACACGTATAGAGAGGGAGAGAGAGATAAAGAGGACAGTAAAGTAGTTCTGTCCAGGAGTGTGTGAAATTTCATTGGCTGTTTCTCCTTCAGATCACCCTAGACAAAAGCCAAAAATGCCTGCAAAGTATAGCGGATGTTTCAGCAGAAACTGCAGCCATGACGATGAAGATGAAAGTGACAATGCCGAAGGCTATTATCGCCTAGAGTCCAGGGTTCTCGCGGCTAGTCCACATGACAGAGATGGCGGGGCAGATGTAAATGAAGGCGACGAAAATGACTATTTTAAACCGTTGGATTCTTACCAAGGAAATTCAGCACAGCCCAAACGGGCAAAGAGACGTCCTGATACTTACACGGATGTGGACATGAGGGGTAAACGTCTCAGCAAGAAATTGAGACGGAAAGAGGTGAGTTTTAAATCGTCATTGTACTAACAGGCCTATCTCACTCTCAGTGTTTCCCCAGGGTGGGGCGTGGCAATATTTTGGTGGGGCTCGGGACTTCAGAATGGGACGTAGGCATTTTTCATAGAAAGTTTCGCAGTGTATTTTAACTTAATTATATAGATAAGCTGTTGTTTGTTTATGCCTTTTTAACTTACAATTCTTTTGAATGTATACATACTGAATTTTTAGTATAATTTTCGTGTAGTATACTAACTTTGTCCGATCATGGGGGGGGGGGGGGGGGTCTTTTTAAAAAATTGAAGTGGGGCTTGAGACAAAACAGGCTGAGAAACACTGGCCTGTCTCATATTTTCAATGTTTTCAGAAAAGCGAATGAAACTGTTTATCAGCGTAAAATATTTTTATTATAGTGTCATTTGTTAAGAACAGTGTGACTAAGGACTGTCCTTGGCGCATACGTTTTTTTTATTTTTTTGGTTTACATGATAGTGACAGGCTTGACCTTATGAAGATCATGAAATATCAGTGTTATTTTGGGCCTGAGTCTGACTTATTTAGGCCATTGTGTTATCACTGTGACGAAATGCCCTGTTACAGTTGAAAATGTGTAACAAAAGCCTTTGAAAATGGAACTTTTCCCACTCACTTTCAGAGTCGTTCAAATATGAAAAGAGCGAAGCAACATAATTATTTAGCTATTCCAAAATGTCAGAATGGGTCAGAAATGGCGGCAAATTTGCCACTGACAGCAAGCAGGGCTTTTTAGGGGTGGGGGTTGGGGGTGACTATTTGCGCCCCGTGCCCAAATTGAGTAAAGTTTGCATTGTGAATTTTTGGGAATGTACAAAGGCCAGGATTAAGTAAGAAGGGTTTGGATTACATCTGGCTCGCCTGGCGCAATAACATTTTTGTCGGCGAAACGACCACAGTAATTATCGGAAATCAACCATAAACTTGGTCACAAAAAGTCTATCGTGAGCATTTCCGCTACCTGGCACAAATAGCCTCCACCTTTTTTTTTCTTTTTGAAGACCTGCGTTGAAATGTCGTGAGCAATGAAATTTTGGTGAAAAAGTTGCAAAAAGAAAAAGTTGTATGTAGTAAAGTCTGGCGTGAAAAATAATACAGAAACGGTGCAATAAAACCCGTAGGAAAAGGAAAGTCTTTGGTACATACAACTTTTTCCTTTTGCCATATTTTGACTTTGCTTCAAGCCTTGCTGCAGCCCCACCCCACAGATTTTCTGGTGTTTTTTTTTTCATGATGTTTTGTCAATGAAATTTTGGACGTTGGCCACGCACAGTGACCGACGTAATACTTGTATGTTTTAGTCTTTCTTTAGTAGTTAGGTAATGTGATCTGTCGTTTTGCTCGAATCACCAACCGCTGCTGTTGTTGTTTCCCACAGTTATTGAAAATATATTGCTTAATGTTTCAAATAGGCCATTTTGAGTTTGAATCTAATCAGAATGCATGAAACGAAAGGGCCGAAGCTGGGAAATGGGACCAGTTTTGAATGGTCAGTGACTTTTCAGATTTGTTTTTAGAAAGGGTGAAAAAAGTATTTTAAAATGCGAAATCTGGAGCTAAAATGCTTATTTTATTTGCCCTGATCATAATTATTTAGTCACAACTCATTTGGCAATGCTTTTTAAGGATAACATGCATACGAGACGTGTGTCCGTAGTTTTGTAAAATTATTGTTTACCGACATGTTTGCCTTATGGCGCCAAGATGATGATGCTCAGTTGAGTACATTTGTACTAGTCTGACGCATCTTTTTCATCATATGTACCAGTATTTCTTGGCCTTTTTTTTTTGTCCTACGTCCCTCTTCACTTAAAAAACAACAGCAACAAAAAACCGTGCGCCATACCACGATGGGGCAAAGTCAGTATACTTAATACAGCATAAACAAAAAGTCTAAAAAAAAAAGTTATGTATCATATTCACTTAAGTTCGATGTTTTAGTCTGAGTTAAACAAGGAAACCACCAACACGACATAACCAAACAACAGTTTATCTATGCAGTTAAATTAAAATGCACTATGCAATTAAGATTTCTACGAAAAATCCCTACGCCTCATTCTGAAGTCCCGTGTCCCACGAAAATAATATTGCCACGCCTCATCTTGGGAAACACTGAAAATATACTCTTTTAGATTGCCTTGTGAGTGGGGCATGAAAGAGAACAACAAACCCCCCCCCCCCCCCCCCTGAGTCCTACCATGTAGATAGGCGGTACAAACTTTTTCTTCTTTTTAAACGTACAAAACGTACAAAGTTATAGTTACCAATTTGTTACGTTTGCAGTGTTAAATAAACACATCATTTGTATTTTGCTGATCAAAAGTCTGGGACACTGATCCTGTACAATCATACTGTGTTATGGTACATTATATGCTAGATGAATAATCACCTTTCATCAGACTTCTGATTCAGCCTTCTATGATTATTTATCATACTTTGTGTAAGCCTACTAAACTTATCAGTTGGCCGGAACCCGCTCGAAGTCCACATTGATACGTTCGTGTTGTCTGAAAACAACGATGACATGGTGGTGTATTGGGGCCTAAGTATAATATCAGCCCTTGTACTATATTACATCACTCTGCGACAGTGTAATATTCTCGTTAGCCGATTCAAACCTCAGGTTTGCTTAGATTAACGTGGCTGTGTCACGCATTTATCATTAGGTATCGGTAGAGGCACTTTTGGACTATGTAGCAACATCCTCACCATAGAATTTTTATTACCAACGCGTGGCCCGTTCTCCGAAGAAGTTACTGTGGCTGAGTCTCCAAGGAAAAGATTGCTGTGGTTATTTAGAGAATCCCGATCCTAACTCTACGCCCACCCTACCCCCAAACTTTCCAAAGCATTCACTGTACAAATAGAACTCAAACTTGACCTAGTGGCGCAAATAATGCAAATACAAATGCCCCATAAGCACATTTACGATTTTCACAATCTGGCAAAGATAATCCCATCAAACGAGATATCGATGTTACGGTTTATGTCAGGTGATGACTTACTGATTACAGCTATTCAATCACGGAGGGTTCCAGCATTGTGTACAATCATTCTTTTTAGATCCCGTTTTAGCTCTCAGGATAACAAATTCAGATCCGGCGCCAGGGAATGACAGGCGGGATAATAGATCATCGCTGTAACATTTTTTATTTTCCATGTCTGTCTCCCGCAATAATATATTCAAAAGGTTAGTTCTACATCATGCCTAAATCTGCCTGGATTCCAAAACAGACTGTATGGAAAGGCACTAAAGATGAGTGAAGGTGCTGTTTTCTGTGTAAAGCACAATAATTAATCCATGACTTGTTTTTATTGCTATTGGGGTGAGACAACTTGAAAGATCGGAAATTTTCAGAGCCAAAAAGTGCACGAATAACACTATTTTGCTCAATACTTCAGTTTCAGCTGTCCATGATTTAGGCACGATATGAAACTCTATTCATACAAGAAGACCTATAATTCACTTAGGTCATAACACAATTGTATGAAGGCATTATTTTGGGCTGTGAATTTTTCTTATCGCAGCGTCAATTCCGAATATTATTTTGTCTAATTTGTCGTGCCCTGATTAAAGAAAACAAAATAGTGGGGTTAATTCAGTATTATTTCCTGTCAGAATAGAAGAATTCAAATTCTGTGCTCGCAGATCGTTAAATGTGGAGTTCATACAATTAATTTAATAACTTCGTTGGTGCAGTTTGAGATGTAATACTTAACAAATGCGTGAATGATCGGTGGATTCCGTAGTGATGGCAAGGAATCCATGTATGGTATTTTGTCGTTTTACTCCAGTCTTTTGTGTCTGTTCGTGGTACTTATACGCTCCTGTCGATGTTTCGTCTCAGTGGATTCAAAGTCTAACTAATAACGGTCGTATATTATTTGAAAGCATGAGTTCGAATACACTGATCCTCAATGAAAATCTGAACCCACAAGTGTGCAGTATTCCGTGTTGGAAACTCGCCAAGTTGTCGGCAGTGGTCTGGTTTTTGTTTTTGTCTGTGGTTGTTTGTTTGCTTTTTAAAATAATATTTTCATATTTTTCATGATAAATATTCCTGTATGTATATAATATGCACATTGTATGTACTATATCTGACTACTTTAAAATTGTATCTGACTTATTTTTACCAGCTTTACGTGTATCAGAAGTTTTGATTATGAGGCAAACTATGAATAGGCGTTACAGGGTTAATATATCTTTTTGTGTGTTCTCCTTCAACAGATGCGAAAGCGTATCCGGCATTTCTTCCACTCTACATGGAAATGGTTCAAGCGAGGTCTGATCACCATCACACCTAACATGGCATCTATGTTTATGCTGGCGCCCTCACCTGTTCAAGTCATCACAACAGAGGCGGCCAGACGACAAGCAGCCAAAAATCCACACCAGACCCCTGTGTATCTCTAAAGCTGGAAATCCATTATGCAATAATAATCGACACCGGAACGACATCAAGACGAAACATATCGCGCCAACACAACTCTCACTCTCTGAATCTATATTAACATTAAACGACTTCGATACCGGCGCTGATACAGACGTAAATCGTTCTGGTATCGTGACAGTGTGGCATGTATGGACTTTCAGCTTAAGCGGTACACAATTCAGCTTCACGTTGGCATTATACTATTACGTACTCCTCAACATTGCTATCGAGCACATCCGCAATCATACTGACCATAAGCGCTTTCAGTACCTGTAGTGCCTGCATGCGTCTTCATTATTGCACTCTAACGTCGTCGTCATCATCGTTTTCGTTTTCATCGATGTTGTTATCATCATCACCGTCCACCTCACTCATTTACACCCACAGCTTCGACAGAATTCTTGTTTATTGGGCACAGATTCCTTGTTTTTAGACACAAATAATGTTGTTATTTTTGTAGTTGTTAACAATATCATCAACAACACCATCATCATCTTAGTCCTCTGCCCCTTTCCATTCCTCTTCGTCATTTCACTTTATTGACGCCTTTACCACCATTGACTAATATTTCAAATGACTATATTTTTTTATCGAATATTATATTATCATATTGTACAGTCAAAGATATAATTTTATTGTAAATCGTATGGCAGACTTGTAAATAATACCAGATGGTCGTGTGACGAAATGGTGCAGCTCAGATTTCTTCATTTAAATAGCAGCAATGTTTCACAGCCATTTGGGATTTTTATCACGTGTCATAATTATTATTACGGGCCATTCATAAAGAACATAATTATTCTCAAATTTTACCATTTTTTAGTACCCCGCACCTGTTTTCCTCCCATGTGCGTTTCCATACTCTTGGCTTTTCTCTCTCCTACCCCCCCCCCCCCGGTCAGCCCCCAGCCCCGGGGCCACTCTTTTCCCCCA
The DNA here is from genome assembly GCA_963931925.1 of Onchidella celtica. NCBI lineage: Eukaryota > Metazoa > Mollusca > Gastropoda > Systellommatophora > Onchidiidae > Onchidella > Onchidella celtica. The sequence goes on from OZ007569.1 coordinate 36,592,725, forward strand.
TGAACGTTTACGCTCTGGCCATCAACATAATAATTTAATTCTTTTTTTCTCCCTGCCTTTTCCTCCCAGGTCATTGTTTTTCTGATGAATTCTTGTCTCACCCCCCCCCCCTCCTCCCACCACCACACACACACAAACTTAAGTTTTTCTATTTATGTTTCATTTCCAAAGATCGAGGGCATTACCATGGTAAACTATCATAACTAAAATTTTATAAATTTTGCAGAAGATGCAAAAAAAAAAAAAGGCAATAACTTTTTATTATCCTACTTAATTCTTACGACATTTTAAACACTTTCTTTGAATCCTTAGTTTCCATAATTTAAGCCCCAACTTATAACAACCTGCAGGCTGTCAAGGGCTATAAATATAAATAACAAATATCCTAATATTTTGGAAAAAAAATCGAGTTACGATAGTTTATTATGCAGCCCGCGAAATGAAAGAAAGAGTATAGAATGCTCTCCAGAACCCTATACATTGTGGGACACCGTGGTCTAGAGGCAAGGTGCTCGTTTCTCATGCAAGAGGTACCGGGTTCAAATCCCGGTCGGTGCAGGCATGTTGGAATTTTGGGATTTTTCTCATATTTTCCTGTCCCTGATCCTGTGGGAGGTAGGATCGAGCACCTGGTCTTCTCGGATAAGGACGTTAAAGATACCTTGGCAGTTGGAAATCGAAAAGAGCAGGCCAAACAGGCTGCTGCGTAAAATTACATAAAATTTATCCCTACACCTCCCACTCCCCTCATCCCCCCCAAAAACAACAACAACAACAAACACAAAAAAACAACAAACAACCCCGTCGACCGGCGCTGCACTGTGGCTACGACATGTCTGCTCCACTTGTAATTGGGCTGCAATAACACAAAGGCAAATTTCCCAAACGGGATTAAAGAAGTATATAAAATACACATTTAATACAATGGGGGCAATCGCGCCCTACTTCACATCAAGCATAGTATAGTTACGTACTTTATGGATAATAGCCCACTGTGGAGAAGTTGGGTTGTCATTTAACACAGCATTAAAAAAAGAAAAAATTACAAGCTGTATGAAATCCTTCCAGTTTCATTACAATTCAATGTGCGTCTGGCAACCAGTTTTGTAAAAAGGTTCAGATTTCCAGCGCACAGTCCGATACCTTTTGATCTGTCAGATACAATTTCATTATTACCATCCTGTCCATGAGAGATAATTGATTTACATCCGTGGTTCTAAAACGTGGGTGGAATATGGAAGGGGGGGGGGGGTGCAGTTTCCTTGTGGGTGGAAATTATTTTGGAAGTTTATGAGGAAACGAACTCACTCTTCAGATTTTGCACACCAAGGTTAACGTAGCACTGACTCGTCAGTTTTACGTCGGTTTTGTCTCAGGCTTGAACTTTGCTTGAGATCAACTAGCGAGACAGGCCTGTTTCAGTCTCACTAGTGTGGGAGGTCCCGTTTATCTCTTTAGTCCACAAAAACAAAGGAAAACAGACCTGGCTAATGGGCCTACATGTATTGTTAAAGTACGGACGGAGTGGCATTTATTTTTTTCATTTCCGATTGTGCATAAGAATTGCTAGTGCTGACATTCAGCTCAGTGTCCGTTGCTTTGATTCCATTGACCGGACAGTGTGTACGGTTCTATCAGTGTTGTTAGTTCGGTGCAATCAAACCCTGAATTATTGTGAAAGGAAACAAAGCCGTGAGACATGAATGTAGTAGGGGGTCATAAGTTTTACAAGGTTAAGAACCGCTGGTGTACACGGGCATTTAAATTTTGTTTTTTTTTCATATCAAAACTAGATCTATATTATTGCTGTAAATAACACTTTTACCCTGCCCTCAGCTCAGAACCAAGGTTGTTTTTTGTTTTTGTTTACTCAGAATTTGTTTCTTTCAAGAGCCATGACAGTATGAGACTGTACAGTTAAGTACGAATTGCATCTATATAATGTGAATGAGCACAGAAGAGGGGAAGGGTGTGATAGTGAGAGAACGAGGAGGGAAGATATAAATTTGAGAGAGAGAGAGAGATAGAGAAAGAGATGGAGCTAGAGAGAGAGAGAGAGAGAGAGAGAGAGAGAGAGAGAGAGAGAGAGAGAGAGAGAGAGAGAGAGAGAGAGAGAGAGAGAGAGAGAGAGAGAGAGAGAGAGAGAGAGAGAATTTTTAAACAATTACATGTATGATACACCAATGTTTTCAGATTTGACTAAACATTCTTTACCTGTCAAACTGTTACTTCATTGGTTCATGTCAGTTTCGGTGGAATTTTTTTGTGTGATCTTTGTGAATTTTATTCATTATTGGCATTATTTAGTACAAGCTTCAGATTTGAGCCATCAGAACACTTCAGAACTGCAACTGCTATAATATACTTTATTATTGATTATGTGACAGATTTCAAAATCCAATACATTTTGCAAATATATATTATCTCCTTTTTTTATCTCATTGTCTCGATGAGAGAAGAAAGAGAGATCATGTATTACACAAGATGTACACTGGTGAGATAAAGCCTGATTAATATAACATGCGGCCGATGAGGTGCTTTAGTTAAAAATAAGATAATTTTATAATGATATGAGACTGCAGCAAGTTAAAACGTGGATCTGTCGCTATTTTGTGGAAACTACTGAACGCAGGCAAGCTGGTGCTACTAAATGATGAATCATATGACAGTTCACCACTGAATGAGGTAGATACAGAATGTATATAATTTTATGTACGTATGTAGTTTTATTTGAAAAAAAAGAGGAAACTTTGTGCTGAGGAAAAACATTCAGGTATTGATACATAATTTTGTCTTTTGTAATCTCACTGTTTCTGTTGTCGTCGTCTGTCTTTCCATGTCACTGTCTCCTTTTTTTTCTCTCCTTTCCTCTCTCTCCCAGTCCGTTGTATGATTATTTTTTTGTTCTTTGATTTGGTGTAACTTCATGACAAAGGAATAAATCTTACTTTGTGTTTTTTTCCGTGTGTTTTTCACGGGCCACGACCTGCAGTCTGCGATAACTGTAATTATTAAAGAAAAAAATGACGGGCTGAGAGTTGGTGGGGGTGGGGCGGAAGGGGGAGAATGAAAGACAGAGCGACCAGTTAATTTAGACTGAATGATTAAATACTATAACAATATTGAAAACAGCTTACATGTTCCCGGCCCTGCCCGGGATAAATCGATTTATTAGTTTCAGTTCTGGGTGATTATTACGGACCTGCTTCTTTTGCCTGTTCCTTTAGCTTTATTTTATTTTTGTTTGTTTGTTTTTAGATACGTTTTACTGCTATCCTTTTGCGCGTTGACGTCCTGCGCGTCCCGCCAGCATCCGTCAAATGGCTACTATTTGCGCGCGGTTAGTTTGTTTGCATATCGCAGGAAGTGATAACGTCATGTGTTAATGGAAAAGAAATATTATAAAATTTTCCTCGGAATAATATTGAAAGCACAAACCTGTACTTTTGGCCCTGCAGCGCCAATCTCCCAATTCCAGACCCTTTCTTTTTCCCAGTCTAGGCACATTGAGAACACAAAAAGTTTTATACTTGATAGTCTTAGAACTCGATCTCATCATTCAAACCAGTCCTAGCCGGAAGTTGTTTTGTGAGTGTGATACATTCTATACCGGAACCAATCTTAGTTACATTAATTTGCCGAAAAAATAGACCGAACGCCAATGTGTCGCAACCTAGAAACTAATACTAACGTTCTGCGGGTTGTTAATTATTTTTTTTATTTTCTGTGCCGGGGACACGACCACGGTCTGTACTAAGCGCTGTATAAAATCTGAGGGCCACCAAATCAGCATTAACGGAGGAGTAGCGAAAGGCGCGCTGCAATTGTCGTAAGGTTTCACTTTTATTAGTATAGATTATGTAAATCTAATATCTATACATGGTGCGAGAATGTGAATGGCAGAAATACATTTTCTTGTATAAATGGCGACCTTAGGTTTTGTTTGTTCTTTCTCCAATTTCTGAAAAACTGAATATAATTGAGTTTACAGATGAGTTACATTGCAAGAAATGTACACGTATCACTTGTTTAAAATACGATGTGGGCCTTATTTAGCAGTTTCACTGCAGCGATTTATTCTAACTCCTTAGTTATTATAATAAAAAAAAGCCGCAAAACGTTTGCCGTCGAATTTCTCAGATGTACAAAAAGTGGAGTTGGAACAAACAAGAACTAAGGTCACGGAATGTGGCATTTTCTTCTGGCATTTTCTTCTGGCATTTTCAAGCGCCATCACATGCAAAACATTTCAACAGATGTTTCAATAATCAGACAGTTTTGTAGAGTAAGTATTGCGCAACCAAAACAATAATATTTTGCGCGCATGAAAGATTTCACAGTTCTGTAATCAAATAATATCCAAATACTCATTTACAGTTATATAATAGTTCATTAACCCTATAGCTCCTGGTCACAGACGACATGTTCCAAGACATCTTTGATATATAAAAAAACTGTTTAGATAGACTTATGCAAAAATACAGACATATTTCAAGAAAAATCCTTTGTTGATAGAAAATGTTTTTTAAAAAAAACAACACAGTCTTGGGGCCCCTGACATGAATTATTTCAAGTAATTCTGGGACACTGGGCAACTGACTAAACCACAGAAAAGATAAGCTTCAAAATTTTTACACATGTTACACGTGAGACTTACAGTAGACATTACACAATCGATCATTGATGAAATATTACTGATACCAGAGAAATAGATATTCGGTTGATGCTATGGCGTCTATTTTTCACACACACACACACACAAATCGATCAATTTCGTCCTCGCGAAGTGTTCTCTTTCGGCTTTTATGGCTTGCGATTTCTCGACTTCCCTCCTTGTCCTAGATTAAAAAAAAAAATAAAAAATTTTGGTTTCGTCCTGTAAGAAGAAACACGGCCTATTGTGTTGCTGCATTTCGTCAACACTTACTTTGGTTGAATAACTCATTCCATAGCTGAAGCTTTAGAAACCCCATTAAATTAGTGGCTTATGCAAAGAATGAGGGATTTGCATAACGAAAAGTAAAGAAAAAAACCCCAGTACAATTATGATAAAAATAAAAGGCAGGAAATTCCAAACCCTATCCAAAAGGCAAGTGCGCTAAACGCCACTTGATGTCCACAAGTGGCGGGTAAGAGCTAATACCTGGCTAATCTTTTACATTCAATCAAAAACAATCATGACCGCTTTTGATGAAGAAAAAAGGTCTACAATAGGCGGAGGGTAGGCAGGAGATTAAATTGTGATGAAAATTATATGTTTACTGACCTCAAACCTATTTCCTTTCGTTCTTTCGCTCCTTTCGCAATAGTTATGGTTTGGGTTGAAATGGCATTTTTTGTAACACTTTCAAAATTATACTGAATATGCATTATTCTGCCGCCTGCACACACATCTACAAATCAAAACAAAGGGAATTTGATACTGCAATGGATCATTCATACAAAGACACATACAGAAAACAATCAGTTTCATTTTCCAAAATGTATGTTGGTTACAATTGAAATCGTTATGTTAGTAATTTGCACTAATTGCAGCTTTTGAATTTTCTATTTGGCAGTTATTTTCACTGTCCAAGCACACGTATCGATGATATTTTATAAAGAGAAGACAGTGATTTAAACAGTGTTGTGCAGTGAATAGGATGTGTCCATTATGTGAGGTTGCCCGGCGATGAATGTGTGAGTTGCAAAATTTAGCAAAAAAAATTGTTCAGTTTATAGAAACTGTGGACAATGTAGATTGACTTGAATTAATAAAAGTGTACACAAATGTAAACACAAATAGCTTATCTCTTCAGTGCATTTTTTTTAAGCATATCATTTTTGTTACGTAAAATAAAACGAGAAGTACAATTTTTCTGTATTTTGAGAGACTGAGTATTATGCGAAACATTGAAACTATTAACACCATTATTATATGATGAGAAATCTGATTACAGTAACATGTTAACAAAGCGTATTTAATCTCTACAATATCAACATCTTTTGCTGTGCACCGATGGGAAGATCTCCTACGATAACGGTTCTTATTTAAAGAGCATAAGCTTCATATTCAAATACTGTTCACGTACATCAGTGGTTCTCAACCTTTTTCAGGCAATCTTGGGCCGCAAATTTTCTGTTATCGCCACCCCCTCCTCCCCCACACTTACCATCACCCTAAACATGCATCCAAGGGTACACAGATTAGACATACTTTATGTTAAGATTTTCGAAGCCTTTTTAACGACTCTTAATTTACTGATTATTGAGATATAGACTAAAATAGAAATATCTTCACCAAATGCGTCAACAATTAGATGATCCAGTTCTTAAAACACATGTACATGTACAGTTAATATGTCGGTGATTTTCCCGCCGTTGATGTGCTGTGTTCAGCGATGTAGTGTGGTATTAGCGAGAAGTAAACGCAGATCGCCCTCCCACACATCTGAAGCCTATTTCTCTACTTTTGAGATGTATTTACGCTGGGCTCGATCCCTTTTCTACAAAATAGGAAAACGTGGGGAAAAGGCCTCTAAAGGGAGAAGGAACGTGAGGAAAGAATAGATGTTCTGGTGTTTTATCAGCAAAACTTTAATTCCCTCTTGTTTGAAAATAACTTGATCCTCAATGCAGTGCTAGTTTGATTTGACCCATGATGATCTTTAGTTCATTTTTAATCCTTCTCAGTTCTGCAGATGAGCGTTCTAAACTGCAGTTGGTAACCGTGAGTGACAAACAGATGCACACAGGAATCTTTGAATTTGGGAAACAAAATTTTTAAGAACTGGCACTTACCAAACGGTAGAATTCTAACTTTACAAAGTCTAGTTTGGCGCCAATATGACAAGCAATCATTTTTAAAAGCAGTTCAACAAAATGCAAACAGTTTCTTCACCAAGTTCTCTTCCAGATCTTTCTGATATGATTTCACGTGATTTGATGATTATTTTACAGTGTCTTTGGGTTTAAACAATTGTAACAGATGAATGAAGAATCCAAATACACCGTTCAACATTTGATACGTTTTCTGACATCAATTATAGTCATTATAGAACACCTGGGACATTGTCAGCAGTTTTCAGGCTTGGTCTCCAGCTTTCCCGCCTCTCCCAACCCCTCCAGAGCTGCTTCCCTCAGGCTTGCCGATATTAGGGACTCTGAACTAAAGAACTGCTGATTCATGGAAAACACAATCTTTCATTTTTTAATGTTATTACATTGTTAGAGAGTTAGAGAAACTGCGATAAAGGGGGATAACGCGCTCAGTAGCCCAAGTCCCCACTTATACAAAAGAAAAATGAACTAAGTAAAATAAAAACCTCTTATTTAACAATTGCTGCTGTACAGGAAGTCGGTTAAAACTCTCTGCAATTCACGTAGTTTTTCCCTTTTCTCAAATCCATTGAGGGTTGTCTCAAAAACTAACATTGGCACTATGGCACTAACATGCAATTTTTGAGACAACCCTCAATAGAGAGAAAATGAGAAAAGTTTCACTGAATTTTCATATTATGTAACATTACACTAGCGGTGCGATGAAAGAAATTGAAGAGAAACCGCTTGTTTTCAGAATTTGAAATTTTTGGAAGACAGTGAATTTGAGTCTTTCAAATATTGTTTATAATGACTCTGCTCTGTTACTTCTATAAAATTCTTTCTAATGAATCTGGCATATGATACATAATATGATGCTTATTATTCAGTCCTCATTACATTAAGTAACTTGTAGAATTCTTCAAGCTCCAGATCCACACACCACTAGATCAGGGGTGGATTGTTGGGCCTTCTTCCTCAGTACATGCATCAGCAAATACACATACAAAATGTATATGAATGCACATTTAAATGGTCTATGATCCCACTGCATCAATACAGTTTTGAGTGGAAGAAAGTAGCTGCGAATGAGACAAAAAATAATCAAGATATTTATGTGAACTGTGAGAGTATTACACACTTTGCAATTTAGGCAAAGAGATAATAATTAACTCAATGAATAGACAATTCCTCATAGTTCAGAGAGAGATTCACAATGTATTATTCTGGACTAGCTGAAACACTAGAAAAGAAAGTGATACTTCCTTCTTTTCAGCTACACGTACATGATATATGACTGTCAGTAGTTCCCTAAATTCCCTAATAGATTACAACATTTTAAGACATTCTCATCCAATCAGTACATAACTGAAAAAGCTGATAGTTCCTCTCAACCACTGTTGACACTAAATAATATTGATCTAGAACATTTGAATGGTGTAAACCAGGACTGCAGGCTGGCGGAATCCAAGGAAATGTGGCCCCATGTCTGGATTCCTGAAGGTCAACATCACAATGCCAATGTCTGGTGCTCTGAAAGAAATATAACATAATATGTTTGAAATACATTAAACATCCTACAAATAATATCACGAGAAGATGCAAACATTCAAAATTAAATTCCCTCAATATTACCAATCTGTCACTGTTTATGGTTATTTTATGGGTGATTTCTGTTATTGTGTGATGTAAACAGACAGATGATGGTTCCTACCAACGGTAAAGTGGCACTCAACTAACAAGAAAATATAAAGAAAATTGAATTATCTTTCTCATAAAACATCAAATTTCAAATAAATAAGGAATACAAAACCATGTCATGGGGTGAAACTGAACCCATGACCATAGAGGTTTATTTTCTTTTCAATTTAGTTTCAGAATAAGGGAAAAGAATGTAAACAAACCTCTTAGAGGTGGCATGATCTGTAGATCGAGGGCTCTATTTCATCAGATAATGTTGATTTCTTCTCCGCTATTGACCAGGAACCACTACCATCATTTAGATGTTGCTGAAAATTGCTTTCATATTTGTCTGATGACATTACTTAGGAAATTTTGAAGATTTTCGACTTGCAGTGTCGACACTGACCAACCGCAACAAGACCAAGATGGCCGCACGAAATAGAATGTCGCAAAAACATGTTGTTATTTTCTAAATTTATCAAATGAATTTTTTTTTATAACTACCTACAGATTAACATCTTTTTGGTCTAAATATGTCATTTTGTAGGCTAAAATTATAAAAAATATAGCCATGTTCTATTTCGCCATCGTTACAATTGTAACGATTTCTCAATGTCTGAACTGCAAGGAGGTTGAAAAAAAAGAAAAAAGAAGAGAAACAAAAGAAATCCAGAAAATTTGTATTATAATAAGATTCAAGACAGAACACCGAGAGGAATCATTCCTTCTCCCACCATAATGTCCGTAAATTGCGCAAGCATAAATAGGGTGAGTACTGCTCTTTCTAGTTCAATTATGAAGACGTGCGGTGCAAATGATTGCACTGTTGACAATGCTGATACGCAGGCAAATCGACGGACGGAATATTAGTGCTAGGCAGCGAATTGGTTTTGAGTGATCCTGATATTTTCATCATCCATTTCAAAATAACTGGACATCCGGATCATGGTCCAGATTTCAAACCATTATTTTACTGCAAATCGAGATCCTGATTTCAAACCAGTTAAAAAATGCCAATCGAGATCCAGATTTCAAACCAGTTAAAAAATGCGAATCGATCTCCAGATTTCAATCCAGAAATGGATGTACGAACAAACGTTGAAAAGAATGAAAAAGAGAAAGCAAGACACAAACAACTTTAAAGAAGACAAAGAGAGAAAATAATAACAAGGACCAAAAAAAAACGTCCACGACTCTACCTCTATCACACCACATGTTCTACACAATAGACTCGTATACCTTCATGACAAAATTCTGCGATATTTTATATTTCTATTGGTTTGTCTGGAAAAGGTCATAACCGAAGAGAAACCAAACGTCCACGATGACTTCATTCTACTTCCACTACGCAAATATTACAAGTTTCAAGTTTCAAGTTTCAAGTTTAGTTTATTATAGGCCTGGCGGCCAATTCAAAAACACACAAGAATCATGTGAACAATCTTAGAAAACATTAAACAAACAAACAAACAGACAAAATGCATGATCGTTCACTCTCCCCGCTCCCTGCAGCATTTATACACTTACTTATTGTAGTATACAGTCAAATACAACTTGTAATTGCCAGCAACAGTCATCATTTTCAACCCCCCCACCTACATAACCGATCTCTCCTCACCTTTATCTGTTGTAAATTTACTACAATTGAAAATATCACTATAATTTATTCTTTCACTCGAAGGTGAATTTAGTTTTCAGACTTCGCCAGGAGAAGTCACAAAGCGACAATATTGTATTCGTTTAGAACATTATGGCAAAACAGTGCAAACGAATGTAGTTCTCTATCGTGCATCGACGACAGAAAATGTATAAGCTTAAACATGCTTGGTCTAACAAGTAGCCAAGACGGTAAAAACTGTTTCCTTATATCTTTGAATTTTTTGCAAGTTAATAACACGTGAAATTCGTCCTCCAATTCATTACAGGTCTCACATAATCTCATAACATACTCCAGTTTAGGCCTCTGCCACCTTCCCCTCTCCACCATAAAGTTGTGAGAGCCCAATCTTATCTTTGCTATGGCTATCCTTAAATGCTTCTGTTTTACTTCATGTAAGTAATTTTCTGAGTAAAATTCAACAGCTAAATGTCTATATAGCCGATTCTCACTTAAATGTTCTATGTCACTTCGACATGTTTGTTGAAAATTGTCACGTAGACGTTGTTCAAATTCAGATAAAAACAACGAAGTTTGATCAACCTTTTGACTTTCCCAGATGTATCCAAATCCAGATTTCTCCAGTATTTTCTTTGTCAGTGAAGCCCAGTTAATTGTACTTGTGTAGTTTTCTGTGGCTGATAATAATCTGCTATAAACTTTTTTAACGGTACTATTGTCGTCTAAGCCTAATATTTTAACCCAGAATTTCAATAG